>SJYQ01008184.1:129605-145014 GCA_006410935.1 Redunca redunca
ATATGATACTATTTATATATTAGAAATGACACAAAACACTTGTTAGAAAATACAAATAAGACAAAGTAAACATATTGAAAGGATATGTATTAAAAACATCATTATGGGTATTTATGATGAGTAAGAAATGAAATTGAGATAGAGGATAGATGGAAACAAAAACAATAGTGTGCATGAATTATGGAGTTTGGTTAGCTTAAAATTCTGAGAACTTGAGATCATAAAGGAAAAACAGTCACACACATTGCCTACAATGCCATGTGTTAAATAAATAATCTCAAATCCATCCTTCTTATGAAAGATACAATTCAACCACTGTAACAGAAAGAAAAGGCAGCCAGTTAAAATACCTACTGGTTACTCAGCACTGTTGGGTATGGAAACTTCTGTTTTTCAATCTATGTGCCCCTGAATGCTCTTCCTATTATTCTGCTCAGAGGAAGAAAAGCAGATTCACATGGTTGTCTGAGATTGGCTTGGCATTGATAGGTTGGCTCCTAGAAAACAGTCTCTGAGAAAAGTTTTCATGTAGGGAGTTTGCATAAGTATTCTCAAGAACAACATCTATCAGACAGTGAAAAATCAACATGAGGTAGAAGGAAAAGTTCAACTATGGTAAAACTGCAACAAAGGAATAGTTTGATCCCATAAAGTGTTCGGGAACTAGAATAGCACTTCATAGTTGTCAAGAGAAGGTATGTCCTTTGTGACTCAACATCAGCAAATTACTGGTTATGATCTGCCTCCCATGACAGGGTGAAACCCCTGGCAAAGCAGCATCCTTGTAGATGGGTTGTGGGGTCACTGCCCCAAAACAAAGGCAGCTGAGACTAAAACCATCAGCAGTCAACACTCCCAGAGGCTGAGGTTGTGAGAACTTGGGCATGAAGAGGTTTCTGGGTGCCACACCATAGCATCTACTGCATGCACAAACATATTATTGGAACCAAATTTGATAACTGTATTTCAAATAGCAACAATGTTTTCATCACACACTATTAAAATGACAGAAATTCAGTTGTCCTCAATATTTCAAAATCATCTTAAGAACTGCATCCTGACCAAATCTTGTAAAGATCATAGGTGCAATTGGAAAACATGAAAATTAAACTTGAGTATCAATGCTAAGCCAGTCTGGGACAACCATGTTAATCTGCTTTTCTTCCTCTGAGCAGAATAATAGGAAGAACATTCAAGGGCACATAGAATGAAAAACAGAAGTTGCCATACCCAACAGTGCTGAGTAACCAGTAGGTATTTTAACTGGTTGCCTTTTCTTTCTGTTACAGTGGTTGAATTGTATCTTTCATAAGAAGGATGGATTTGAGATTATTTAACACATGGTATTGTAGGATATTGAATGTTCTAGATGTTTTACAAATATTAAGGAATTGGATCTTCAAGACAGTCCTCAGGGTAGATACTATTATTATCCCCATTTAGTGAAAAAAGAAAATGAAACACAAATAAATTGACCAAGGTCACACAGATAGTCAGTAGCCAGGGTTTAAACATTGGGTTGCACTAAACTGGTTTTTACTAAAATGTATTCATGGTTCTCACTAAACATTTGAAATGAAACAGCTACTCTTCCTCTTTCTTTACTGTTCTCTGTGTCTATTATTGGCCACCATTTAATATTTTAGATGGATGTATTTTACAGTCCCATCTATCATGGAATAAAAATTTAAAGCTAGAAGACACCTCAGAGATCATTGAGGCCAATTTGTCACTTTTATAGAAGAGGTGAATTGAGTACCTGTGGCCGTAAACCTTGCGAGCAGCCTGTCTGGGACTTCTTTCTTGCAGCACTCAGTTCTGTGTTCTTTCTACTGTGCCATGAACCAGCTTGGGCTGGTTGAAAAAGACTTAGTTGATTCAGTTACAGAGCCACCTTAGTTTCACTCCACGCGCTATGTGGATAAAGTCAGTCACTTCATCTAGAAAAGTATTTTCTTCCCTTGAACACACTCATATCCTTTGCCCTAACAGTAGAGAACATTAGAGTTAGATTTTTCTTTTTTCTCTCAGGGATAGAATTGCTTCCAGAAGGAAAGGTGGAAAAGAGGAGCAGTTCTCATTTGAAGACAGCTTTCTTGAAGCTCCCTGTTATTAAGAAAGCTTCAGGTTATTAGAATGAAATCAGAAAAAAAAATGTACTCTTACTAACTCCAGAGATTAATGCCTGTGAGAACTGACTGCAGCTTAAAAATTTTAGCTCCACGCACGTGTTTGATGAAATTGTTGCCTGGCCTATATGTGGGAAGCAAATATTTATTGTCAGAAATAGTCTGGTCTCTCTTGACTTCCGTTAGCTTCCTGCAGCTGGTAAGAATACATTTTAACATTGGATTAAAGCATAATAATGATGCATTTTTGCTAGCTAGCTGTGAGTCAGACATCATAAGACTGAAAAGGTCATTGCCAATACTTCATCAACACCAATACTTTTAAATTGTCAGTCACTGATTTTTTTCCAATAGAGTAGTTTATATGAGTCAGTTCTAACCTGAGATTAAAACTTTAAATTCAATTATAATAAGATTATCCTTGGATTTTGTATTAAAGTGCATTCCTGAAAGTCAAGAGTAAAATTTAACTTTCCCCAGTGAGCTTGTGTTTGTTGACACATATTTTAAGAGGTAGGAGCAAAATAGAAAATAAGTAAGCAGTCTTTGAAAATACATTACAGCATTCAGAGCACATATGAAAATGGTGAAGTTCTGAATGGTTTGAGTGATAGTAAATTCTGAGTAGTTTGAGTAAAATCAGAACTGCAGCACTTGGATCAAGGAGTATTAAAAAATGCCCCTAAAAGGTACGTGCTAAGTCGCTTCAGTTATGTCTGGCTCCATGGACTGTAGCCTCCCAGGCAGTTCTGTCCATGAGGATTCTCCAGGCAAGAATACTGGAATGGGTTGCCATTTCCTTCTTCAGGGAATCTTCCCAGGGATTGAACCAGTGTCTCTTATGTCTCTTGCATTGGCAGGTAGGTTATTTATCACTAGAGTCACCTGGGAAGCCCACCCCTAAAACACCTCTACCCAAAATATCCCTAAGTGCTGAGTGATAAAAGACAAATACTTTGGTGCAGAAAATTTACTATTGTATTCACTCAAGGAAAACATCCTGCAGCATTGAAAAGTTTTTGACCTATTCTGTTTATAACTTTTATCTTCACTAAATTCCTGAATCTGTGATATATTTATAGAAAGCACCAGATCTTTTATTAGATTCCTTTATGTTTCCTTCTCCTTATATGACAGCACCCTCAGGTGAACTGTTATTAAAATAATATTTTGAACAGTAATTATTCTGAAATTTTTAGCCACACATTATCCATGACGGGAAGTTATGGATATATGTATCAGTATTTGCAAACATTTATTGAACACCCGCTGTGATATATTAGTTGAAGCTCACAGATTTTCTAAAATGGGCAATTCAAGTTAATGAGGGTAAATGATTCTTATGCACTGGAACTGTTGATAACTATCAGTGGAACGACATTGTTTGTTCTATACTTAGTACATATACTGCTAACTACTTAAGTAGTAACTTAAGTACTTTACATACTATTTGATCATCACAACAACCTTTATGATAGGTGCTATTGTGGCTATTTTAGAGAGGAAGAAGGAAAGCGATAGAGAGGTTAATCAACTCATTAGAGTCACATAGCTAGAATATGGTAGAGCTTTGGATTTTAGACAAGCAATCAACTCCAGAATTTATGCTAAAAGCCAATCCACCATCCTACATACCTTGTGACCATAACAAGAATTGAGTTTCCAATGTGCACAATTTAACTTCTTGCTAAATTATAAGAAATTCTATAATTTATCAGAGTTTTAAATATAAAAGCAAACATGTCAGTCACCTTCATTATGCACTGAGATTCACAGAAACATTTGATGATATATTTTTTCTGCAGAAGTACTAAGATCTTTTAAAACTATATGACATTACTATTTACATTCATTTCTGTATGCCCACGCTACCCAGTCATCCATCAAGAGAGGAGGTGGGCTTAAATGTGCAGACTTTGAGTCCCACACCAAGGGACCAAATCCCCGTTCTACCACTCATTAAATACATGACTTGGAGCAAGTAACTTGACCTCTCTATCAGGGTTTTCTCATATTTAGAATAGGGTAAAAGCAGCATGAAATACATGACTTGGAGCAAGTAACTTGACCTCTCTATCAGGGTTTTCTCATATTTAGAATAGGGTAAAAGCAGCATGCCTCATGTTGTTTAGGTGCTCAGTTGTGTCTGACTCTTTTGCAGTGCCATGGATTGTAGTCCACCAGGCTCCTCTGTTCAGGGGCTCTCCCAGGCAAGAATACTGGAGTGGATGGCCGTTTTTCTTCTTCAGGTGATCTTCCCAACCCAGCGATCAAACCTTCACCTCCTGCCTGTGTCTCCTGCACTGCACGCAGATTCTTTACCGCTGAGCCACTAGAGAAGCTAACCGACCAATGTAGACATGTTGAGTTTAATGCCTGCCATGCTCTAAGAACTCAATCAATATTAGCTGAGGCTGTTGTCAGTGTTAGTATTCCTATTATACAGTCCACCTGAGCTGGCAGGGCAAGGACATGGGAATTTCTACAGAGCAGAGTAAGAGGTTCCTTTTCAACCAAAGCAATTCAGTTCAGTTCAGTCACTCAGTCGTGTCCGACTCTTTGCGACTCCATGGATGCACCACACCAGGCCTCCCTGTCCATCACCAACTCCCGGAGTCTACTCAAATTCATTTCCATTGAGTCGGTGATGCTATCCAACCATCTCATCCTCTGTCATCCTCTTCTCCTCCCACCTTCAATCTTTCCCAGCATCAGGGTCTTTTCAAATGAGTCAGCTCTTTGCATCAGGTGGCCAAAGTATTGGAGTTTCAGCTTCAACATCTGTCCTTCCAATGAATATTTGGGACTGATTTCCTTTATAATGGACTGGTTGGATCTCCTTGCGGTCCAAAACAATATCCCTCTATTATCTTCAAACTTCAAGAGACTTAAGTTTATTTTTGTTACTGATATTTCTAATAACTGTCTGTCCACTTAGTTGCATCATGCTCTGGTTTAAGGAGTGATTTTATTTTGAAGGCATCTAGAAGAGAATGTGATTCTAATGAGATCTGGTAAGAAAATCTTGTTCCAATGACTGTGATGTGAAGAAACCTATTGTGAAAAATCCACAGATTTCAACACTCTTATTCAGAACCTGAAATTAGTACTAAGGTGGCAGTCATGATTAATAAGTTGAAAGTGTTCATTTGTATGATGATGTTTCATAGTTACAAAGCAACAATTCAAACATATTTTGATGATTTGATAATGAGACAGATGCTTCTGTTTTTAATCTCTTATAATCATGGTCAGATAGCTAAGAGAAACAGTAGAGATTACCATCTGGTTTCCTGAATTTAGTTCTCATTATTTTGAAGAAAATAATTTTTTTTTTTTTTACAGACAAATTGTATTGAGATTCAGGATAGTCTATCACCTGCTGAGGCTTTATGGATAGGATGTTAAAGATCTTTTGGAATTTTGAGGCTTTGCTTATACAGTCAATGTGTCATTAAAGTCTTAAGTTTCTTGTTGAATATTAGTTCCCTACTAGTAGAATATATATTTCTTACATATATTTACATTAGAATAATATCTAATTAAAGGAACCATTATCCATCTAAATTACAAAAGCACAGGCTTATCCTCAATTTACTCTCTTCATCATTGTACAGTCATTTACCAAGGATGGTTATTTTATCAGTGTACCCTGACATTGTTCTCTCCCTAGTTCCTTCTGGCCTAGTTTAGTTGAAGATTCAGACATTCATGCATATAGGAGCTGGTGACTATCATAAACAAATAAAGACTGAATTCTTGAAAATGATAGTGAGTAGTAGGACCCTAGCAAACTGGGGACCAAATGCCTCAAAGAGCATAGCCAGTAACCAACTAAAGAGCATATATGAAACTCATTCAGTGTCGGCATACAAAAATGGGGTAGCTCATGGGTGGTCAGTTTACAACCTTTATTTTACACTCTCCTCACTTTTCTCCTGTGATGTGGCAGTGACTCCTGACCTTAGCTATAGTTGTGTGTAATCCAGCCTCTATACTGGCACCAGGTGGTATTTTTTAGGCTCCAATGATAATTGTGTCACTCTCCTCTTAAAAAAAATACAGGGCATCACCACATTGAATGCTGCATAAAATGCAAAGGTCAAATTCTCTATCATGATTTATAAAGGGTCCTTCTTGGATCTAGCCTCTTACTCTATTTTCAGTCTCATCACCCACCATATGCATAATACTTCAGAAATACGAAGTTACGAAACTTTGTCCAAGCATGCTACACTATCGATTCTCCTGTGCATGTTCTTACTGCAGTTTCCCCCCTACCTTGTCCAACTGGTGAACAACCATCCTTAAAGCTTTACTTAGGCCATAGTACCTCTCTGAAGCCTCCCTGCTCATGCACCCTTGCTAGACTATACAACAGATGGTCCTCAAAATACAGCTCTCCTTAGGTGCCTTCCACACGTCACCGATCTGGTCAAGTTTTTACTCCATATCTGCCCACTTTATTGATTAGCTTCTATCCTCTAATGCACAAAACCTGTCTGACTCTCTTTTGTCTTTCTGGTGTCTGGCAGAGTACTTGGCATATAAGCTGTGTTCTGTCATTGTGTGTGAATCTGAATATCAACTTCTTGCCAACATGCTTTCCATATTCTGTTATGAAGATGGTAAGAAAAAGAATGATGAATGTTTCTGTGAACACTTCGTACAGGGACAAAATGATCAAACAGACTTTATCTCCAAGGCAATGACTGTTTTTATTAATCTTTTAAAGCATTCAGGGGTTTTATGTTTTCATGTTCACTTTATTCTAGAAATTTCCAAGCTGGCATGATCAAGGAGAAGGCACTGCTTAGGAAAGAGGACAAAACTCCCATAAATCCCAGTTGTGGATTGATTTCAGAAAACGCTAATACATATGATGTCACCCAACTGCTGACTGATTGGACCATATCAGGCAGTATCTGCACTGGTTGTGTTTAATGGGCATTTATATAGTGCTCAGCTCATGATGCTGCTGGAAGCAATATTCTCTTTCCACTACACCAAGTATACGGAGTATACGGTTCATAATTTTTTGACCTCTCTGATTTATATGTCTGTTTACCACAGCTTTTGTTTGATATCAGAAACCATTAATCCTTCAAAGTCCTGCAGTTGTAATGTTAACTGCCAGCAGCATTGATTTGCAATTGGCATGAGAGTATGCTTCAACCATTTTATAACACTTCTGATTTGTTCTTACCACTGAAATCCTCACATATAGAATTTTCCCTTACTCTTCAACAAAAATATGCTCACTCAAACAAAAGATGAGCACTCTAATATAGACCTTTGAGTTCATTTCCTTAGTTTTACTTCAACCTTTTAGTTAGGCTAGTGTTTCATGACTCTTGGTTTCCCTATTATTGAAATACAATGAACAACTATTGTTTCTGGATTATTTTTTACTTGTCCATAATCTAATATACATGCTATGTATACATATAACACATATGTATGTATATGTATCGGCTTCCATGGTGGTTCAGTGGTAAAGAACATATATGCCAATGCAGAAAATGTGGGTTCAGTATGACTGAGTCAGGAAGATTCCTGAAGAAGGAAATGGCAACCTGCTCCAGTATTCTTGCCTGGGAAATCCCATGGACAGAAGAGCCTGGCAAGCTACACTCCATGGGGTCTCAAAACACTCAGACATGACTTAACAACTAAACAACAACAAACAGTACATGTATGTACATATACATATGTATGAGTGTATATTGGGGGTAAATCCAGTTATATCTCTTGTTGGCAATCAGCAATACACTTTATTTTTAATTATGTATTTGTTTTATGAAGAAAATATATTAAAGGCTAATTTGAAGGTCTTTATAAATGATGTACTTTCACTTGTGAGCTCTTGCAGTGACTAATAATGTCATCAAAACCAATTTTTAAATTATACACTTTTAATGCCCCTAGGGTATATTTCATTTTTTGAATAATTAATAAGAATAAGGGCTTCCCAAGTGGCACTAGTGGTAAAGAACCTACCTGCCAATGCAGGAGACACAAGAGATGTGGGTTTGCTGCCTGGGTCAGGAAGATTCCCCTGGAAAAGGGTATGGCAACTGATTCCAGTATTCTTGCCTGGAAAATCTCATGGACAGAGGAGCCTGGTGGGTTACAATCCATAGGGTTATAGAGAGTTGGACATGACTGAAGCGACTTAGCATACACGCAATAAGAATAATATACTTCTCAGCCTTGACAGAATCTATAATGGTGATTTCACCTCCATTAAACCTTTATATGAAATACTTTTGAAAAGTATGGATAGCTGAATTTGTTTGGAGTGGGTCTATGGGGGAAGATGACATGAAACAAGATATTGAAAAGAAAACGAAAATATGTGGGTCAGTCCAAATCCATTTTCAGTTCAGTTCAGTTCAGTCGCTCAGCCGTGTCCAACACTTTGCAGCCCCATGAATCACAGCACGCCAGGCCTCCCTGTCCATCACCAACTCCCAGAGTTCACTCAAACTCATGTCCATCAAGTTGGTGATGCCATCCAGCCATCTTATCCTGTGTCGTCCCCTTCTCCTCCTGCCCCCAATCCCTCCCAGCATCAGAGTCTTTTCCAATGAGTCAACTCTTCCCATGAGGTGGCCAAAGTATTGGAGTTTCAGCTTTAGCATCAGTCCTTCCAATGAACACCCAGGACTGATCTCCTTTAGGATGGATTTGTTGGATCTCCTTGCAGTCTAAGGGACTCTCAAGAGTCTTCTCCAACACCACAGTTGAAAAGCATCAATTCTCCTGTGCTCAGCTTTCTTCACAGTACAACTCTCACATCCATACATGACCACTGGAAAAACCATAACCTTGACTAGACAGACCTTTGTTGGCAAAGTGATGTCTCTGCTTTTGAATATGTTATCTAGGTTGGTCATAACTTTCCTTCCAAGAAGTAAGTGTCTTTTAATTTCATGGCTGCAATCACCATCTGCAGTGATTTTGGAGCCCAAGAAAACAAATTCTGACACTGTTTCCACTGTTTCCCCATCTATTTGCCATGAAATGATGGGACCAGATGTTTCTGAATGTTGAGCTTTAAGACAACTTTTTCACTCTCCTCTTCCACTTTAATCAAGAGGCTTTTTAGTTCTTGTTCACTTTCTGCCATAAAGGTGGTGTTATCTGCATATCTGAGGTTATTGATATTTCTCCCAGCAATCTTGATTCCAGCTTGTGGTTCTTCCAGCCCAGCGTTTCTCATGATGTACTCCGCATTGAAGTTAAATAAGCAGGATCACAATATACAGCCTTGACATACTCCTTTTCCTATTTGGAACCAGTCTGTTGTTCCATGTCCAGTTCTAACTGTTGCTTCCTGGCCTGCTTATAGGTTTCTCAAGAGGCAGGTCATGTGGTCTAGTATTCCCATCTCTTTCCATTAACAGTCTATTAGGACACTTTCATTCTCACTAATGAAAGTGTTTGCAAAAGAATATAAAGTACCTGGGGGGGGGGGATGATCTAACAATAAGCTCATGTGCAGGTAATCCATTCTGCTTTTATAAGGCTTTTGGAAATAAAAGCCAAAAGCTATTTGTGGTTTGCTTTTTAACATCTGCCTTTTCCCTGATTTCGGAAATATCAAAAATTTACATCACTTAGAGAAATCAAGCACTTACACCTGAAAGCTAAGAAACTCCTTTTTTTGACAATGGTAAACCCTAGGCATTAACTGCTTCTTTGGGAAATTTGGTGTTTTTCAGGGAATGATGTACCTGGAAGAAAGACGGCTTGTTCATCGGGACTTGGCAGCCCGTAATGTCTTAGTGAAATCTCCAAACCATGTGAAAATCACGGATTTTGGACTAGCCAGACTCTTGGAAGGAGATGAAAAAGAGTATAATGCTGATGGAGGAAAGGTGAATATCTTTTTGAGAGCAATATTACTTGAAAATATACTGTAATATCCTTTTATCTCCTTACATGTTATAGAAAGAAGTCAACAAACCTGAGGTTTAAGAGATTATAAAATCTTAGTTCTGCTATTTGCCTTCTCTCCTACCCACAGTAATATATATATATATATATATATACACACACACACACACATATACATACACACAAATATATATACAACTATATATACATACATTTACATACACATACATACTTTAAAAATATATATAGTGTATATTACCAACTTCCATTTCTCAAAAGTAACTAAAATATGATGAGTGTCTGGATCCAGGTCGTCTTTATGTCAGTGCTAATGGGGAGTGGGTAGCTCCCAAGAAACTCTAAAGATTACATTTTAATCCAGGGCCACATATAATATTGTTTCATTGATCCTACTAATTTAAGACTATCACAAAGAGATCAGAGAAGTACTTCTCTCTCATAGACTAGAGAGAAGTCTTGCTACTACCAAGAATCATAAATGTTGGAAAGCTGAACATTCTATTTAACTTCTAATCCTCCTGTAGCAAAAGCAACAGATTGCTCTTATCTGGGTCTGTTTTTTGTTTGTTTGTTTTCATTGTAGCGTATGATTTACCAGTTTATTTATTGGATTGACCAAAAAGTTCATTTTGTTTTAAGTAAAAATTAAAGACACATTTTTCATTTTCACTAAGACTTTTATTGAACAAAGTATTCACTAATCAGGACTTCCTGGTGGCTCAGTGTTAAAGAATCAGCCTGCAATGCAGGAGACTCAGGTTTGATCTCCGGGTTGAGAAGAGCCCTTGGAGAAGGAAATGGTAACTCACTTCAGTATTCTTACATGCGAAATCCATGGACAGAGGAGCCTGGCGAGCTACAGTCCATGAGGTCCCAAGAATCAGACATGACTTAGCAACTAAACAACAACGGTAACAAAAATTTATTAAGCAAAAGAACTTTTTGGTTAACCCAGTGTTCTCTGACTCCCTCCACTAGAATGTCAACCATTCTACCCGAAGGAACAGTGCCACTGCCTCTTGTAACTTTTCTGACTCTCCACCCACAAGCCATGCCTGGCAGCTGTCTTTCTGCCTCTCTCATTCACCATATGGGGTCTCAATGCATGCCTTAGTTCCAGTTCTTATCTTTCTTCATTAACCTGCAGTTTAGCTTGTTATTCTTGGCTAACTATTGAGGATACCTCCTCTTCATGTGGAGGCTCCTCTAGCTTGGCCTGGATAAACTTACATCAGAAGAGACCAAATAAAATAAGCAAATGCAGCCTTAACCTATAAGTGCATGCTAACAAAGACAAGTAATTAATGTGTCAGGTAACTATGTTTATTATTTGCCTTTACTCATCATGGGCCATCCAGATGCATATTATAATTATTTTACGGTGACAGGCCTCCAAATGCTAAACATTGATTTTTATACTAAAAGCTTATAAATAAAACTATATATATTCAAATCTTATCACAAACACAAAGCAAAACACAGCATGTATATTTTTAAAATCTTCAGTTTTGTAGCTTTCTCTGGCTTTTCTTTGATTTTATTAGCCTATTTTGCCTGTTTACTACAAATTGCAGCCATTTGAGACCACAGCTTTGAGATTCACTACAAGACTGCACAGAAGTAGAAGTCTATAAATCACATGACTTCACTTGTCTTGAGAACATACAGCTGTAAGATTTGTCTAAAGCAAGATTCATTAGAGCTTTAAATGCCTAGTAACCATTAAGTCTTTATCAAGCCACCTGTGATTTAAACTTACTTCTTTAACAGTGTCTGTAGTCCATAAAGTCGGCTAACTCCTTGCCCATAGGGAAATTACTTTCAATGTGTCTTCTGTTCCCTTTCACTGAATACCATGATTCTGTCACTGAGTTACCTTGGTGTCACCTTGGTGAGCAGCCAACCTCACGATTTCAAAGGCCTATTTAGTTTTAAGCTTTCAACTGTGAGGTAGAACTGTTTATCTTTATTCCATAGAATCTAATTATATTCCCAGCTCTATAACACTGCCCTTCGTAGTTGAAACTTGTTCTGCTGACCCATCAGCAGCAGGGTATGTGAGCTGAGTCGCTTTTCTTACAGTGATGATGGATTTGGACTTATCCTCTCATATTCTTTTATATAATTCCTATTTTGAAAATGGTACATATTTCCAATACTGGCTACCCAAGTCGAGGGAGATCATATGTGGCTGGGGAACAAAGGAAGGCTAACTTTGGAATTCGTTATTTTAGGTGTTTTAGTGACCAAATTATCTGAGAGGAGAGGGAGAGAACAGGTGTAGAAAGAGTTCATTTTACCAATGGGCTGAAATTTGAAGGTGGAAAGGGATCCTGAAAATGTAGAGAATCTTATTTGGGGGAAAACAATACAGTATGATCACGTTATTAGAAATATATGTATTAAATGTTTTAGAATTGATATTGTGAGCCATAATATTAACTAGTAACTTAATCACGGAATAGTAAGCTTAGAATTTGATACTTATTATTTCCCTTTTTACTGTTTATGAAGGTTCTAAAAATAAATATTTTTAATTAATTCTCTTTAAGGTTAGATTTCATTTCCTCCCTGTTTTGAAAAATAACACATTTCTATTTTTCTATGCATACAAGAGAGGCAAATCCAGCGACTCATATTAAGGAAATATAGAAATGCCTTTTTATATGACTTACATTTGTTATTTTCCTGTAGATGCCAATTAAATGGATGGCTCTGGAGTGTATACATTATAGGAAATTCACCCATCAGAGTGACGTTTGGAGCTATGGTAAATAATTCTTCTTTGTGTTATAAGGCTTTTAAAGCAAAAATAAACATTTTAGATTTCTTGGTTCTCTAAAATGTAATATATTAATGTCTTAGTTGAGTTGTCTATCATAACCTTTGCTTTGGTGCAACTTGTCTAATCATTTTGATGAACAAAACAAAACAAAAAGCAGCAGTTTTAGATTAGGGACATTTTCATAGACTCCTATGGCCTTCATTTTCAACAGATCTTTGAAAACATAATTTCAAATGTTTTTATAAATGTTTTTCAAATGTTTTAATAAATGTTTTTTAAAAAGCATTTTCTTATTGAAATCTAGTTATATAGTAAGAAAATAGAGATTATTGTTAGAACAAATACCAATTATTGAAAGCAGTAGGATGAGAGCAATAAATATGAGGGGGAAGATAGATAAGAGAGATGATTTATAATTATACCTTTAATTGTAATTTATGAACTACTTTTGGCTTAACCCTGGTGGCTCAGAGGGTAAAGCGCCTGCCCGCAATGCGGGAGACCTGGGTTCAATTTCTAGGTTGGGAAGTTCCCCTGGAGAAGGTAATGGCAACCTACTCCAGTATCCTTGCCTGGAGAATCCCGTGGATGGAAGAGCCTGGTGGGCTACAGTCCATGGGGTCGCAAAGAGTCGGACACAACTGAGCAAGCTCACTTCACTTTTTGGAGTAAGTAGATATATTAGAAAATTAATAAATGAATGGGAACAGTGATTTTAAATTTTAGAACATTTATTTATTTGTATCTAACAGTTTTTGAGATGAGCTTCTTAGTGCCTGTCTGGCTATTTACAAACTTAAGTCCACTAATACTAAGTATTAGTAAGAATAAATCAACACCTTTTCTTAGTTTACATAAACTGTATAAAACTAGCACTTCTAACAAGTAAAAAGCTTAGTGCTTCTTTAAATGAAAATGTATTGGTGAGTCTTGAAAGCATGAAGCAATTTATTTTACTCAAATTTAATTTTAGGTTTTATTTTTTGAAAGAAGATTAAACAACCTGTATTTTTTATCTAAAAACAGTATAAATTATCTTTAAAATATAAGATATTTCTATGGGGTAGTTTTTCTTTCCACACCTGTAAACAATATGAGGTGTTAAAATTTTCATGAAAACCTCATGTAGTCTACTCAGCTTAGACGCAAAGTGTTGTGTGTTTGAGATTAGGCAAATACAGGGGAACCCTTGGCAAAACTTTAAGCTAAAAGGACTAATTAAAAACAGACATATACCATTATAGATAAATCATATACACTTAAATATGAGATAGAAGTATACATGTACATATACATTTATATATTATATGGTATAGATTAGCATATATATTACATGATAAAGTAGATTTACATATAAGATAGATTTCAGTTCAGTTCAATTCAGTTGCTCAGTAGTGTCCGACTCTTTGCCACCCCATGAATTGCAGCACGCCAGGCCTCCCTGTCCATCACCATCTCCCGGAGTTCACCCAAACTCATGCCCATCGAGTCAGTGATGCCATCCAGCCATCTCATCCTCTGCCGTCCCCTTCTCCTCCTGCCTCCAATCCCTCCCAGCATCAGAGTCTTTTCCAATGAGTCAACTCTTCGCATGAGGTGGCCAAAGTCCTGGAGTTTCAGCTTTAGCATCATTCCTTCCAAAGAACACCCAGGGCTGATCTCCTTCAGAATGGACTGGTTGGATCGCCTTGCAGTCAAGGGACTCTCAAGAGTCTTCCCCAACACCACAGTTCAAAAGCATCAATTCTTCGTCACTCAGCTTTCTTCACAGTCCAACTCTCACATACATACATGACTACTGGAAAAACCATAGCCTTCACTAGACAGACCTTTGTAGGCAATGTAATGTCTCTGCTTTTCAATATGCCATCTAGGTTGGTCATAACTTTTCTTCCAAGGAGTAAGTGTCTTTTAATTTCATGGCTGCAATCACCATCTGCAGTGATTTTATCAAATAGATATTTTTCTTTTCTTTCCCTTTTTTGTTCCTACTTATGTTTCCCTGAAATAAATGTGACAATCTAGAAATTTTAAATGATTTCTAGAATAAGTAAATGCATATATACATTAAAGAAAATATTGGCAGGGCAATCACATTTTTAATAATAAAATGTATCTTTTGAAGAAAATCCTGTTTTAAAGTGATACTATTATTCTTCATGTTGAGTTGCAATATCTCAGAATCTGATGGATGGACAGATAGATGGATGGGTAGATAGATAAAGTGAACTCTGTTCTGAAACATAGCCCAGGTCATCAACCCATATCTATAAGGCATTTTAAGATTTTTATTATATATCTTAGTTGGTCGCAAAAGTCATAAAAGTCTAAGAAAGATTCATAGTCTTGTTTACAGTGAATCTAAATGGAACACTGCCACTGAGTGCATCTTTACTTTTATAAAAATAAATATGCATTGAAAATGTTTTATATCTTCAAATGATAGAATTATAAGTTTTGAAGATGTTTCTGATTTAGTTTTCTTGCTCTTCTACATACAGCCATCTCTGTTAACCCTATTTTGTCATCAACTCTGCAAAGACATAATTGGAATATTATTGGTAGAAGTGGG
>SJYQ01008184.1:145175-156852 GCA_006410935.1 Redunca redunca
TCAGTCAATGATAGCTGTTATAAGCTAAAAATGACCTTAGCTTGAATAAATAATTCATTACAAATGGCAGCAGGAAAAAATAACCATCATTAACAAATTTTATATTGAAAGATACTTGTATATGCATCAGTTAAAATTCACTTGCTAATACTATTGTATTAGCAGATACAGTTTCTGAACTAATAACCTTTACCCTTAAGAAAACTATAACTATTAAATTAGCTAATTATTAGATTATAAAGAGGAGCTCTGTGTATGTTACTGTTTGTATCAGTATCATTATTCTTCAAAGTTAGCTACTTGCAAGCTAGTATTTAGAGTATTTGCTTTCACCAAGGAAAGTAAATGTTCTAGTGATTCAAGATACTGTTATTTTCTAAGAAATAGACTATTACTGATTTTTTTCAATTTGGAGATGATCACTTTACATGCATTTTGTTTTGCATATGGATCATTCTTCAATCAGTCTCTCATATGTGCTAAAAAAATGAATCTGTTTTATTCCACTTGTTCTCTTCACATTAGTTAAAAAGAAAGGCACAATTATTTATTGTAACCTAAACATTCTAGAACCCTAGCTTGACCTTTAGGACTTTTAAGAGCAAAATGTTAATCTCAAAATTAATCAATATCAGATTTTACCTAATCATATTTGTTTGGTATCAGTACACATGTATATAGTAAATAAATTGTGTTACAGGCTCTAATGTGATAAAACTTAAATTGGGTCAACAAACATCAGTATAATGTAGTAGAAATGGGGAACAGATTCTGTCTTCTGATATCCTCTTTGAACTGTCTCCACTACCCGTTAAAATTTCAGGACAATGCTAAAGAAATTAAATTCCCCACAAAGATTTCAACATTGGGCTCCTCATATGGTAATAGGAATCTGAAGAGCCCTTCTTTAGACTATTTCTAATTACCCTCTGAAAAGCATTCTTTTGCCACGGACATGTTGCTGGTTTGCTCACAGTATATTGCTAATGGGCTTATGTGAGAATTTGATCTCTGATTTAGGAGTCACTATATGGGAACTGATGACCTTTGGAGGAAAACCTTATGATGGAATTCCAACCAGAGAAATTCCTGATTTATTAGAGAAAGGAGAACGTTTGCCTCAGCCTCCCATCTGCACTATTGACGTTTACATGGTCATGGTCAAATGTAAGATTGCTAATCAATCTTCACAATTTTTTCTGTGTATTGAAAAATATAACAATATAAACACGTGTGTTTGTTGCAATTTTTTTTAATGTGAAGCAGTTTCATACTATGAAGTCAACATTATATGATTCTTACACTTCTTATTTATTTCACTTTGATTCTTATTACTTCTATACAATCAACTTGTTTCTCACAAAGGGATGTAATTAATCACAATAATGTTAATAATCTTTAAAGGAAAAAAAGCAGACTAAAGAAATGATCTATACATAAAGAAAAAGGAGCTTGAAGCTAATCACTTAAAAAGATGAATTAAATGGAAATGAGTTTACCAGTCTCAATCAACAGGAAATTAGCAAGGCAGAGTGGGAAGTGGAAAGGCATGAATCTATATTGAAATAAAAAGATTGTGAATATTTACTTTTTTTCAATTAAATCATTTGTTTACATCTAACTCTCTTATTTTTCTTTCTCCCTTCTGTGTCTCAGACACATATGTGTTATAAATGTGTTTTGCAAGCCTAGGCTCTTAATTTAAATAGAATTAGGGAAGTCTCTGGAGTTTCTGAATTAATTTAAATGAGATTAGCATTCAGCAATCTTTCGTGTGTAATCTGGGGTTTTCCCCTTTTGATTTACACAGGGTTAGCAAAGAAACAAACTGGTGAAGGTGAATAAGCATCTTATTAATAAGAGACTTTGGACCCAGGTCTACTCAGATTTATATTCATGACATGTGTGATACATTCTGACAGTGAGGGAAGAAATAAAAAATGTGCTTTTCAGTTTGGGTCAGCATGCCCTTTTCTCTAAGCGTAGTTCTATTTACTCAATATTTAGTTAGAAAGAAACTGATACCTCACTGAGAATTTAACCTTTTTTGTTCCCATAGAGTTCCAGAAACACTGATTTTCTCATTAACATCTTGGTATCAAAAACATTTTTTTAAATGGTTGCATATAAAATATAGAGCATTTGAGCTTAGTTAGAGAAAAAAATCAAATAATATTAATGGCAGCCAAAGACTTCCCATAACAAGAATAAAGATTGAATTACCAGAAACAGAGAAACAAGTTTTATAACTTTGTTAGGTCAAACATTGTTTGGTAGTCATCTATGGAAGAGAGTGTGCAAACACATGCATGACTTACCTTGATCCTATAACTAGAGTGAGATGATTTAGATAGTTCATTTAGAAGCTCCAATAAAATAATGAAAACTCAGGAATACATTTTTGCCAAATAAGAACTTTTACCTCGCTTTTAGAAGTTTTAGTATCTAAGAAAAGGGTCATTTGGCAGAAAAATCAAGGAAAGCTTGGTACGTTTATTCTTGTCATTTCATCAGTTAAATAGAGCCTGGGGAGATAAGACCAACTTTATCTAGACTCCCAGCTAAATAATAATACATACCTTGAAAATTGCTCATAGTGTTTTTATGCTGAAAAGGCTAATACTCAGATCAACGAACAGCTATTGCTCAACAAACATTGCCAATCACTTTGTATTAGTTGTTTTTCCCACCAGGAAAAAAAAAATAGCATAAGAAGGTTGCTTTTGATTCTTTTCTTCACTTTTATGCCAGTGTATCACATTCAAATCAAAGTTTTTAATCCATCTCACTCCTGATATAAACTGATACATTATATTCCAATCTCACCTTCTATACATATCAATGAAAAGTTTTTTTAAAAAATTCTCTTTACACATAATGAGAAAAAATCTGAGCTTTCTTAAGTTCCTATGGTTAGCCTAGGTTATATTTTCTATGATGAAAAAATTAATTTTAAATTATATCAACAAGATAAAAAGCTTATGTTATTCCTTATTACATGAATATCAGTAAACTGATTGTGACTCTCACCTATTGAGTTGCTTCTTTCATTAGTTTTCTTTGTTTTTCAGGTCATTTTTATTAAAATAATATTTTTCAAACTTAACCTACATTTTCGTAAATTTTACATCCCACTTCTTCCTAGTTATGGATATAGTGACTTTTATTGCTTGTGAATTTCTAGGTTGGATGATTGATGCTGACAGTAGACCTAAATTTAAGGAACTGGCTGCTGAATTTTCAAGGATGGCTCGAGACCCTCAAAGATATCTAGTTATTCAGGTTTGTACCTTTGACTTAGGTTTTTGAGAAGATCACAATGGAAAGCTCACTACAAAATAGTAATACTATCTGAACTTTCGAACTGTGGATGTCAGCACACAAACGGATTAACTAAGCAGAACATAATGTGAAATGACTTTTGCTTGTCAGAACCACTTCTAAGTGCTTCTGCTATTGATCTGTCAGAGAATTATGATTATTCATGTGCATAAAAAGGCCTTTATCCTCAGACAAGCCTTGAAGTACTCTACTAGTTACATTCATTGTTATAATTATCTCCTCTTGGAAAAAAAAGAAAATAAATTTTCATTTTCATTATGTCCATGTTTGAAGGCATTGAATTAGAAGTTTAAATNCTACAAAAAATGGATTTATCATTTAAATTTGCAGTAAATTTTGTTGTGAATATTTTGCCTAAACCATAAACAAATAGTCTGGATAACACTGAGTTAAGATTTCTCAATAAAACAGAGTACTGTTTATCTTCATATCAATAGTCTGACATGAAGATAAAAGTCACGTTTTAGCAGACAATGATTTCTATCTAACTTTTTCCCAAATTAACTCTGATTTTAAAAAATGTTTACAAAAATATCATATAACTTAAATTTTTAAATTCTGTTTAAGAAATAGTTGAGGTAAGAGAGTAACAATTGTTTTGGTGTTTCTCCCATTCCCATTTATGTTCTTTTCCATGCTTGCTGTGATTTTGAATGATATCACTTTCATAATGTTATGCTGTAGAACAAATCATGGATACTTTGTGTCCTGATAGCTTTGCACTATCAACCAACCAAATATAATAAAGATTGATAAGTTCATTGCTCTTTCTTTATTATTTACTCAAAGTCGCAGTTTAAACACCATCTTGGCACTGAAACCTACCATTATTCTCAAATCTAAACTGGATTATGCCTCTCTAAAAATAGCCACATCATTCTGCTTTATTCATCTTAAATGGGCATTTATCAGATTTTTTTTGTATTTAATTTATTTATCTTTCCCTGTCATATCTATATATGTTATAGGCTTCTATATGGCAGGTAATTGTGCTAAATATTTTTTAATGAGTGCATGAATTTGCAATGATTTTGATATTATATAAATTTGCTGCAAACTTCACATATTAACATGAAGGAAAGAATCATTTTTGTATGTGTATCTGATGGGCAATTTTTTAGGGTGATGATCGTATGAAGCTTCCCAGTCCAAACGACAGCAAGTTCTTTCAGAATCTCTTGGATGAAGAAGATTTAGAAGATATGATGGATGCTGAGGAATACCTGGTACCTCAAGCTTTCAACATCCCTCCTCCCATCTATACTTCCAGATCAAGAATTGACTCAAATAGGGTAAGAAGTAATTACATACCACTTCTCATATTATTTCTGAGAAACAAAATCATGGAAATACTCTGCAAGCACTAAATTTACCAAATAAATAATATAGCTCAAATCAGCGTGATGCCTAAATTAAAAGTGAGTTTTATCAACAAAAGATATGCCAAACTTGCCACATATAGTTAATTTTGGAAGGCAAGCATGGGCAATACAACGTGCACTCTAAAATATCTTCAAGATTTCAAAAGGAGAAATTTTTTTTGGTCTTAAATTTAGTTAAAACAAATTTCAATTTTTGAAAATCTATCACCAATTCAAACTAATAAATCTGTATGTGTTTATAAATAAATGAAAATTCTTCCCAAGATAGACTCTCTCCTTTTTTCTTAATAAGATAATGTGACTTATTGGTCAAGAGACAATACAAGTACAGCTCTTTATTTAGCAGACATTAAATATTTTCTGTGAGGTCGAAGTCAAAACAGAACACTGTGGAATCCTTTGGACTAAATCAATCATCTTGGTAGGGCTTTTGAATCATTTCTAAGATGCAGATTTGTTTTGAAAGAAGCGTCTGAACAGAATTTCCATTTCATGTTAAATATTAAGTCCACTCTATGTGAATAGCATTTTTTCTCTGAAAACTATAAGTCCATGCATTCATTCATTTATTTTTTGAAATTTATTCATCACTCCTTCAACATTTATTGAATACCTCTGCAGTACTAGATGATTGAAATTCAAAAAGTTTGACATAATGACTACTTTCAAGATGTACCAACTTTGACAAAAGAGTCACAAAGATATAGAGACAGAATGCAACATGATTGTGTTATGATCAAGTGTCCATTGGCCGTTATGGAGCATAGAGAAGCCTGTGATAAGTTTCTTCAATTGAAAAGACATACACATGATGCTTACTTTTTTTCTAGAAAGCAATTCTTTTCTTTTGATCTCCTCCTCCCTCTAAGAATATTGTCATAGCTTGTGGAACAAGCAGCATCCTATTTGTCTTGACCATAAGCATAAACCCATTCCAGTATTCTTGCCTGGGAAATCCCATGGACAGACGAGACTGGAGGGCCACAGTCCATTGGGGATGCAAGAGTTGGACACAACTTAGTGACCAAACTCCCAGCACAGTAAGCGTAAAAACTTTCAACTTGCTGCTCATTCTCCAAAATAAAGTCATTTACTTTATTTCAAACTGATAGCAGTAATAAACCTCATGCTTACTGTATGTCAACACATACATGTTTACTCTTAATCCTTACAGCAATCCCATGAGGTTCTAATATCATTATCTCTGTCTTAAATATGAAGAAACTTGTCACAGATTGAAGGACTTGATGGGTGTCACCCAGTCAGTAGAAGTTCAGGATCCTAATGTGTACAGTCTCTCTGTGCTATGCATACGATTGCTTCAAAGTGATTGGAACATGTTCTTTTCAATATAGTTTCTCTTGGCATCAACCTCAACCTCTGAGTTACATATTGTTTGGAAAGCTCCCTGGGTATTTTCTTATAAAATCCATCTCCCAACCTGCTCAATACCTTTTCTCCCCTCCATCCTCATAAGATCTCTTATCAGTTCAGTTCAGTCCAGTCGTTCAGTCGTGTCTGACTCTTTGTTACCTCATGAATCGCAGCATTCCCAATGTAAGGGGCCTAGGTTCAATCACTGATCAGGGAGTTAGATAACACATGCTACAACTAAGTGTTCAGCCCAGTTCAGGTCAGTTCAGTCGCTCAGTCGTGTCCGACTCTTTGCGACCCCATGAATCGCAACTCTCCAGGCCTCCCTGTCCATCACCAACTCCCGGAGTTCACTCAGACTCAAGTCCATCGGGTCGGTGATGCCATCTGGCCGTCTCATCCTCTGTCGTCCCTTTCTCCTTCTGCCCCCAATCCCTCCATGCCACCAAATAAATAAAACATTTCTTTAAAAGGAGCAACATCTTTAAGCTATGTAAATGAGGCACTTTTTTCCCACTGTACACTTAACAAAATGATCAGATCATAACTTTTGACATTTATAATTTTACATAACAAATTCGTTACTTTTATTAAAACAGGGAAATTTCAAGAAAATAGTTTTCCTTCATTAACATGATATGTTATAAAGGCCAAGGGGTTGAATCTTTCTTTTTATAATGATTATTGAATTCCAGCTTTCTGCTTATTTCAATCTACACTCAATGCAAAGAATTCATAATAAAGGTTTGAGTTAACTGAATGGAATTACTAAAACAAAGTGAAAACCACACAAGAAATTATTTGGCCTGTACTCACCATTTCTTATTCCACATTATTATTTAAACAATGTTATCTGTATATTTCTTTTTACTTTTTCATGTCTTTGTTAAAAGAATTGTTTTTAAGTATCATTTTATTTTTAGGCCTTAGAAAGCCTCATTATTCATCTATATTTTTCTATTTTTTCAGTAGTAATGTCAAATATGTGAAAATACCGTTTCCCCCCTTCTTTCCTATAAAGCTAGTCTTATTTTATCGTTAAAAAGTAAATTCAATTTTAGGTTCTGTGGCCATCTTACATGGTAAGGGAACATTTTAAAGTGAATTTTAATCAAAGGTTGTTTTGAGCATGTTTGTTGGACTTTGAAACCAAAAAGTAATCCAGTTTTTAAATATAGACTCCCTGCCCACTAGCTGAGAGGCTTAAAGTTCTGAATATCTTGACAACTTTGCTTCTTCATTTGTAAAATAAAGCACAGTAGTATTTACATGATTGTTAGGCAGTTTAAAAAACTGCAACATATCTGAAGTGCTAGGCAAATACTTATTACCCTCTTTTAGAATCACACAAATCTTATTTTAGTTGTTTCCTTGTCAATATAATAAACTATTACATTCTTTTATAAAATTCTCTACACATTTTCTATGAAAAACCCATTGATACAATCACTGCTTGACAAGCAAATTATTTCAGATTATTTCAGGTTCTTATAGCAAATAAGTTGTGAAAGTTATTTTTATTATGCTTTTCATTATTTCAAATTTTATATATATTTTGATAAATTATAATCTTAAAATGATGTATCAGCTAAAAATATGGTGTTGATATTTATCCAGCAAGGTGATAGATATAAAGGCAAAAATAATGCTAGAAAACATTCAGCTAATTTATATTTTTGTTATTGTTGTTAGATATTCTCTTAATATTATCTCAAAGACTTTAATCAAAATAATATACCCAAAACACTTACTTTAGCATGAGGTAAATATGAAAACATGAGAAGCTATCTAAACTTCTGCAAACTTAAGTTCTCTGTATCTATAAAATGGGGACAAAAAAATTCTTCACAGAATATTGTAAAGATTGACTTTTTAATATATCTAAGCATATTGTCCATTGATGGACTGCAGTAGGTGCTCAGTTGAGTTGAAGTAAATGAAAACCAACTATTTGTTCAGAGCTTATTATGTAGCAAGGGAGTCTGCCACTGTCATCTGTGTTTTGGGAGAGAGATTGGTTTCTCAGATGGAGCTAGTGGTAAAGAACCTGCCTCCCAATGCAGGAGACATAAGAGATGCAGGTTCTATCCCTGGGTCCAGAAGTTCCCTGGAGGGGGGCATGGCAGCCCACTCCAGTATTCTTGCCTGGAGAATCCCGTGGACAGGGGAGCCTGATGGGCTGCTGTCTATGGGGTCGCACAGAGTCGGACACGACTGAAGCGACTTAGCAGCAGCAGCAGCAGCATGCACACAAGGACAGAATGGGAAACCTTTATCAGTTCCTCTCAGTTGCTCAGTTGTGTCCAACTCTTTGTGACCCAATGGACTGAAGCATGCCCACGTTTCCCTGTCCATCACCAGTTCCCAGAGTTTACTCAAACTCATGTCCATTGAGTTGGTGATGCCATCCAACCATCTCATACTCTGTCGTCTCCTTCTCCTCCTGCCTTCAATCTTTCCCAGCATCAAGATCTTTTTCAGTGAGTCAGTTCTTCACATCAGGTGGCCAAAGTATTGGAGCTTCAGCTTCAGCATCAGTCCTTCCAATGAACACCCAGGACTAATCTCCTTTAGGATGGACTGGTTGAATATCCTTGCAATCCAAGGGACTCTCAAGAGTCTTCTCCAGCACCACAGTTCAAAAGCATCAATTCTTCTGCCCTCAGCTTTCTTTATAGTCCAACTCTCACATCCATTCATGACTACTAGAAAAACCATAGCTTTGACTATACAGACCTTTGTTTGTAAAGTAATGTCTCTGCTTTTTGATACACTCTCTAGGTTTGTCATAGCTTTTCTTCCAAGGGGAAACTATAGTGGAGACAAAGGAAGGCTTCAGGTATGCCCTGATTGAAGGCTATTGGCTTGGGGAATCAATAAAAAGGTAATGAAAAGCAGGGCATCCCGTGGAGTTGGGTACATATTTGGCTTTCTCTGGTTGGCTCTAAATTGAAAATGGGGACAAAAATTAGAGAAGCTGCTAGTTATTAATCAAATCCTGGTCACTTAGGGCCAATTGTTAACAGAAGTTATTACTTAGCTTCCTGGATTGTGACTAAAGATAACAATCAAACTTCCTGAAAAAGTCTGATTCATAGTTGACTGTTTTCCTGGGCTATTTATTCTAGCTATGGTTTCCTGGGCATGTTGCTGTAGGTATGAATTAGACTGCTGGGTTCATATATGATCCTGCCATTATCTGTTTATATATTCAGTCTATCAAGAGGTTTTAGGTTCCCTTATTCCTTTCTTTTCTCTTGATATATTTATTTAAATGCATAGTGCCTTATATTCTAAATTCAATATTCAATATGATTTTAGACTTTCTGCACAGCTTTTTTTCTGTTTACACAGATAAGTTTTGTCTCTTTCTTTTGAGTTACCTAGATTTATGTTTGTTTAGTATCATGAGTTGTACATTAAATGCAACAGCAGTGAAAAAGAGTGACTAGTAAATTAATGATGCTGCTAAAGATATTTTAGTTTTAGTGATACTAGTTCAATTTAATGTAAAAACTTCAGTGTATTTTTATTTTATTTTATTTTAATTTTTATTTTTACTTTATTTTACTTTACAATACTGTATTGGTTTTGCCATACATTGACATGAATCCACCACGGGTGTACATGTGTTCCCAAACATGAACCCCCCTCCCACATCCCTCCCCATAACATCTCTCTGGGTCATCCCTGTGCACCAGCCCCAAGCATCCTGTATCCTGCATCGGACATAGACTGGCGATTCGTTTCTTACATGATAGTATATATGTTTCAATGTCATTCTCCCAAATCATCCCACCCTCTCCCTCTCCCTCAGAGTCCAAAAGTCCGCTCTACACATCTGTGTCTCTTTTGCTGTCTCGCATACAGGGTCATCATTACCATCTTTCTAAATTCCATATATATGTGTTAGTATACTGTATTGGTGTTTTTCTTTCTGGCTTACTTCACTCTGTATAATCGGCTCCAGTTTCAGTGTATTTTTATAGAGAAGGATATATTTCAATTGTTACAGGATCATTCAGTCACTTGTGGTGAATAGTTTTAAAAATTAAGTGTCCCATCTCTTTCAAAACACATCAGTTAACACATCAAGTATCCAGGTCAGGGGAAGATAGAGAAATTGTAGCTGCTCCACATTGGTACATCAGGTGATCCATAATAGATCTAGCATTACAATTTAAAGTTTTCTCACTTCTTTCCAATCTGCTAAGAAATAACTTTATTAACAGATTTGCATTGTTCCTCCTTTGTTTGCCCTTTTTCTTCCAGGATGGGTATATAAATGAATTGAAAAACTGGAAAAGTATAGGCAGGAAAAATGAAGGATGCTGAAAGATAAAGGGGTTTGGTATTTCACAAATTTGACCAGCTTCTAAATAATTGAATATGGACTGAATATTGACTGCTCAGAAAATATAATTCTATAAACTTTATTTTGTACCTCTATCACTTTACTATCAGTTAAGATTTCATAACTTTGATGAAGATATTTTAGCAAGGTTTCCACATGCATTGTAATTATCTGTGAGATTTGAACTAATTCATCAGAAAAGAGGGAAAGAAAAGAAGGAAGAAAGATAATGAAATATAAGAAATCTCTGGCCTCCCCTGTAGGATTTTTGATACTGTGCTATGTATGCTTCCTAATGATGTATAAGCTANTATAAGCTAGTAGAAATTAAAGCAAAATGAGAATGCAGAAAAGTTAATGTCATTTAAACTACAAGAGTTTCAATTGAATATTTCTTTACAATTTAGGAAATCAGAACTTTGACTTATTATTTTATGAAACAAAAATAGTAACATCAACTGAAACTTATTGAGTTCTTACTATAACCCAATTACTATAGTACTAACTACACTTAGTAGTGTCTTAAATTAAATATTTCACAAAGCTCTATGAGGTAAGTAATTAAAATATGGAGCTAAGGAAATTAAAATATGGAGAGGTTAGATAATTTACCAATGATAAGAGACAAAGCTATAATTAATTAAGTTCAGCTTCTAATAGTCCCGCTTAGGATCCATATTCCTAAAATAACAGAGGGGCTAGGGGAAGGAGGTTCCTCAATTCAAGCTGCTACTAAACTTCTTACAACTTATGGAACTAACACTTTTCATTTCCTTAATGGCAATTGGGTAAAAGAAACTAAGTTGGATGTCAGGAATCTCACATCCTAGAACTCTTTGACATTTCAGCCTCCGGTCATATTATTTAATCAAATTCAGTTTCTTTACTTCAGTGATGAGAAGATTGAACTAAATCACATATAAACACTTTCTAGTTTTAAAGCTATCTTTCCATTTGGTGGCTTTTCAAAATAATCATTTATTTTATGCCATTATGTTATATTTTCTTCTAGAAAATGTTTAATTGAAAAATGCCCCAAAACATTTTGAGTTACATCTATATGCCACTTTTTTTTTTCTTTCTTATGTGATTGATTATAGAAGAGAAAAACCTAAGGACACAAGTTAAGAAGCATCTTATAGCTAAATAATGTAGTGGGAGAATTTTGTGATGATACAACAAGGTTATTCTGGTTGCAATTTACCAAGGATCAATATCAATTCTA
>SJYQ01008184.1:158767-173767 GCA_006410935.1 Redunca redunca
ATGTTATGATGCTTTTATAATACCAGCTCTGCATTCTTCATATAACCCTATATTTACAAATTACACACAAAAATTAATTACTCTTCAATTTCTTAAGTAAGAAAGAAAATTTTTAGACTTCTTTCTCAAATCTCCAGGTATCACAGATATCACTTCTAGCAGATTTGGACTTGAGGTACCACCTCCTTGTTATAGTATCTTAAGATTTCCTCCATAGTTGTTTATTGTTTAGAGAATCTGCTCTTTCTGTTGGCAAATGAAAGATTTAAAAAATACAAATGCCTATGAATGCATGTTTGCAGATGTAATAGAGGTGGCATGTTTACTAGAGCATGGTAAATCAGAGTAACCTCTGCTCCCTGACCCCAGATGAAATGACAAGAAGTAATATAAAGCTTCCCAGACTCAAAGCTGAGGGAGGAGAGGAGGTTGGCAGTAAATATAAATAAATAAATAAATAAAAATAAGAAACAATATGTTATCCCTGTACATAAAGCTCTGTGGTTCAGTTACATAGAGACCCCTGATTATTCTTACCACACCAACAATATAATCTTCCCTCTCATTTTCCATTTTTCCTTCCTTCTTTCCCCTTGTATTTATGTCCTTCTCTAGTCACTTATTTCAAGTAGATTTTCTCTGAATAAAAATATATCCAAATATGGTCCAACTATATCAATCAACTCAGTAATTTGCATCACTGAGCTGCCCCATTGTATGAGGTGACATGTAAGTAATTATATATTCATAGAGTGCCAGAGATGGGATCTTAAAGGCCTTCTGCTACAAGCACTGTCATCTAAAGTGAAGTCGTTCAGCCGTGTCTGACTTTTTGCTATCACATGGACTGTAGCCTACCAGGCTCTTCCATCCATGGGATTTTCCAGGCAAGAATAATGGAGTGGGTTGCCATTTCCTTCTCCAGGAGATCTTCCTGACCCAGGGTTTGAACCCAGGTCTCTCTCATTGTGGGCAGACACTTTACCACCTGAGCCACCAGGGAAGTCTACATGTGTAAACTGATACTAGAAAAGATAAAATCTAGAACTTTGTGTCCTTTGCTGTCAAAGGAAGGTGAGAAACCGTTCTCTGATCTCTTACTTCTAACATTTAATCCTTTATTGTTGCTATCTACTTTTTTTACTGGTCAAAATATGGATATCTTGACTTCAAGTCTAATGAGATTTAGCATCAATTGGTTTAAAAATGTTCATGCTGGGAGTGCAGTGAGAGGCCAGAGAGCCTGCTGCTGTTTGCCTCCTCTGTTTATTTTCCTGTGAGACTCCTTGTAATCAAGAGTTAATGGTTTAGGAGGATCAATGGAACTGATAAAGCCAAAATCCAAAATCTTGGAGCACAAAGAGAGTACAATGTCTGTGTTGGGACTCAGTAATTACATGCTTGAAGGTAAAATGATCCTTACAAGTTTCATAAAACTTTCAAAATTTTTCAAACACTAATTTAAATACAGTTACCACTCATTGATCACAGATTTGTGTGTTAGGTTCAGCTCTGAGCTTCTGAGCTTTTACATTTGTTACCTTAATCTTCATAGCAAGACTAAGCAGAATTTACCATTTGAATTCTACAGAGGAGAAAAACACAGAGACATAGAAGCCTCTTTTTACTGAGGCTTCCACCTTATATGGTAAAAAGTAAGATGTGAACACAGAGGTGTGTCATCTACAGTCTAAGTGTTTAACACCCACCTTTCATTTGTTAAAATAGCATGGAAAATCAATATATCATCTCCAAAAAGTAATAACATATAAATAAAAGCCTATAACTATTCAAACTGCCAAAAGCAGTACATATTTCTTTAATTTTTTAAATATTTAGGACAATCTTTATGAAACCTTTTTTTACCCTTGCCTACAAACTCATATTTTGAAAAGTAATCACACCTTTTCTTGAACTCTTTGAGGATGCAAAGTCCACTACAAGCAATATGTTATAAAAACAGAGTCACTTTCATTCTTGGCATACTCACAAATTAAATGATAGCTTATAACGTTTACAAAGGACTTTGATATAGGTGAGATTTTATTTTCACACCAGAATCCCAGAGACACAGTATTTGAAATCCCTGACTTGATAACTTGGTGAAGAACTTGTTAACTCAAGACCCAAACCAGTACTGACCCAAACCAGGACCAGGCCAAACCAGTATCTAAATCCAAACTGAGCGACTCGACTATTAAATAATGGTTCATCTGAAAGCACTTATTGTTGGCATCACTGTTTGTTGCCTCTTCTCAGTACTGTACTTGGACACTGCCAAACAGACCCTTCTGTGACATGGAGACAAAGAACGATAGCAATATGGCTTGTTGAAGGCGAATCTAATGTTAAAGAACATTTCCATGATCTTTATGAAATTATTTTACACAAGCAATTATCAGATACCTTAAGCCTTTTTAAATAAACAAAAGAGCTTCTTCCCTGCTTTGTTCAAAAGTGCTAAGGAAAAATCTCAACAAGAGAGGGAAACAAAGAGGAGGGAAGGGCCCCTTAGCGATTTAGATTTGGAATGTTAATGAATGTGTTATCTAAATCACTTAGATGGTTATTTTTTAGTATTATTGCCACAAGATTCCCAGCTCCACTTTACATTATGGGAAACATCTCATCAAGAAGTCTATTCTTTACTGTAGGAGACCTGGAGAGCACAATTGTGAGTTTCTTTACCCTTTACACAATAGAATTGGGAGATTATCATCAACTTTCTATTCATATTTTGTGGAGGTTATCTAATTTATGTGGGTATGTATTTATTTATTCTGACAAATCGGTCTTTGTCTGCCAAAGCTCCCTGTTCAAGCCAGATTGCTCTGATGATTTCTCCTGCAAAGGTTTAAGAGAGAAATGTTCTATTTCTTTATCAATAAGGATGGATGGCATTTTGAGAAGTGCAGAATATCCTTTGATTGCTCCATGAAACAGACTGGAAAAGATGTTCGTGGGTAGTGGGGGGTGGGCTCACTCATCAGCTTTCCTTTGTGCAATTGCTGCAGTTGCACACACCCTCATCACAAGCATCTTTGTGTATCGGTCCCTTTTCTCCTTCACCTGCCGAAATGAAATTTTCCATTGTAATTCTAACACACCAGTGTTCTCAGGAGAGGCTAATGTGTGCACTGTAGTTCTCACTCAAACACTGTAGACAGATGGCTGTGAACCACCCTCTCATTATCCTTTAGCAAAGGCTGAATTGAGAGAGGGATTCCCCTGGAGAAGGGAATGGCAACCTATTCCAGTATTCTTGACTGGAGAATCTCATGGACAGAGGAGCAGGGCAGGCTACAGTCCATGGGATCACAAAGAGTTAGACACAACTGAGCAACTAACACTTTCATTTTCAGACCACCATGGGAAAAATTCCAAATACTGTGACCTTATCCCTTGTAAAACGTTTTGACAAAAGAAGTACTGTAAATTTGAGAGGGAAAGAAAATAGAAGTTTAATTCACAACCAATTTGGTTTGCTTTGTCCAACAAGAATCATAAACATTATTTAGTAACTCCATACTTGTTTTCCCTCTCTGATAGAAAAGAATAATATTTAACATTCTTTGCATAATGGAGATGGTGAGATGTATACAATTAAAATTTATTCAGAGTTTGGTGTAATTTGTTCTTATTTAGAGCTAGGTACTATAGTTTTATGCTATATAGACTGAGATTTTGAATATCCTGAGTTTAAATGACTAAACTCATTCTTTAACTCCTCAGATCAGTCGCTCAGTCATGTCTGACTCTTTGTGGCCCCATGGACTGCAGGACGCCAGGCTTTCCTGTCCATCACCAACTCCTGGACCTTGCTCAAACTCATGTCCATGGAGTTGGTGATGCCATCCAACCATCTCATCCTCTGTTGTCCCCTTCTCCTCCCACCTTCAATCTTTCCCAGCATCGGGGTCTTTTCTAATGAGTCAATTTTCTTGGATGGACCAGTGTTACAGCGCCATGTCACAGCTCAGTTTTATTTAGAAAGCAAAGGAAAATATATCCTTGAGGCATGAGGGTGGGCTTACCCCAAAAGCATGAATAGAAGTTCCCTGGCCCAATTTTAGCTCTTTTTATATGTTTTTTTCTCCTCCCCCCTGAGCCTGCCCAATGTAAATTGGGCTAGCCAGGAGGGCTGTTTGGTTTACCTAAGGTTCTCATTCAGATCCTCGGACCTTCCTTTGTTCTGTTCCATGGGCTTTTCCCTCCTTGGACTTTTAGCCACCATCATTCTGGGCTCCTTTCCCCTATTCTAACTGTCCAATACAAAGTTTGACATAAGTGACGGTTTTGAGAAAATCAGCAGGATTTGGGTACCATTTGGATGCTGCAGAGTGAGATAGAGAATTTAAGGTGACACCAAATTTTCTCAATGAAAGGTTGAGAAAATGTCAGTATTACTAGTAGTGTATGAGAATAGAGAATGTATAATAAGGAAATATATTCAATATTTTGGAATGTAAGTAGATATAGATGTTAGATACTGGGGAATGTATGTCTAGAACTCAAGTGAAGTTGAATCTTGGTTTGGATGATTCAACTTGATTCATGATATATTGGTATTGTTCTTGAGAGTAGTTTTTGTAGAATATAGAACTAATGAAGAACAGAATATGATTGAAGATTAAAGGCCAGCAGTGGTAATTATTTACATTTTTTTTTAAAGGGAAGAAATGGGATTAAATGTAAGCTCAGAGTGAAAGATTAGTCACAGGATGCTTTCTAGAATAATAAGCATTCAAATATTCTTAAAGTAGAGTGAGGTAGTGAAATCATAGAGACAGAAAATAATAGGATATGGGTGGAGAAAAGTCTAGAAGTAGTTAGCAGAAGATAAGGTCAATACATTTGAAAAAATTTATCTTAGGCAGAATAATGTAATCATTGGCACAAGGAAATTTAAGAGTAAGATTTTAACCCATCAGTCAGATGGGTTTCTCTGTCTCTTGAACACTAGTTAAACTTTATTCAACCTAAAGTTTACAGATGGAAGATGTTCAAACTACCTCTCCTTTTTTTTTTTTTTTTCTTTTAATTCATTGGTAGCAGATGTGTTTTTTTAAGTAATTTGGAAAACTTGCAAAGTGTCCTAGCAGAACATGTACCTGGAGATCTCACTTGTTATGCCCAAGTCGCGAAATCTCCCAATGACCACCAGGGAGCCGATATCCGATGCAAAAGCAAGAGAGTTTTTATTACCAAGCTCAAGCTGGGGTTCCCACAGATACCAACACATCGGCTATAGGGAGGAGCCCCGGGTTTTGGATTACATTGCTTATATAGGGGGTATACATGGGAAAAAAAAGGATTTCTAGGTAGGGGAACGTCTGATTGGTCACTTTCTTTCGAAGGGTTGTGTGTTGGTTCTTGATTGGTCCCTATTGTCTAGGTAGACCACAGTTCCTGAGCGTTAAGTCAGGAGATTTTGGTCTGGGGTCCGATTGGCTCATGGTCTGTGGGGTGAGGTCAGGGGATTTCCAAAGGCTCTTGGATTTCCAAAGGCTCTTTTCCTGGAACCTTACAAAATGGAGTTTTTCTGTTAACAAAATGGAGTAGCTTAGATTCTTCACACTAACTGTGTTTACATCTGGGCTTCAGTACTTATTATTTATTGTTTTGTAAACTTGAATGACTTCACCTCTTAGTTTCCTTTTCTCTAACTCTAGGTTCAAATAACACCTACTGTTGAGTTTTTTAAAATGCATAACATGAGAGTCTCGAGTTAAGATTTTTTTGTGGCAGAATGAGGACTGCAGCTTGGGACACTGCCTTTCAGATAGCTCTGAGAAACAACTCCGAGGAGATAAAGGGGGAGCTAGGATATATAGAGTTTTGCAACTAAGGGCAGGTAGTCAAAGTAGTCAGAAACAGCAAATGATTACTGTTAATTAAAGAAACTAAATTTGTCATGTTAAGGAATTTAGCTCTTTTCTTGTAAGGGCAGATGCAAGAGTATGGGCTCACTGATATCAATTGTTTGATATGCACCTCAGCTATCTGGGATCAGTTTCCTGTGTTTTCACATCCTGAGTTTTCTCAGGGTTTGCTGTAGGGAGTGGCTGCAATCTGATAGCTGCTAGATAGCAGGTATTCTTTTCCTCCCTGAGTGTCCTCAGGGTTCACAGTGGGGAGTGACTGCAGTCTGATGGCTGCTAGATGGCAGGTAGCCTTTTCCTTCCTGAGTTTCTTCAGGGCTCACCAGCCTACCTGTAGAACTGCAATTGCTAATAATTGTGATATCCTTGTTACTGATAGGGCAGGAAATAGTCCATATCAGATATCACTGGGCAATGTGATTGATTGTTGTTTAATTGCTAAGTCATGTCTGACTCTCTTGTGACATGATGGACTGTAGGCTGCCAGACTCTTCTGTCCGTGGGGTTGTCCAGGCAAGAATACTGGAGCAGGTTGCCACTTCCTTCTCCAGGGGATCTTCCCAACCCAGAGATTAGACCTGGGTCTCCTGTATTGACAGGTAGATTCTTTACCACTGAGCCACCTTGGGAAGCCCATCTGAGTGATACCAGTTAAGTGTGTTCAGTTCAGTTCAGTCGCTCAGTCGTGTCTGAATCTTTGCTACCCCATGAATTGCAGCACACCAGGCCTCCCTGTCCATCACCAACTCCCGGAGTTCACTCAGACTCGTGGCCATTGAGTCAGTGATGCCATCCAGCCATCTCATCCTCTGTCATCCCCTTCTCCTCCTGCCCCCAATCCCTCCCAGCATCAGAGTCTTTTCCAATGAGTCAACTCTTCACATGAGGTGGCCAAAGTACTGGAGTTTCAGCTTCAGCATCATTCCCTCCAAAGAACACGCAGGGCTGATCTCCTTCAGAATGGACTGGTTGGATCTCCTAGCAGTCCAAGGGACTCTCAAGAGTCTTCTCCAACACCACAGTTCAAAAGCATCAATTCTTCGGCACTCAGCTTTCTTCACAGTCCAACTCTCACATCCATACATGACCACTGGAAAAACCATAGCCTTAACTAGATGGACCTTAGTTGGCAAAGTAATGTCTCTGCTTTTGAATATGCTATCTAAGTTGGTCATAACTTTTCTTCCAAGGAGTAAGCGTCTTTTAATTTCATGGCTGCAGTCACCATCTGCAGTGATTTTGGAGCCCAAAAAATTAAAGTCTGACACTGTTTCCACTGTTTCCCCATCTATTTCCCATGAAGTGATGGGACCAGATGCCATGATCTTCGTTTTCTGAATGTTGAGCTTTAAGAGGGGAGAATATGGGAAGATCTAGGTATTTTGGAGCCAGTCATATCATTGGGAGTAAGGGTTGAGCCTCTTTAAGAAAAATACTGCAAAATAAAAATCTTAAATAAAAAAAGAAAGGATATAAATAAACTTATTTACAAAACAGAAACAGACTCACAGAGAGCGAACTTATGGTTACCAGGGGAGAAGGGCGTTGGGAAGGGATAGTTACCGAATTTGAGATTGACATGTACACACTGCTGTTTTTAAAATGAATAACCAAGGACTTCCCTGGTTGTCCAATAGTTAGGGCTCTGTTCTTCCCATGCAGGGGGCACAGGCCTGATCCCTTGTCAGGGAACTAAGTTCCCACATGCTGTGTGGCAAAAAAAAAAAGAAAGAAAGAAAGAAAGAAAAAAGGCATAAAATGGATAACCAACAAGGACCTAGTGTAGAGCACAGGGAGTTCTACTCAATATTATATAACAACCTAAATGGGAAAAGAATTTGAAAAAGAATAGATACATGTATAGATATAATTGAATCACTTTGCTGAACACCTGAAACTAGCATAGCATTCTTAATGAACAATACTCTAATATAAAATAAAAAGTTAAAAATAATAAAAATCCTACTTTTTAAAAGTTTACCAAATTTCCCAGGCCCTGGGAGAAGTGATGCAACTGAAGAGCCTGAAGCTTTAAACTTTACCGCTTCAAGGTAAATTCGCTCTGGGTAGAGAAGGTAAGGTTATATGCAGGAGTAAAGACTGCTGGGAATGTATGTGTTCCGAGTTACAAATAGCACTTTAGTGAAAACTTCCTCTGGGGCTCCCAGTATTTGGAAACTCAAGATGGATGAGGTGGGCCCCGGAAATTCAATGTGATAACAAAGTGGTGCTTCCTTCCTCCCTTCTGGAGGTGGATGATCTAGCATTTTTAGAAATTGTATTTGTGGGCTGCTAAACATTTTATGAATGTTCACTTGACCAAATGCTTAGGATGAGCTGTTTTTGCTCTTCTCTTGACCAGAATTTCCAAGCAGGAAAACATGAAAGCATTTCAAAGCAAATAATTCACAACCTGGGCTTATGTCAAGCTCCCTTGGAAATATCTTCTCCTCCTGCATAACTGATATTCAATATGCTTTTGTATGGAAAACAGGTTGGATTAAAATATACTAAAAGTGCTGTCAGTGTGCTGATTTTATTTCTGACTGCTTTGGTTACCTTTCAATAAGAATTTAAGAAATCAGTCTTAAATGATCAAAACATTCTCTTCTCATTTATTGTTTTTGGCAAAATTCGAGCTACTAGGTATATTTTTAACATTTAGACAAGTAAATTTGGGAGAAATGAGAGGTGAGAAACTAATACAGCTATTTGATTATGTATTTAAGGAGCTTGCATTCTAAAAGATAATGTTTATGAAAAATAAACAGTTTCTAAAATTTTGGGGTATATATTCACAAATAAAAATAGTAATGGTTTTTATGAAAGTCTGGGAAGTCTAACATTTAAGACTTATGGCATGAAAGTCAATCAGCCACACTCTCCTTTGTGATTATATTCATTAGATCAAGTATTAATATTTTATTTTGTCAGAACGTAGCGCACCTTTGCATAACATTTTCTTTTAGATGTAATAAGTAATAATTGTGCTACTATTAATACATAATAAAGGACCAAGGGGCCTGGAAAATAAACCAGGGGCTTTTCTTGTCTGTCTAGCACTTTTTTGTTGTTGTTGTTTGTTTGGTAGACCTTGGGAAAAAGCCTGGGGTATACAATATGTGGAAAAATCTATTCTATTTTTCCCCACTCCAAGTCATTTATCAAATTATTTCAGATTGCAAATCTAAGCACTTTTCTATAATTTAGCAACTTTCTTTCTAAGAGGTGTCTTTCTTAAAAGTGTTCAGCATACTTTTAAAACCTATAAAATACTTCAAGTCTTAACTTATTAAAAAAGTAACACATAGAAATTCTCTCTCTACCAAATTGGGTAGGAGAACTGAAACATTTCTTACATTAGTATGTGCTTCTCTTAATGTGCCAGTTTTCCCTGAAAACATCAATGATCTCAAGGAATAAAAAAAATTAAGCACACATTCTGGACTGAGGACTTCTCCTTGCCCTGTTAACAGTGCCTTGGCATGAATTCTGGGACATATGAGGTGTCTGTCTGAATCAGTACAAATGATTCAAGAAGATCAAGGCCAACACATGCTCTGCAGAGATGGGAGTTTCTAATGTTTGGCTTTCATTGACTCTGACACCCTCATCATCAAAAGAAAACAAAAGTAATGAAGATTTTATTTCAATTCATCATAATCTCTACTGTTAGGTCATTCAGTTAATTTTATTTTAGCTGCTTAAGGAATAAATTATTGAACATTTAATATGCACCTTTCTGTGTCTAAGTGCTGAAAGAGGGTCATGCTTTGATTTACTGCTGCACTAAGAAAAGCTTATCATTATTTTTTTTTAATTTTCAAAGAAATGTTTTACGATGACTTTAAATGATGTGCTGGTGGCTCAGAGGTTAAAGCGTCTGCCTCCAATGCAGGAGACCTGGGTTCGCTCCCTGGGTCGGGAAGATCCCCTGGAGGAGGAAATGGTAACCCACTCCAGTATTCTTGCCTGGAGAATCCCATGGACGGAGAAGCCTGGTAGGCTACAGTCAACGGGGTCGCAAAGAGTCGGACACGACTGAGCGACTTCACTTCACTTCAACCTATATATATTCAAAAGCAGAGACATTACTTTGCCAACTAAGGTCCATCTAGTCAAGGCTCTGGTTTTTCCTGTGGTCACGTATGGATGTAAGAGTTGGACTGTGAAGAAGGCTGAGCACCGAAGAATTGATGCTTTTGAACTGTGGTGTTGGAGAAGACTCTTGAGGGTCGCTTGGACTGCTAGGAGATCCAACCAGTCCATTCTGAAGGAGATCAGCCCTGGGATTTCTTTGGAAGGAATGATGCTGAAGCTGAAACTCCAGTACTTTGGACACCTTATGCGAAGAGTTGATTCATTGGAAAAGACTCTGATGCTGGGAGGGATTGGGGGCAGGAGGAGAAGGGGATGACAGAGGATGAGATGGCTGGATGGCATCACAGACACGATGGACGTGAGTGAGTGAACTCCGGGAGATGGTGATGGACAGGGAGGCCGGGCGTGCTGCGATTCATGGGGTCGCAAAGAGTCGGACACGACTGAGCGACTGAATGGAACTGAACTGATATATATACTCAAATGAAACATAAATTATTTTTTATTTGTATCAATAACACCATCCCCTTTGTTTTCAAATGACATTTATGTGTGTGCAAGTGCTCACTCAGTCGTGTCCAATTCTTTGTGACCCCATGGACTGCAGCCCACGAGGCTCCTCGGTCTATGGAATTTTCCAGGCAAGAACACTGGAGTGGGTTGCCATTTCCTACTCCAGGGGATACTCCCAACTCAGGGACCGAACTTCTGTCTCTTGTGTCTCCTACATTGACAGAAAGATTCTTTACCACTGAGCCACCTGGGAAGCACTTCAGATGACATATATGATACTAAGGCTGCAAAATGAATGCTATCATCACACAGACACAAAACAGGTAACTGTATAATTTTATTCTAGTATACAAGAAACATATACTTGCTTCGTTTGCAGCATTTAGTATAGTTTTATATGAGTAATACTTGGACAAGTCACCCTTCAGCTGGATTTTTTTTTTAATTACTAGAAAAATAAAACACCATATTGCACATTTATATAATACATTTTTTTCAAATACATTTACCATGAACATGAACTTATAAAACTCATAAAGCAGGCAGACAGACATTATTATTTCCATTTTACAGATGAGGACATTGAGCTTTGAGTAAAATTTATCTACAGCAACAGAGCTGTGGGTGGCAGTGCTCTTCCCTAATTAAGAGCTGTCCTCCTATAACTTCTTTCCTTCCTAGAGACTTAGAATTTCATTTACTTTAACTTTAATTTTTCTATACTGTGTGTCAGTTGCTCAGTCATGTCCAACTCTACAATGCCTGGACTGTAGCTCACCAGGCTCCTCTGTTCATGGGATTCTCCAGGGAATAATACTAGAGTGGGTAGCCATTCCATTCTCCAGGGGATTTTCCCGACCCAGGGATTGAACCTGGTCTCCTGCATTGCAGGCGGATTCTTTACCATCTGGGCCACCAGGAAACCCAGTCCAATACTGTTTAACCATAATTATTCTTAAAAAAAAAAAGGCCTTCTGAAAAATTTTTAATAAATTTTAATGATTCTTCCTGTCTGTTATACACAGAAATGTAGGTGGATGGTATGTACAACTTAAAATGAATACTTGCAGAGATCTGTGTTTGAGCTTATGAGCCGAAACTAAACTTTTCATCTGCCTACAGGCAATTTATCCTCAGCGTTTGTCTTTCCTATTGTTCTTGCTTAATTTATATTCTTCAGGATAAAGCAGAAGCTGAATTTCCTAGACCTCCAAAGCGTTAGGAAATACATAGATGTCTCAAGGGAATGTTGTCATACTAGTGATAGAATCCTGATGTTTTATAACTAGATGCAAAATATCCATTGCATCTGGAACCAATCATTATTTGTAAAAATACATTTTTTGGCCATTAGAATTAAGAGTTTAAACAATGCTTCCAGAAATAGTAGCTAATTGACAGGAAGAGTGAGTGTACTAGATAAGATATAATATTCAGATGATTGTATTGGGATTCAGTTTCAATTTAGGACTCACCCTGAGTATCTGTAGAGTAAAATATGTGCAATATATAATTTAAGGAATGTTAAAATTCTTTATTCTTTAAAACATATCCCACTGCCTGAGGTCTTGAAAGTGAAAAAAGTGAAAGTGTTAGTCGCTTAGGCTTGTCTTACTCTTTGCGACCCCATGGACTAGGACTATAGCCTGTCAGGCTCCTCTGGCCATGAAATTCTCCAGGCAAGAATATTGGAGTGGGTAATCATGCCCTTCTCCAGGGGATCTTCCCGATGCAGGAATCAAACCAGGAAGGCCCTAAGATTCTCATTAATAAAGTCAAACTTGAAGTTTAAATATCTTTTCCATCTATCCATCCTTTGATTCAATATCCTTTTACTAAATATTCATGACATCTATGTTCCTGACCTGTGCTAGGTATGAAGGATACAATAGTAATTTAAGGCTTCTTCTAAATAGCCTTGGGCTTTGGCTCAGATGGTAAAGAATCTGCCTGCAATGCAAGAGGCCTGAGTTAGATCCCTGGGTCAGGAAGATCCCCTGGAGAAGAGACTGGCCACCCATTCCAGTATTCTTGCTTGGAGAATACCATAAACAGAGGAGCCTGGTGGGCTATACTCCATGGGGTCGCCAAGAATTGGACACAATTGGGCAACTAACTATCACTTTCTTCTAAATAGATTCACAATCTAAGAAAGACAGCAAACTAATGAAGTAAATAAACAATTAAAATAAAATTGCTGAATTACTCATATGGGGTGCAGAATAGGTTCTTGATAGATATTTTTGAATCAATAATTACATGTAAAAGGGCAATGATAGCATTCCATAGAATTAATATGTAATCAAGATGAAGATACTAGAAAGAAATGTTTAGGAAACAATTGGAACCTGGGCAGGTAACTGGAGGTAATAGAAGTCATGGACCATCAGGAACTGCTGGTACTTTTTTTGACTGGAGGCATATGATGAATAAGCAGAAAGACAAAGCTGGAAAAATTGGCAGGAGCCACAGCTACCAAAAGCCTTCATGCCACAAGAAATTGAGATTTGTTTTCACCTGAAGCCAAAAGGGGTCTTGTAGGTTTTTAAGCAGGAAATGAAGTGTGAATATTAGATTGGAATGAGGAGATCAAGGAGACCAATTAGAAAAATATTATAGTAGTTTAGTCAAGAAATGCAGTCATCATTAAGTTCATTGCATGTGCTGTGCCTGTTTTCCCTAGAGTCCTGGTTTACTCCTATTACTCCTGACTTAATTATTTATAGCATTTTCTTTTATCCTCAAAATTTCCCAGTTAGAATGCTAAATGATTTCACACCTTAACATCAGAACTAAAACAGTATCAATGAAAATGGAGAAAATGGTTGTATCTTTGAGGTATTAAGATGTTTAAATGGGTAGATGTTGGATGCTTATGAAGAATGAGATAGAGGTGAAGTCAAAGATGACACTGAGATATTTAACTTACACAAGTAGATAAGTTGATACTATTCACCAAGCCAAGAAAGATAAGAGAATTCCATTTAATGTCAGGAGAGGTGATGTTCATTTCAGTTTTGGAAAAGTGACATTTGAAAAAGCATGGAACATTCCAGTGGAGATGTCAGGTCAGCAGTTAATCATGTGTGTACAGGTTGGTACTCAGTAGTTCAGTGTTATGTGAGGTGGGACTATTTATGATCTACTAAGGCGATGGCACCCCACTCCAGTACTCTGGCCTGGAAAATCCCATGGACAGAGGAGCGTGGTAGGCTGCAGTCCACGGGGTGGCAAAGAGTTGGACACGACTGAGCGACTTCATTTTATCTTTTTACTTTCATGCATTGGAGAAGGAAATGGCAACCCACTCCAGTGTTCTTGCCTGGAGGATCCCAGGGACGGGGGAGCCTGGTGGGCTGCCATCTATGGGGTTGCACAGAGTCAGACACGACTGAAGCAACTTAGCAGCGGCAGCAGCAACAACCACCAAGTTGAGAAAATTCCCCCAAAGTAATCAGACTAAATGGATGCCCTTAGCTTAGCTACAGCCAAATCCCTGAGAAGAGAATAACACTACAGATAAGAGAGGGGGTTTTGGGATATGCGTTACTGACTTAAAATGGTGCATCTTTTATGAGATGATGCAATAGCCCCATTTCCTATAGAACCAGGACTAGCATCAGTGGACTTTGGCATCTGTTGTTGCTGCTGCTGCTGCTAAATCGCTTCAGTTGTGCCTGACTCTGTGTGACCCCATAGATGGCAGCCCATCAGGCTCCCCTGTCCCTGGGATTCTCCAGGCAAGAACACTGGAGTGGCTTGCCATTTCCTTCTCAAATGCATGAAAGGGAAAAGTGAAAGGGAAGTTGATCGGTCGTTCAGTTCAGTTCAGTTCAGTCGCTCAGTCATGTCCGACTCTTTGTGACCCCATGAATGGCAGCACACCAGGCCTCCTTGTCCGTCACTAACTCCCGGAGTTCACTCAGACTCACATCCATCGAGTTAGTCAAGCCATTCAGCCATCTCATCCTCTGTCGTCCCCTTCTCCTCCTGCCCCCAATCCCTCCCAGCATCAGAGTCTTTTCCAATGAGTCAACTCTTCGCATGAGGTGGCCAAAGTACTGGAGTTTCAGCTTTAGCGTCATTCCTTCCAAAGAAATCCCAGGGTTGGTCTCCTTCAGAATGGGCTGGTTGGATCTCCTTGCAGTCCAGGGGACTCTCAAGAGTCTTCTCCAACACCACAGTTCAAAAGCATCAATTCTTCGGCGCTCAGCCTTCTTCACAGTCCAACTCTCACATCCATACATGACCACAGGAAAAACCATAACCTTGACTAGACAGACCTTAGTCAGGAAAGTAATGTCTCTGCTTTTGAATATGCTATCTAGGCGTTAGGGAGCAATAAAAAAATATGGACTTGAAGTTGAAAAGGAAACATGATAATCAGACTTTGCTTCTTTAGAGTTTCACCTGGCTTGTCCCGATTCAGTTATGCAGACATAATCTAAGAAGGATACCAAGCAGATTGTTTTTGTTTCATAGTAAACCATAAAAGTATTTTTCT
>SJYQ01008184.1:176267-182924 GCA_006410935.1 Redunca redunca
AGCTCCTCTGCCCATGTCCATGGGATTTCCTAAGCAAGAATACTGGAGTGTGTTGCATTTCCTTCTCCAATCAGTCTTCCCAACCCAGGGATCCAACCCATGTCTCTGCATTGGCAGGTGGATTCTTTACTGCTGAGTCACCAGAAAAGTCACATCCAGATGTGCTCTTGCCTCCCCAGAGCACAATCATTTATTGCATACAGACTAAGGTATTCCACAGATACTCCATTTAGAGAAAAGGGAAAAAAGAAAAAGAAATTCATATACTTTAAAAAGGTTTACGGGAGATAAGTTTGCAAGATGCTTTCACTTTAATGTTAATCACATTTTATAATATTTAGCAATCAATGATATGAACTTCAGGCAGAATATTCATTTTACATATATGTAATTTGATAGTTGGAATTGATCTTTCCCTTTACTTTTACTATAGCTCATTTTCCTTTTGAGAGCTGAATGAACTGAGGGTTCAAGAGATTAAGGTAATTGTTTAAAAATCTCATGGTTCCATTGCAAAAGTTCAAAAATACAACCCTAGAGATAGAAGGACCTCATGTGGTCAATTGCTTCATGTTGATGGTATTTTCATCTTCAAAAGTTACCTGACCCTGGGGACTTGCTGGCAATCCAGTAGTTTAGACTCTGTACTTCCAGTGCAGGGGGTGCAGGTTAGATCCCTGGTCAGGATCTAAGATCCCACGTGTCATGCAATGTAGCCAGAAACAAATAAACAAATAAAACCAACATCAGAGAAATAAAACAATAAAACAGTAATGTTCTCTTGACTTCCCTGGTGGCTCAGATGGTAAAGCATCTGTCTACAATGAGGGAGAGCTGGGTTCGAGCCCTGGGTTGGGAAGATCCCCTGGAGAAGGAAATGGCAATCCACTCCAGTAAGTTGCCTGACATCAATGCATTTTTTTTTTTTATGTATTAAGAAATCTTCACTAAATAATCTTCATGATTTGGGGTAAAAAGCACTCAAGCAAAGAGATAGTCTACTTTTGGATGCACTTGGAAAATTAGTAAGATGACCTGAGAATTTGGACACAGTAAAGGCTTAATGGTTTCCTTTAGATTCAAACAGAGACACTGCAACCGAACTGTATGTTCTCAAAGATAAGTTTAAAAATTTGAGAAAATGACTGTACCTTCTTTAACTGAAAAGAACTGCTGGGAAATCTTTAAGGAAACCCCTAAAAATTCTCCTCTTTAGATTTCTAGATACATATGTCAACTAGTAGCTAAAGTGATAATTAGGAAAAGGTTCAAATATTACAATATGTTGGCAAAAAGAATGTAAACAAAAGAAAGATGCAAAAGAAAGTTGCCAGAACAAAAAATAAAGATATATTTATCATCTACATCCCAAGACAAAGAGATAAATTTTACATGATTACTAACATCAAGAGAAGAGACAAAATTCTTATTGTTCATCTTAAAATCAAGCTAAGGAATGTTGGCCCTAATGTAAAATCACATTTCTTTATAACCTTTCTTTTTTGACTATGTTAATAATGTTCTTCAACTTTATCATGTAACAAGAACATATGGAAAGGTATAAAGTGTGGAGTTTTCAGCTCCCATTTTATTGACTCATCCAACCATGACTATTTAAACAGGGAATGTCCTCTTGTTCTACTAATATTTGGAAAGGCTACAGGAGTTGCTGCCTGAGGTAACAATAGCTTACTTACCCTTAGTGGAGCAGGAAGAGGAATTTATTGACTAAGCTTAGACTAGAAATAATAAGTCCATAAGCAAGAGTCCTGTCATAGAAAATCTTTGTACTCTCCCATTATTCAAAACCATCTCCTCCTGCTTCAGGGTTAATTTTTGCTCTTGGTAAGGTAAGTAATCTACATAGACGTGTATATGAGTATCTGTTCTTCCTTAACAGTCCGTCTTGTTGATCTAAAATCATAGTTTATATATATATAAACACACACATATATTCTCTATTAGTACTTAACATTCTACATCTAGTAGCTTTCCTGTTTAAGTCTTTTGAGTAAATTAAAATGCAAATAAGATGGGAGGACAACATGGTAAGCCATTATCAGTATTTTATAATTAGGTCTAGTTACTTTTTAAAATTTCTCCTTTAGGTTAGTTTTTCAGAAGATAAGCCATAATATCTTATTTGAGAGAAGAACTGAAACATTATACAGTGGCAGAGAGGGCAGAGAATAGAAATGCTAAAGTCAAAATCTATATGTGGAATTATGAGAAGGTGTTAGATTCGGGGAGTCATACACCAGTGGCTGTGTTTGTGCATGGGAAGAACTTTAAACTTCCCTGGTCCTGTTTTCTCACCTGCAAAATGGGAGTCATAATTTTTAATAATGATATTTATCTTGAAAGTTCAAATGAATAAATAAAACAAAATATTCTAGTCCATGGCATATGGTAGGTTTACAATGCATGTTAGCTTCCTTGCTATTTCTCAGTTTTCCTAAGAAAAGTAATATATTCATCTGTGAAACAGAGTGGACTTTAGAATTAAGTTCTAGGGTTAGTGAAAAGTGAAAAACAGATGAAAGCCCAAGTTAATATGCCTTCAACTGGCACACAGGGTCATTGTAATTAACTTATTTACTATAATATTTGTCATTATATTATCTATTATTATATCATCATTATTTTGTTTGTATAGAGTGTGTGCGTGCTAAGTGTCTTCAGTCATGTCTGACTCTGTGTGACCCTATAGACTACAGTCAGAAGACTATAGGCTCCTCTGTCCATGTGATTCTCCAGGCAAAAATACTGGAGTGAGTTGCCATGCCCTCCTCCAGGGATCTTCCCAACCCAGGTATTGAACCTGCATCTCTTATGTCTCCTGGATTGGCAGGCAGGTTCTTTACCTTAGTGTTAACCTGGGAAACCCTGTTTGTGGAGAGTAAAATATATATTTTTTAAAGTAGCATCTCATATAATCAAACTAAATTTATAAATGAGTGCATTAATAAACATATATAAACAGACAAAAAACATTTTGTGTAACATATATGTTCACACATATGCACGTGTATGTGAGACAACTGCCTAAATTCAACAGGCTTCTCCAGTTCTTATTGGTTTGGGGAATGTGAATATATTTTGTTTGTTTTCTTCCAGTTGTCTTATGAAAAATGAAGATTCAAAATCCAAATGTCTCAAATGCTGGTGTATTGAGCTCAGTTGTAAAAAAGATAAAGAGTTACAGCCAAACATCAAAAATTGTTCATAATACAAAAAAAAAAAAAAGAAAAGGCATTTTCTCTGTCCACTACCTGACCTGTTAAATGGAAAAAATGCCCATCAGTGTTAAGGATGTATGCCAAAGAGGATAAAAAATTGAGAACTCTTCATACTTAATATGTGCAAGTGTCCAGGTAATAAATCAGTGCTGATGGATTAGCACCATCATACAGAGACACATGCCATTTTAGTTAAAAGGATTTAGGGTGATTCTTGGCCCTAGAAACTTTAATCCTATGGCTAATATTGAGAGTAACAATTATCTGAAGATTAAAAAAACTCTCATTAAGCACATCTTTAATTTAAATAGAAAGTAGGCATTAAGCGTGTCCTTTTGTTTGTTTCCTAATAAGATAGATTTGTATAATATTTTTTGAAAATATGATGGTTAACGATTCATCTATTTAACAATTTAAAATTTCACTGAGTTAACAAGGTAAATTTCGTAGGAATAATATAATACTTTTAATTAAAACAATAAATATGAGAAATGCAGCACATGTAATAAGACAAAGGTTCACATTTCTATCGTTCAGTTGAAAAGTAAATTTTAGGACATGGTGTATGTAAATATCCATTTAATGGTGTATTTGATATATTTGCTGACATTTGCCTTCTCTATAACCCCTGGGATTTGAGTCCAAGTTAATCATACAGTGTCCCAGTAATTACGGCCACAAATTAAAGTTGACTCTCTTCATCACCCTTACATAGTTCCCCACCAGGAACAAGCTCCATATCACCTGCCAGTTTATAGCCCACCTCTTTCTATCTTTGTCCTGCTGACAATAAATCCCCTTGCCAGTTAATTGAACAGATGTACCCAGTGCTGCTTCCTGAAGATCCTCAAAGCCAGGCTTTGATAGACAGTTTAGAAAGTGGCACAATAAAATAACAAAAGCCTTTTAACTGAGAGCACTGCTTTGTTATGCTTAGAACGTTAAGGTCACTCCAGCTCATTCTGATCGTGGGGATCTTAATTTTTACTCAACCAATTTACTTGCAGCTGTCATTCTTTCCAGTATTAAAAGTTCAGCTCTTCCAGTGTGGGGAATTGGAAGGATGGTTGTATGGGGAATGAGAAGAGCTTGTTACAAACTAAAAATGGCACAAACAAGTAAAATCTGGCTTGGCTCTCAAGTACAAAAAGTTATTTTCAAAGCCTATAAATTATGACATAGTGATTAACATGTAATTTAAATATATTTAAACAACAATTATATCACATTTCCAGCCCAGCTAATTGGCCTCACAGATGTTCCCTTGTAGATGTATTGCCCTTCCAGGGAGATATGAATGAGGTGCTTTTTATCATGGAAAACAGAAAAAAAAGCAAATGGAAAAAATGGAAACAGAAACATAAAAAGCAGCCAGTAACCCTAAAAACAATGAACACTAAGGGGACTTTGCTTAGCATTTTTTCCCATTTTAATGGTGAAAACTAGGAAGAACATGAAGACACTCTTATTACTGTGATGGTATCTGGCAGTGTGTCCAGAAGCAGAGTTGGCAGGTTGCTGATGGAAAGACTTATAAATGCAAGACAGCAGATGCATTCAAATAAAGCATGGCTGCACTTCCTATCTTGGAACACACTAACTGCAAGAGGTCTAGTTATTTTTAATATGATGCCTTTACAATTGAAGATGGCTTAGCCCAGATAATGAATATAGATAATAAAATATTTCCTGATGAAAAATGACTTTTAAGGTATTCTTTTGATCATTTATCTCTCAAGTTTTATAAAATGCTAAACATGTAGCAGGCAGTGCTATTTTTTCAGCCACAATTCAAACATTACCCAGTATAACAACTCTTGCAAATAAGAGGTCAAAGGAACACTGGTGATTGTGAATAGTTTGAAATACTTTGCCTTTTAATATATAATCATAGAATTGAAATAAATTCATTCCAGCCTCACTTTAGTCTTGCGTTTTTCTTTCAACAATCTCAGGAAATGTTTGATCATACAATGTAAACTGGGAAAGGCCACTGGCCAAGCCTTCCCTAGTATATCATGATATCTCTAGCATCGAACATAATCCCTATGCTTTTATCATAGAAATTTTACAAATATTTACTAAATGCTTACCAAATAATTCAAGTTTAATGAAAGGGTAAAGCCAAGATCTGTAATATGATAAAGTTCCAACAGGAGGGTATCATATTTTTGTACCAGCTCTCTATTTTAACATATCACTGGATTATATGGAAAATTTCCTTCTCAAATTTATGAACAAATGAATTAGATTTAATAACTTTCTGAAAGATAGCAAAATATATTTCAGGTAATGCGGAAGACAGGTAAGCATTTAAAAATGCTTCTTTGATGAGAAGCCTTGGCAGTTTGATTGCTTGAATTTAAAAATCTGATTTCGCAGGTGTGAACATTTAAATTTTATATATCCTCTACATTTGTATAATAGTGCAGAGTTTACAAAGCTTATTCATATGTAAAATACCTTATTTCTCCATAAGAATAGGTATCTTCATTAAGAATAAGGTAAAGAGGCCAAGAATGAAAATGAGATATTTCATGATCCCAACAATACCATATAACAATCTGTCTACTCTACAAAGCTCCTCCTTTGCATTGCGTAACAAATATATCCAAATTTCCACATTATATCCTTTAGTGTGTTGTTAGCTATGTTACTAGAGAAAAAAAGAGATTAAATATTTTCTATACCATCACGTAAGTGACTCAATTATGGGCAGAGTTAAAATCTAAACTCAGTGTAAGTGTTCAGAGTTTGTTTCCTTAAGTTCAGAAGATTCAGTTAAGGAAAATTCTATTATCTAGTTGCTATTAATTTGTATTGAACAGTTAATCTCTGTGGAACCATATTCTTAGGTTGTTCTGTCAATCTATAAATTATAAAAACATCGACCTGGAATAAGATTTAGCTCTGTTTTATAGATGTTTCAAGATGTTGTCTTCGAGGTTNCTTCAAGGTTTATTTTAGTCATCTCTGTTCACCTCAAGCGAGAAGGTATAGAATGAAAGGTTCACAAAACCAACTGTTTTTACCTTCATTATTCATTATTTCAAGTGCCTTGAAAAGTGCCTTGTGCATACACAGATAGTGGTTTCTCAAGAAATGTGCTTAATAAATGATTGGTATTATAGGAGAAGGCAATGGCACCCCACTCCAGTACTCTTGCCTGGAAAATCCCATGGGCGGAGGAGCTTGGTGGGCTGCAGTCCATGGGGTCGTGAAGAGTCGGACATGACTGAGCAACTTTAATTTCACTTTTCACTTTCATGCATTGGAGAAGGAAATGGCAACCCACTCCAGTGTTCTTGCCTGGAGAATCCCAGGGACGGGGAGCCTGGTGGGCTGCCGTATATGTGGTCGCAAAGAGTCGGACACAACTGAAGTGACTCAGCAGCAGCATATATACATACATACATAT
>SJYQ01008184.1:183257-218896 GCA_006410935.1 Redunca redunca
CATAGGTTAGAGTTGTAAGCCATAAGAATATGTCTTTTTGGGTTTTTTTCTAATTGAAATCTAATTTCAACTGATTCTAAATACATAAAAGTGTAATGTATGTAAAGCATGTTTCCAGGAAAGAAACAATTTTTTTAAGATTTTCTGCTCTTTGTTCACTTAAAAAGAGACTAATGAGAAAATATTATTTACCCTTTCTATAAGAAAAGGTTGAGAAGCTGACCTTTAGCTGAAGTGGTAAAGAATAAATGTAATTTGATAACAAAAATTATTCCAAGAAAATTGAAATCTGCTTCTATCTCTTTTTAGATAAGCTTCTTATAGGAGAAAAGTTAATATGGTGATATGTGATCATTCCAGTCACCTAAAATATAACAAAGGAAAGCATTCCTTGTTTATAACTCTAGTTTATTATTTACTACTTTTCCCTTTCTTTCAGGGTTCATCAGAAGAATATTTATTGTCAACATAATTTTTTAATGCATTTAAAATTTTTCTTTTTAATTTTCCTTTACAGGGATTGAATTATATATAGTATTCTCAAAATACATAAATAAACTTTCTTGAGATCAGAGTACATAAAATTTTACTGTTTAGCAAACATCACTGTTGTGCATGAGTTCCCTACTGGTTCATACAACTCATGTGGCTTTTCTTTTTATTTTCTTTTTTTTTCCATTCATATCACCTCTTATTATATCCATCATTCCATTTTTCTTTCCTATTAGAGTGAAATTGGACACAGCCCTCCTCCTGCCTACACCCCTATGTCAGGAGTAAGTATTTCACAATCAACCTTCATCTTTTAGGATTTTGGTCTTTGCCTATCATGTTTCCTCTGTCTCGTCTCACCATAATTGCCTCATTTTGCCTTTGCCAACAGTGAGTTAAGAATTTACTGTAGCTTGTGTAGCTGCCTATGTAGACAAGTTTTATCTCCGGAGATAATCCAGAGCTGAGATATCATTCATATACAGTAGCTTTTGATTTTCATCTAAAAAATTTACCTGGGCTCATACATTATGCTTCTGGGTGAGAAGGTTATCTTTATTTCCATGATTATAGGTCTTGTGCTAAAAAGTCAAAATTTTGGTGATGATTTTCCAGTTATGTACTATAGACTCAAAATTATAGTAACAACAGACTAGGAGGCATAAGGAACTATCACTATTCAAATTTCATCACTGTGCTTCTGTTCATAATGGCAACTGCCTATAGTTAATGACATTGCCATTTGTCTTGAAAATTCACTTTGAATTTTTTACATTAAAAATAGGCAGTTGTGGGAAAGCATATGAAATACTTTTTATTAGACCATGTGTTAGGTGGTTAGTAAAACTAAAACATATATTTCCAAACTGTTTTCCCACAATTGATTTACTTTATAGGGAAAAATTGGAATTTTAGGTGTTTCTAGTCTATAACTCAGACTCATTATTAACTATTAGGGGGGAAATAAAACCAATAAACTCTGACTTTGCTCTGAAAGACAAACTTCTGTATTCTTTTGGTTATTAACATCCATATTTTTGATTGCTATTCCTCCCAATAACTTTGGTCTCCAAATGTGTTTCTGCTATTGACAGAACCAGTTTGTCTACCGAGACGGGGGCTTCGCTGCAGAACAAGGAGTGCCCGTGCCCTACAGGGCCACCACCAGCACAATCCCAGAAGCCACCATTGCTCAGGGGGCTACCGCAGAGATTTTTGATGACTCCTGCTGTAATGGCACCTTACGCAAGTCCATGGCACCCCATGTCCAAGAGGACAGTAGCACCCAGAGATACAGCGCTGACCCCACAGTGTTTGCCCCAGAACGGAGCCCACGAGGAGAGCTGGACGAAGAAGGCTATATGACTCCTATGCGAGACAAACCCAAACAAGGTACAAACAGAACGCTCAGAAATAATTGCCATTTGACATTTACTTTCATCAACATAAGCAAAGTCTAGAAGGGAAATTGACAAACGATTTGCCTGTGTAACATTTGCGACCCACAAAAGGCCTAGACACTGCTACTCATAGTAGGCTATCTGAATTAACAGCATCCACATCATCTAGGGGCTTTTTTAGAAACTGGAATCTCAGACCCCACTTGATTAGGAATCTGCATTTGAACAAGATCCCCAGGAGACTTTTATGCACAATTAAGCTTGAGAAGCACTGATATAAACATAACTTTATTAGAATATTTAAATGAGGCAGCATATCACAAGATTTCAGAACCCTTGCTCCATTGGTGGTCATAAAAACTGGTATTATTGGTAAAAGTGTCCAAAGCTTTTGATGGCATCAATAAAAGATTTGATTGATACATTAAAATGGTGTCATTTAAATGACCCAGATTATTATAGGAAATTATGACTTCTGATAGGGTACATTTCAAAAATTAAAGTTGTGGCCCTCCATATACTTATATGTACACCATCACATCTTGAAAATATTCATAGTTTATGGTTTTAGGAAGCACAGCAATAACTTTACAAAGTTAGTAGTAGGAATGTTAAATATCCAAATAAATTTCAATTTTGAAAAAACCTCTTTCCTTCTATGTTAACAGCATCAGAAAAAAGAGAAGATGAATGACTGTTATTAAAAAATGATGAATGTGTCCCAGAGTCTTAGTGTCACAGTAAATTATATTTTAAGACTCTGTATGAAGGTCCTTTATCTCCCTTAATATGTAGTTATATTCACTTTTGTAATATGCAGTTAAGGCATACTAAGTACATATTATCAATAACCTATTAAAATATATCCACTTCCATATGTATGAAAGTATTACTGTAATGAAGAATTGGGTGTCTGAGTAGCCTAGTAGTGACACAAATGTAGGTTTTGGGAAGATTTGGCAGATCCTTCAGAAAGTGGAATGTTCCCTGGGAAGATTCTCAACTCAACCATAAAACTATTCCAGTCTACAGAACCACATGGCTATACAAATTTTCATCAGGACAATAGATGAGCAGGTTGCATTGAGAAAAGGTACCTTGAACCTTCCAAGAAAAAACCAATTCAGTCTGTGTAGACTCCCAGTAGGTAGACCATCCCCAGATTTTCTCTCTGTGTACTAAGAAACCCATGTTTCTGTAGAAGGTTATTCTATTCAAGCCGTTCTCAGAGAGCAGATAATTTTAGTATAGACATACCTGTATTTTCAATGGAGAAATTTAAGGAATCTGGTCAGAGAAGGCAATGGCATCCCACTCCAGTACTCTTGCCTGGAAAGTCCCATGGGGAGGAGCCTGGTAGGCTGCAGTCCATGGGGTCGCTGAGAGTCAGACACGACTGAGCGACTTCACTTTCACTTTTCACTTTCATGCATTGGAGAAGGAAATGGCAGCCCACTCCAGTGTTCTTGCCTGGAGAATCCCAGGGACAGGGGAGCCCAATGGGCTGCCGTCTGTGGGGTCGCACAAGAGTCGGACATGACTGAAGCAACTTAGCAGCAGCAGCAGCAGGAATCTGGTAAGAAAAATCTAATTCTGACTCCCTTAAGTTTTTTTTTTTTTTTTATGTTTTTCTTAAAATGACAGTAGCTTTGAGACCCATTCAAATTAAAACTTGTGATGAAGTATAAAGTTCAACCTACTCCTTCCTATAAGGGCAACAGTGAAAACCATGCCATAGAACAAGAAGGTCCTTCAACATGAGTAAGGGAATTTGAATTCTACTTCAATACTACTTGTATCTTTCATACATCATTTAATCTCAATTTTCCATCTGCAAAGCTGGAGAAATACAGCTTGCATGCCTTTTTCCCAGGATTGTTGTGAGGATGAAGTGATAGTGCCTTGTAAAATACTGAACTATAATCTGTGAATTTTTATGGTAGGATGTTCATTATTATTATTACTTTTTGCTCAGTATTCAGTCATGTCCAACTCTTTGTGACCTCATGGACTGTAACCCACCAGGCTCCTCTGTCCAATGGGATTTTTCATTACTGTCTCTTAACTTGCACATGATGCTAAATAGTTAACTATATCCAACGTCTCTATACCCAGGGAAAAATAACCTTGGATTGATAAGATTTTTCTCTGTATGTGTCAAGTTTAGTATGGGGGATAGAAAGTTTGTTTCAGAATGGAAGTATCTCAACAAACAGGCCCTTTTCTTACCCTGACACCAAAATAGGAATAGCTAAAGTGTCATTTTTGTGCATATATTTAAAAAGAGGATATGCTACATATATGTAGATATGTCTATATATAGTCTACACTATAAACAGAGGAGTAAAATTAAACTAGAAGGAAGCAGTATTAATTAGCAGCATTTTTTAAAAAAAATTCTAGGCCAATACCTATTTTAGATAAATTTATTATATTGAATTATACAAAATAGCTGCTCTAAGACTGGTTTCAATCTACAAAACAGCAATTTCATATGATTCAAACTATAGTTTGCTATCTTATGATTATGATTAGCTATTAGAAATAAATGTTACAATTATATTTATTGTTAAGCTTGTATACTATCAAGCAAGTCAATTTAAAAGCATGTTAGCTATTTATCTGATTTGATTAGTTGAGTCTTTTTCTTAGATGTTTTCTTCCCTGTGTGTTTATCTTTCTGAGGGAACATCTATAATCAAATCCTTATTACTTATGCAGACATTCCCAGCAAATACATAGACTAAGAAATGCTATTCTTTCGCTTCATTCATTTATTATGGTATGGAGTTAATCTTGATTTTCCAATACTATTTTTAAAATTCTTACTTCTCCATAGTTAAAGGCTATTTAATCCTGATAGGTTGTTTTATTTTCTAACAGAAATGACTAACTTCTAAAAAACAGAAGCATTTAAACAACCGGCCCCAGGTGTAGGAGTGTGAGTTGCTCAGTCGTGTCTGACCATTTGCAACCCCATGGACTGTACCCCGAAAAGCTCCTCTGTCCAGGGACTTCTCCTGGCAAAGATACTGGAGTGGGTTGCCATTTTCCTTCTCCAGTATGTAGGAGAGATGAATATAATTAGAAGGAAAGAAGAACAGTCTAGGGGACAGAAACTCTGACGTTGGCCCCGTTGGTGCCTCGTTTTGTCACTAACACTTTTTTGCCCACTTACTCCTCTTTCCTCTGACAGTTGTAATTAACAAACTAGTTTTGGGGAAAATTCATGAAACCCGTGGCTTTATTTTTCTGAAAAAGGAAACTAACCGTCCTGTATAACCATGGCCGGAATTACATTTTCCAGAAAGTAGATGTTAACTGATACTTTTGTATTCCATCAGAATACCTGAACCCTGTGGAGGAGAACCCTTTCGTTTCTCGGAGGAAAAATGGAGACCTTCAGGCTTTGGATAATCCCGAATATCACAGCGCTTCCAGTGGTCCGCCCAAGGCAGAGGATGAGTACGTAAACGAGCCGCTGTACCTCAACACCTTTGCCAACGCCCTGGGGAGCGCCGAGTACCGGAAGGACAGCGTACTGTCTGTGCCAGAGAAGGCCAAGAAAGCCTTCGACAACCCCGACTACTGGAACCACAGCCTGCCGCCTCGGAGCACCCTTCAGCACCCAGACTACCTGCAGGAGTACAGCACAAAATATTTTTATAAACAAAACGGACGGATCCGGCCTATTGTGGCAGAGAACCCCGAATACCTCTCCGAGTTCCCGCTGAAGCCCGGCACGGTGCTGCCGCCGCCGCCCTACAGACACCGGAATACTGTGGTGTGAGCTCCGCAGGCGTTTTCAGGTGCAGAGACACCCCCGCTCTAATTTCCCGCCGCCTCTCTTTCTCTTGTTTTCTTCCTTCTACTCCTAAGGCCAGTAGTTGTGACACTTCCCCGTGGAAGCTATAGAGATGCAATGCTAATTTTGTGCTTATCTAACTTGAATATTGGAAGGAAGGATGAAAGAGAAAGAGAGGAGGGACCACACTGTTTCTTCATTTCTCTGCATGGGTTGGCCAGGAGACTGGGACAGCTAGGAAAGGACACGCAAATAGGAGGCAACACTGCCTGCCGTCAAACTAGTTCTCAACGTCCCCCACCCCACCATGTTTTTTTCTTTTTATTCCTTCCTTCCTTTCTTTCAAAGCAGATGCTTGAAAGATCCAAGCTATCTGTTCTTATCTGCAGGAACTGATCCGTATATTTTCAGCATCCCTGGTAATCCTAAGGACGTTTTCAGTAGAACAAAACGATACCTTTTCTATAATGTATGATAGTAATTTAAGATTGAAAATCCAAACTCTTTTCCACCAGTGTCTATCTTGACAAGCCAGAATGGCCAACTCAGCCTTTATAATTTTTGAATCTTCATCCAAGTTATAACCAGTAATTATGTTTGGGGAGCTTTTTTGTTTTATCACTTTGTTTTGCTTTGATCTTTCTCTTCATATTACTTTCTCCTATATCTTCAGCTTTAATTTGTAATTGCAAAGATTTTTACATCAAACCTTATTAGGTGTTGCTATAAATTGAAAGAATTGTAAAAAGAGATATTTTAATATGGTGAAATGGCNCACTATTTTAAATATACAGTCTTTACAATTAGAAGGGGAGGCCAAGATATTGGTCAAACATAACATTAAATCTAACTTTTGGGTTTTACAGTATTGAATATGGATTCTCCTCCCTCCATTCGTTTATATTCTTCATTTTCTTCCCCTCTGTGAAAGACAGTACTTGATAGGTAGTAATAATGTTAAGAATAGAAGGGAAACTAAGAAACCGTTCTGCGTGATTCATAAAAACTACTGACACTTTCAGGGGTGGTCCAATGGGGAATCCTTGAACTGGAAGAAACACACTGGATTGAGTATGTCTACCTGATAGATACTCAGAAATGTAGTTTGCACTTGAGCTGTAATTTTATTTGTTCTCTTTCTGAACTTCATTTTGGATTTTGAATGAAGCAATATGGAAGCAACCAGCAAAATAACACATTTGAGTACATTTTTTTAAAGAGCTAAGATGAAGAAAGACTGTGGAAATGCCAAACCAAGCAAGTTAGGATTTTGGAACAGTATCAGGGGATTATGGTAAAAGAGTCAGTACATGCTCCACATGTAATATCACATTTTCTACATGAGGAAAGTTTTCCAGTTTGTACACTCCATTTGAAGGAATACAAGTAAGGATTGGCTTAAAGTCCATGGAATTTTTAGTATAAGACTCATTCATATTAAGTGGAAGGTAACTTTGCACATAAATTGGTATAACAAAAAGAAATAAATAAACATTCACTGCTTTAGATAGATCCTTGCATTAAAAGTTGTAAATAAATGTGAAAAAAGTTTCTCATGTAATTATTTTAACATACAACATACTACCCTTTTGATACGTTATATGATAACTCTTTTTCTTCAAACAGCATCCTAGTTCTAGAGCCATCTTTATTGTGTATCATTTTGAAGAAGTTAAAATGAGCAATAGAAACAAAGGATAGGGTTGAGTTTTCAGAAAAATGGAGGCCTCAGGTCAGCAGTTAGAAACATTGGATATAAATCTGCCCCTTCTAGGAAAATCTGCCCCCATTTACTTGGAATTTTGTAAATTATATTTCTTTCCAGTGATAAAATATTGGGAATTTGAACGTATCGCCTGGTGGTGGTGGTTTAGTCACTAAGTCATGAGCGACTCTTGAGACCCCATGGACTGTATCCCGCCAGGCTCCCCCATCCATGGGATTCTCCAAGCAAGAATACTGGAGTGGGTTGCCATTTCCTTCTCCAGAATGAATCACCTAATTGAAAACAGACTGAAAATCTCCATGGGTAACAGTAGGAAAAAAATGACAAGAAATCTAGGTTTCTGCCTATTTTGAATAAGTAAGTCTCTCCACCCATTCATCTCCCTTATTTTTCAACTCATATTTATTTATAGTCTACTAAAAGCACTGTGTTATATGGGGAACACCCAGATAAATGCAATACTATCCCTAACTTTAAAATTTTACAATTAAAATGTATTTGGAATGACATTTAATTTTTTTTTTATAATTCAAAGAATACAATTGCATGGACTCTTTTTTGAACAATTGTATAAAATCAGCTGTTTGTTAAAAGATCTTCTGTGAACTCATCTGGGACATGAGTGAAACGTCCTACAAGTTTCTGAAAGTAATGCATAGGATAGTTTCAGTGTTATCATCCAAACGCAGACTGGTCTAGAAGGGTATTGTATCACTGGCTAAGTGTCATTTCCAGATTCTAACTTAACCATTAAATCAGCAGTAGATGTTGGTTTTTGCCCAAGAGAGTTGGAGACATTGGGATTGATTTCTTCCGAAGTTGTGAAAAGTGAGGGAAGCTAAAAGAATGAAGTCAAGTAAGGAGGGGTTTTATGAGAGCCCTTACAGTGAGGTTCAAGCATGAATTTCCCAGGGGTGAAGACAGAATGATTCAGGGCCACAGCCTAAGAGCTCAGAGCTCTTCCACCCAGTCAGAGGAGTTTCCAGGAAAAGCAGTCCTCATATCATCATTTAGAGAAGTTTAGATAGAAACCTCTTTTTCTAGATAAATCTGTACCAACTTATCACCGACAGTATCCTTGTTGGATACTAGAGCTTAACTTTTTCTCCTGATTTACAATATTCATATGGTTTTGGAGGGGGGGATGACAAGCAGAATCACTTAGAGAAGGAAAGAAAATTATTTTACTGTTAAAGTAATAGAAATATATTCAATAAAGGTAGTATCTCCTTCATCCTGGGAACATAACACTTTTACATAACAGGTACTAATAACTGGAGATAGATACACGTATACTCCAAAATGGCCTAAAATGCTTCACAAGAATCTAATTGTTCCTTTTGAATGATTTCTCTAGTACGTACTTGATTTCAATTGTTTTAGTTTCTCTTTTGTTTTATTTTTGTCCCCAAGGAAAACATATTTCAAAGTGTATGAGAGGGAGAAAAAAAAGTTTATTTGTTCCAAAGAATAACTTACTTGACTCAATAGAGTGAAATTTTAAAATGCTAATTAAAGCCTTCAAAGTGCATTGGGATGTCAGAGTATTGCAGGCTAGTTGTATTAATGCAAATATGCAGAACCAATTAAATAAATTTGAAGAAAATAGTCAAATTACACAGACTGTATTTTTTTTTTAAATCATCAAATCTTGTAGCTTAGACCTACCTTGGGGAATCTTATTTCCAGGTAAGGAAAACTATATTACTAATTGGTTGTTCAGGGCAGTAGTTCTTAGATAGTTAAGAAAAGATGTCTTCTAAACCAAGGTAGACCCCAAACCACAAAGCATCCTGAACCACAAAGAGGTGCTTGAACTACGGAATAACAGTTGATTTTCCAAATTACTAGTAGCACAGTTGAGAGGCAGAGTTCTTTCTTGGGTAATATTCTTGATATGGAATAAAAAAAAATCAATGCAAAACTCAAATAAGATTAAAATGTATAAAGTAAAAATTTGAGTTTGTTTTCTTAGTAGATCAGGAAGAATGAATATTTGTAGCTGGAGAAGAGAAATATTGTTATTTTAAGTGAATAATGTATATGTTAATACCTTGTAAATCAGGACTTGGCATGAAGATCATGTATATTTCCAATGCCTAGTATAAACCAGCAGAACTGTGAGGTTCTGCTTGTAGATGAAGTTGGAAGGGTTATCAACATGCTTTTTGAAGTGTCATAAATTTAAAAAAAAAAAAAAAAAGGAAATTGGTTAAGCCTGACAGGGAAAGATGTAAATACATGTTTTTCTAGAGCTATCTAAACTTTATTTCAAAACTTGAATTATTCATCCATCTATAAATGTTGATTATTTAACTAGTATATGTAGTTCATAAGGTAATAGAAAAGGTGACCATGAAAGCTTGTATATATCTGGGCAGAACCATGATAATGCTGTAAGACGTAGATTTAGTTAGGCTAACAGATGTTAAATGATTTTAATACCATGAAATAAATCAAACTAGGAAACTAATCACAAAAATAATGTAGCAAAATAAAATGCAGGATATGAAGACGTAGGATGGATTTTGTGTAGTAAATAAATGTTTGTCACTTAAATTTATTATTTGTTAGGTTTAGCTGAAAGTAGGCATATAAAAAAGTGAGTTTCACTAATGAAAACTTGCTTTAAAGCATTACACTTCTTTTCCCATTCTCTTATTCCTTGACTGCTTGTAAAATGTTTTCCATGTAAAGAGAAAATTTTCAGATTTGTTTTGCAAAACACCACCTTGTAAAGTTTAACAGGCAAATATGATACAAATGACTTTAAGTAAGAAGTTTCAAAATGAAGTGAAGGAAATGAAAATGTTCTATTACCTTATGCGGAGACAAAAGAATGAGTGGCACCATATAGCAAACAAACAAAATGCATTTAATTTTGTGACATATCCTTTCTTTTTTCCATGATACAGTCCCATTTCCAAAAAAGAACCCAAGGAATTTATTAACAACATTCTGAGAAATAAATACTAAAGCAAGCTGCTGTATTTCCATTATTTTGGACTCTAGTTAATAACCAGATAATTTTTAATAGGACCGATGAGAATTTCAGGTGGATAAGCTTCTAGTTGTTGAAAAGCCAGAAAAGTAAATCTGCTCTTTATGCTGAAGGCAAAGAATTCTGCTTGGCCTCTCAGTATATATGGCCTTTAAAGGACAGTCTTGTACCCATGCAGACACCTAAAGGCAGAATCATATCTCCTGCCATTTGCTTAAGAAGGAATAATATTACAGAGATATAGACTGGACATCATTTTAAAGTAACAGTATCAATGGAGACCTTGATGTTGTTTATACCTCTGGGTAGAAGTAATACAATCTTTTCTAATCCCAGAGAAACTTTGCAAAAGTTGTTCTTTCCACAATTGCAAACTTGAAGCTGTTGTGGGCACCATGTTGGGTGAGGAGCCCTTGTGTTTTTATATGGAAACGATTTTTCACACTATGGGCTGCTTTGTTCTTTTCATTAAAAAAGAAGTCTCTGTAAAAAATAAATGAATAAATAAAATTTAGACCCTTGATTCAAGTCCCCTGATTTTATAAAGTTGCAAAAATATAAGGCTTGTCACTTTGCAGACCCCTGCCTCACCTCTTCAGAGTCAGGTGATCTTTAGGGCACAGAAATGCTTCTCTAGTCATGAGCTGAAAAGACGCTAAGCCCTTATTTCATGGAGGTATTCACATGCTTCTTTGGAAAATACTCTTTGATACTCAGCTCTACAAGTAAGTGATTATCTTGTTAGGAATCACAGAAAAATTCATTTTTCTATGGACATTATAGGAAAATCCTGGCCTTACTTCTTTTCCTATTGGCATGATTACTCTGTTTTCCTCACTTACTGCCACCTCAGTTCAAAGTGGCCCTCGTGATGCTGTGCCTATCTCAAGCCATAGTAGAACTCTGAGGTCCCACATGTTGCTTTGTGAAATACTGATTTAGCCTCTTCCCTCAAACGTCTGACTTTTCCATAAAAAGTACTAACAATCTGGACATTGTTTAAATTATTTCTTAAATAAATGACTGCACAGAGTATGCTTTATGAAATTAAAATTATGCTTTTCCATGAAGATTGAGTCTCTTACTTTGTCCTTTGTAAGAATTTGAGACAAGTCAGCCTGTGATGAATTTTGAAACACATATGTGCACATACCCTTGGTAGGTTTTAGACTTAATCATTTCATAAAAACTTTACATTCTAATAAGTTATTGTGCAAGCAAATTAACTTATTGACTTTATTTATCTTACTTTGCTCCTGATTGCAAATATTTTACAGCTGCTGTATGTTTGTTTGTTTTTTTCTCATAACAAAGAGTCTTACAATAGTAAAGGCTATTCAGCTCCAAGAACCACCTGTAACTCTTTACTGGATCGTTCATCCATCTGACAAATATATAATGAATGCAGTTTCACGTAAACGAAAATCCATGTTGTCTAATAAATCACCATTTTTTCCTCTACTTTTGCTCTTTCAGGATGTTTTTCTTTCAATGCTCTAAGAATTTTACATGTATCACCATGACACGTGGTTATATTTGCTCAAATATACAAATACAAGAAAACAAAATTTCATACCTGTAGGCAATAGCCTAACCTGTCCAAACCACTTTGCCTTTACTGCTATTTTTATCCCTGATGTGTATCTGTTTTTTCCCTAGACCTGTAGCTGTTTTTAAGGAAAGCAAATCATACCACCTAAGTAATGACATCACCTGATTCTTGAGTATCATTTCCAGATTTTTCAGTTAATTAGGGGGGTGGATGGGGGTTGTACCTTTTCCCTAATGTGAGAGTCATTTTCCTGTATATTTCTGGATCTCTCAGGGGCTGGGTGGGGGGAGCGAGGGGGTTACACCATAGCACTCCAAGAATCCTTTGGGATTACTTCAGTAATCAACTGCGGAAGTAATTTTCTAAGTGTAGATATGTAAGCTGTTCTTTTAAAGTAAGGTACTTTGGAATATGTAGCATAAATTGATACTGCTGTTAAATGGGTCGATTATTAAACTGAGCAGCTGTGCGAGGGCAGCTAACTTTGAATGCACATCTCACTGGCTGGTGTGCCTATATCTCTTGTTGTGAGCACCAGGAACTTGAGTTCCTGCAGGTCAAAACTGCATTTTCACACGACCTGACTACTTGTTCATCTTTCTTGAGCACCATTACAGTAAGGTCAAATGAAAATGAAATTGATCTGCTAGATAATTCAGAGCACAAAAATAAATTAATAATAATAATAAGTTACATGAAATCCTCTCTCAAGCATTCATCTCATACATGCATCAAAGTAGTTGACTAAGATCAGTTCAGGTGATAAAGGGAGACACTTTACCAAAAAGGCAGAGGCTTAAGGTATTGTATACATTTGTATTCATTTCCTTATGTTCTTAACTTGTAAACAGAAAACAAGCCCTCTCTCTTCTGAAGTATCTTCAAAGGACAGGGGTGCAAGAATACCTAGCTGGTAAGCCATTGATGTTTCATTTAAATCCCAGTGTTCAAAGTTAGCTGCCTTTTTGAAATAAACAAACAAAAAATACTACTGTAGTTTGAAAATGTGAATAGTATTTTTATAGCTTGTTAAAGACATGGCTAGTTGCATTTGTAAATAGGGATACTGTTGCTTCAATTTTCCTCTGTGGACATCTTTATTTGGAACATAATTGTCTTTAGGGTTGATTTGTATATAAGTAATTGGCTTGTGATTGTTTCTTTTGGGTTGGAAGTTATCATTCTGACATTACTTGTGATTCTGTGTTCAGCACTATGGTGACGTGTTCAACCTCTGCACTCGCTTACACAATAGGATATGCCAATTGTGTGTGGTGTAATGTTATTTTGATTTTTTTTTTCTATTTTATCTATGAAGGATTGTGCACTTAACACATACTAACTTTTTTAATGTTAGGTATATTTTTAGTATAATTTCCCTTGTTCTTTCCTCCCCTACAACCCTTCACTCCGTCCTCCTTCCCTTCTCCCATTTTCTGTTTTTATTTGAGAATGAGGGACAAACAGTATTTTAAGTTTCTGTAATTAGGCTTTTCTGTTAGTTCTCAAGGATCCTCTCTCGGCTCTTGGGAAAGAACTGTACCTGTACAGGCAACTATAGAATGCGACCTGCTTTGCCTCATTCCATACTGATCATCCCAGCTGAACAATTTGAAAACTGTTCTGCCTTTTTGTTACATGAATCTGTCAGAAATATATTTTTAATTTAATATAAATGAAATTCAATAAAATATGAACCAAATGTTCTCTTCTGTGTCAGAAATATGTTATAAGAAAAGCCAATTGAAGAAGATTTGTTCTAGATTTAATAATCGGAAGATGTGAAAAGGGCTTATTTTTGTCCATATTTATGAACCTTGTTAATTATTCTTCAGAACTCTTTGGTTGTTTGGAATGTAACACATTCCATATGTTTTTACCATCTAGCACAAAAGCCTATTGACGTGTGCAGACTCATTCATCTGTGCAGACTTAATTCACCGTGGTTGGTTTGTTGCTTTGGGAATTTAAAAAATTTTGAAATATTTGGTAAGTTGTATCCAAATAACATTAATATTTTTATGATTTGTTTTTCTTTCTGCCCTCATTTTAGTTTATAAAAATGGTGCCAGCAAATCTTTTATCATAAAAAATATCAAATGCTAGTACCATGCTTGAATTTAGGGAGAGAAAAAGGGACTATAAACAGTCAATCAACTGAGATGATTTGGGACAGTTCAGTTCAGTTCAGTCACTCAGTCATGTCCGACTCTTTGCGACCCCATGAATCGCAGCATGCCAGGCCTCCCTGTCCATCACCATCTCCCGGAGTTCACTCAGACTCACGTCCATCAAGTCTGTGATGCCATCCAGCCATCTCATCCTCTGTCGTCCCCTTCTCCTCCTGCCCCCAATCCCTCCCAGCATCAGATTTGGAACAAGCCCATGGAAAGATGGGAGAATGATGTCAGAGACATTAATGATGTGAATAAGATCCTCTCCCAACACTTTTTTTTATTCTAACTTTTCTACTTTAATTATTGTTTCTTAATCCTTTATATTCCAATAATTTCTCATTCAAAACAATTACTCTTTCAAACTATTTTGGTTATTTTAATACAAATGATGTCAACTGAAAGGGTGAACAAAAAATATATATTTTCAATATATTGAAATAAGTTCTCTTAAACTTGCTCAGTTATAGATCTTTAAATAGCCTGTTGATTAGACCTCTGCTATTTTCATGGACATGAACACATTCTCTCCCTTTAATATTTTGACCTGTTCTTTTGAGATCATTGTCATTTCACTGTGTTCACGGTGAGATACATCAATTTTTACCCAATGATAGCCTGAGGAAGAGGGATAAGCAACTTGCATTTATTATTGCTTTAATACCTTAAAAAATAGAGTTGACACTTCAGTGGCGTCATGTGAGTTCATTCACAGTAGTTGTAATATCTACCAATTGTACAGTGCTTGACCATGCATTATTCTGTATAGGTAGGTTTTTGGCTCACCATACTGTTTTGAGATATTACTAAAATAGCAGTCATCTAGATAAGAAAATAAGACTAAAATAACAAACCTAGAGTCAAGTGACCATCTTTAAGTGGTAGTCCTCACCTCAAAGCTGCATCTTCTGATTGAAGTATCTTTCTTTCCTCCACTTAGTTAAACACTTCTCTTTCTCCTGCTATTGCAGAGAAATCTTATTTTGATTGGAGAATAATTTATGCTGACAAATTGACTCAATTCAAGGACCCCAGAGGTCTTCATTAGTCCTTTGATGACTACCCTGAAAACTTCACTCAAACTACCCTGGAGCAAGTCATCTATGATGAAGAAATGGGTTCCTTTCACTTAAGAAAGATAAATACAACATAATCACAAGTAAAAAGATTTTTTAAAATGACCACATGGGGAGCCTACTAGTAGAGTCCCCTTTTTCAGGGTCTTATAAATCTGCTCAGTAGAAGCACCACTATTCCCCCCTCATATATCAGAGAATATGACATATAACTATCCCTAGCTCTAGCAATGTTATACATATAGTAATGTTTAAAGAAAGAGAAACTTCACATCAAACACCTAATTCATAAGTAGATAATAAATTTTCTAGGGTTTACTAAATGGCCACTGGAAACAACTTCTGTAATACAGGATACAGTCTGATCCTGAACCAATGTCAAAACTTCAATTAGGGAATTCCCTGGTGGTCCAGTGGTTAGGATTTGGTGCTTCCACTGCTGAGGCCCCACATTTGATCCTAGGTTGGGGAACTGAGAACCTGCAAGCCACACAGCACTGGAAGAAAAAACAAAACAAAACAAAACAAAACTTCGAGAGACTTCCTTGCTGGTCCAGTGGCTAGATCTCTGCACCCCCAGTGCAGGGGGCCGGGGTATGATCCCTGGTCAGAGAACCACATCCCACATGCCACAAATAAGACCTGACACTGCCAAATAAATTTTTAAAAAAGAAACAGGTTAAAAAGATGATGGTAAGACGAAGAATACTATGGAGAAGCTGTGAGGTATTTAAGGAGTAAAAGGTTAGAAGCTAAAATAAATGTCAAAATTCAGGCTCTAGCTATTTTCTACTGCTTTATGCTCTGAGACTCCTGAATTTACAATTGTTTAGCTTTATAAGCCTAGCAGGTAGATATCTACCTATATTTATGTATTTATTGATCTCTCTCTCTCTCTCTCTCTATATATATATATATATATATATACATACATATGTGTTTGTATACATATAGAAAAGGAATATGGAGAAAACATATTAAACAAAATATTTAATGATATATATTGCAAAGTTTCATGCAGAATTTCTGTTTTCAAGCAATTTCATCACAGGCCACAAGATGTATATCATAGAACAAGTTACACTCATAAAACTGTAAACTGAGCAGGTGCATAGTTAGATAATTGTATTTCCCTCCACAGTATTATCAGGCTGTACAATGAACTATAGGGAGCAAACCCACTAGATAACCATTTTAAGATTAGAAACAGAAGACTGTCACCCAGATAGCAATTTTAAAGCTATAAACAGAACGATTCAGCACAAGATAGCAATCAGGAGACTAAACCAAATGGTACACGTGGGAAAGTGAATATTGAAATACCTGTTATTGCAAGTTACCCATAGATTCTTAAAAGAAAAATACCCATCTTGCAAACCTGTTTCTATTTACTTGTATTTTGAAGATAAGTATTGTGTGTTCTACAAAATGATATGTATCCAATCTTTCTGTCTCTTTTAGAAACAAAGGAAAATCAAGATTCCAAGCTTTAAGGACATATTCTATTAGAAACCCATGGATCCCTAGGGCAAGAGGCACATACATATCATAAGATATCCTGAGAATAAGATCTTAATATTTCATCCTAGTTACCTTAAATATCTTATTTACTCAATCATCTTGCCTTTACTGTGTAAAGGCATTATATTTATATGGACTTCAAGCCCATACAACAACATTAAAATAGTAATAGACATTGATTGAAGGCTTCCCATATGCCTGGCCCTCTGTTAAGAATGTTGTAATCATTGTCTCATTTAATGTTCACTACACCCTTACAAGTTATTATTATTTTCCTTTTTTCATAAATGAGGAAAGTAAAATTTTAGTAAGGTTAAAAAGCTTTTCCAGGCTGCACAAAAGTGGCCATTCCTAGGACATAAATCTACTTGACATCAAAATAACTTATCCTGCATACTAAACCATATTTCTCTTATAATATTTATAATGAAATAGCAAGCATTATTTTTCTCCAAATATTTAAACTCAGATGTGTGATAAACACATTTTTTTTTCTGTAGTAAAACTTAATTCCTTCCCAAATCTCCAGTTTATTTAGAGGCAGAAAAAATAAACTGACCACTTAAATTTTTTCAAAATTAATCTGAAAGATAGTTGAGCAGTTTAAGATTCTTCCCCATTATTTGTTCTCATCAGTTCAGTTCAGTCGCTCAGTCGTGTCCGACTCTTTGCGACCCCATGAATCGCAGCACGCCAGACCTCCCTGTCCATCACCAACTCCAAGAGTTCACTCAGACTCACGTCCATCGAGTCAGTGATGCCATCCAGCCATCTCATCTTCGGTCATCCCCTTCTCCTCCTACCCCCAATCCCTCCCAGCTGACTTGTTCTCATATGTGACATCTAAATTGCCAGAAGTATATTAGTAATAATTTTCAAGATTCTGTAACCATGATAAACGACACTGAAATGTCACTGACTTACCACGTAAAGGCTTATTTCTGCTGTGTGTCTACAGTTTTCTTTTTTCTTTTCTTTTTTGGCTTGTGGTATTTTATTTTCCCAAGCAGAGACTGAACCTGTGCCCTTGTCAGTGAGAGCTCAGAGTCCTAACCACTGGACAGCCAGGGAATTCTCCTGATGGCTTGCTTCTAAATGATACCTTAGAAGGCCAGCCAGGCTTTATTTTGTGGATCATCTATCTCTGCATGCAACCTCCACGATCTCTGTAATAGCAAAAAGACTGTTGGATAGTCAAAGAATTTTATCCTGCCACAACTTAGTGGTGACATATCTCAGTCCATTGCTTAAAACTAGTCACTCAGTCCTACCCAAGTTCAAGAGAGCTGTGGGAATACAAAGATATTGACTGAACGTAAATTTTTCTGCTGCATGATTGATGTAGCTTTATGACAATGGAGGGAAATGTCTAGCCCTTGACCAATATCTCATAATAACATCTGTTAGAATATACACTATAGCTCTGATTGTTGGTAACGATCATTCTTTTAGTCTGTCTTCCACTGTGATATCTACATTCCCATCTGGTATCTGGCCATTTGGTCCAATGCAGTCCACAGTCATATGCCTTTAATGTGACCATGGTGCTCAGATTCCCTTACAAATCCCTGGTCATCTTTGGAGGAAATAGTAAAAGTGCTGTTTGCACTATTTGGCTTCTAAAGTGGCTCAGTGGTAAAGAATCTGCTTTTCAATGCAGGAGACACAGAGACCCGAATTAGATCCCTGGGTTGGGAAGATCCCCTGAACAAGGAAATGGCAACCCACTCCAGCATTCTTGCCTAGAAAATTCCAAGGACAGAGGAGCCTGGTGGGCTATAGTCCATGGGGTAGCAAAGAGTCAGACACAACTGAACTCACATGTGCACACACACACTACTTGGAAGCTCTGAAAAGTTGGTTCTGCTCTGAGTGTCCCCGGACTGACACATCTGCTGACACATATTGGTTTACTTCTAAATGGAGGACAAATGAAATTCTGTGAGACCCTTTTCTCATGCTTCCTGAAAAAGGGTGTAATCATTTGTATTTCCAAAACTGACCTAAGGGAAGGTACAAAACAAAATCATATTTCTATGAATAGAATCAGATTCTACTGATGAACATTAGCCAGAATCTATTATTTTTTTCTTCATCTCAAGTCTTCCTTTCCAGGTCAGAAATGTTTTATAGATTTAAAAGTAGAATAAAGAGGAAATTTAAAATCCAAGAGTTTTTCTGAATCTGCTTTCTATGGTAACATGGAGGTCTCTTTATCTTGCAGCCTGAAGAACAATTCCACATTAGTTCAAAAAAATTGTGGAAGAAGGGGGAGAAAAACAATTATGTACTAGGTAGTGTACTAAGCAGATCATTTGAATTATCATTTATAAGTTATAATTTAAGGGCACTATTTTTAAAATATTTATTTTATTTGGCTGTGTTGGGTCTTAGTTGTGTCGTGAGGGGTTGTCCATTGTGGTGCATGGACTCTCTACTTACGGCATGTGGGCTCAGTAGTTGCAGTCATGTGGGCTGTCTAGTTGTGGTGTACAGGCTCTGGAGTGCACAAGCTTAGTACTAGGAGCTCGCAGGCTTAGTTGCTCCTTGGAGGTGGGATCTTAGTTCCCCAGCCAGGGATTGAACCCTCGTCCTCTGCATTCCAAAGTGGATTCTTAACTACTGGACCACTAAGGAAGTCTCAAGAACTGTATTTTAAAATTTGCTGCATTCTGATGATGATGACTGAGTGACTTAACTGACTGACTGACTGATGATGGTTCAGTTCAGTCGCTCAGTCGTGTCTGACTCTGCCACCCCATGAACTGCAGCATGCTAGGCTTCCCTGTCCATCACCAACTCCTGGAGCTTACTCAAACTCATGGTCAGTAATGCCATCTAACCATCTCATCCTCTGTTGTCCCCTTCTCCTCCTGCCTTCAATCTTTCCCAGCATTAGGGTCTTTTCCAATGAGTCAGTTCTTCACATTTTGTGGCCAAAGTATTGGAACTTCAGCTTCACCATCAGTCCTTCCAATGAATATTCAGGACTGATTTCCTTTAGGATTGACTGGTGGTGGTGGGACATAATAAATGACCTCTAGATAGATGAACGGCAAAAAGCATTATTACTTCCAGAAGACTGTCAGTACAGGGCAGCATTAGAGACTGCAACTGGAGAAAGGATAACAGCAAGCTGGAACTGTAGCAGGCAGCTTATATAAGGCAAACCAGGTGTAGCTAGCCAGGTTTCATGGGCTTCTTACAGATTATTCTGAATAATTCTGCAGACTAAGGAAGAAGAGACTGTCCTGGATATTCAGGATCTGGGGCCTCTGGTAGTTGGCTGTGTGAGCTATAACCCAGAGTGTTAGAGCTCAAAAGGGAAACAGTTGAGTGTAGGCTTGGCAAACATCCTTCAATGGGATGAGCGTTTTTAGCCATGATCTTAAAACTGTGTCAAGACAGCACTTATGAAATATAAACCATCATAGTTCTTCCTTTGCATTTAAAGTAACTAAAATGTAGAAGTATTCAGTTATTTAACCAAAGGCCCACAATTAGGAAATCATGAGACTAGGATTCCAATCAAGGTCCACCTGCTGCTGCTGCTGCTAAGTCGCTTCAGTCGTGTCCAACTATGTGTGACCCCATGGACCTCAGCCCACCAGGATCCCCATTCCTGGGATTCTCCAGGCAAGAACACTGGAGTGGGTTGCCATTTCCTTCTCCAATGCAGGAAAGTGAAAAGTGAAAGTGAAGTCACTGAGTCATGTCCAGCTCTCAGTGATCCCATGGACTGCAGCCTACCAGGCTCCTCCGTCCTAGATCCTAGTTATTCTTGCTGTTGTTCAGTCATGTCCAGCTCTTTGCAACCCTGTGGACTGTAGGTTACCAGGCTTCTCTGTCCATGGCATTTTCCAGGCAAGAATATAGAGGCGATTTGCCATTTCCTTCTCCAGGGGATCTTCCTGACCCAGTGATTGAAATTTCTACATTAGCAGGTGGATACTTTACCACTGAGCCAAACAACTTGGGAAATTGATCATGGCTATACTGCCTCCCTAAATGAACCTGTTGTCTGATATACTTTCTCTAGTAGAGCTTTATTATGTTTTCTTTTCACTCTTCAGCTTAGCCCTTTTCTCTCTTCTGACTTGCACACTGTATAATGCGCATGACTGCTAGGAACTATCATGTGTTGAATTTCTGTGCATTTCCCTCTCCAGACCCACATCTACTTTATCTTGGCTCATTCTGCTTTTCAAGCTTTCAGTGCTTGATATCCACTTGTTTCCTGGAGTTTCAAGGGTGAGGAAGAAGAAAAATTGGGGAAGAAGGAGAAAAACTGTACTTATATTATTTTAAAAACAAATTTGAAACAATAAAAGCTCTGTATATTAATAATAATAGTGTGTTTGACACTGCAATTTTGGCAAAAAGAGCATTTCGTTATCCAATGAGTTAGATATACTGTGCTACTCTGTAGGGCAATTGTGAAAACATTTTACTGTTAACAATAGGAATATAATTGCTTAACATTCTACACACACAAAAAAAGATTGGCCTTGCTCCTGTTATGTGCTGGATTCTTCATAACTCTCAGTGAATGACAGATCAAGCAGTGATTATCCTGAAGGCACATAATACTCCAGGAGCCAGATGGGTCAACTTTATTATTGTGTGACAAATATAAATTTGTGTTTCAATATTATCTAATTATATGTGTTAGGTCAAAGGTTGTATAGGTTGAAGAATTATGTAATGAAAAATATTGACATTTTCCTTTCAGAATAGAAAGGACATTGCAGAAAAGATTTTAACAGTGATCTGCATTGAACTGGAATTCTCACTAAATTTAGTAAAAGTCCTGCCATTGTTGTTGAAGAACAGATAACAAAGTACTAATCACATGCTCTGCTGTTTCCTGCCTATTCAAATACTCAGCTTGACTTTTAAGATGAAGGGAGAAGAGAAAATACTGGACAATAGGTCTGGTAGTATCAACAAGAGGAATAAAATGTAGACAATTTAAGTTTTCTTGGATCAAGAATGATAAGACATCTGAAAATGTTGGAATAAATTAAAATAGTTCCAAATGAACCCATATGCTTGAAGATAGTCTTTTTCATGCATATGCTTTTTTTTTAATGCTCTTTTCCTGAAGAAATATTAAATTTATTTAAGAATGATTATTAATCAAATTAAGCATTTGTGTATATGTATATGCTCTTGCCCATTACTGCAATCTGATTCATAGATTTAAACTCCGAGTGTCTAAAAAGCAAAACTACCATGGTTCAGTCACCCACCCCCATTATCCCATTTCAGGAAACTCCCAGAAATCTAAATACTGGGGGAAATGTATGTATTCTCTCAACTGTAGATATGTTAAGAGCTACTGAACTGAACTGAACTGAAGGGCACATGGGACTGGCCTTTAGGCAAAAGAAACACATACAGAAATGGAAGTTGATTTTCCAGTAGACAGATCCATAGCAAGAGCTAAAAATTATGTTACCAATGGAACTTCACACCTAAAGCATAGTACATAAAATTTCAAAACATCTCAGAGATGTCCAAAAGCTGATTAATGATATAAAATTTTTCCTAGGAGGAAAAACAGAAGGAACGAAGTATGTAGGATCAGAGACAAACGCTGAGCAAGGAATTAATAACTCTTCAGGTTGGAGAAGTTATCAGACAAATGACAGTGAGCACCAGAGACTGTGTTTCCTGAATAAATGTCTCAAATCAATCATTGCCAAAGAACTGAAAGAATGGAAACAGCCACTAGGAGCCTAGGCACTTTGGCTTCTTTCAATTGGTTTCCTCCTCAGCCGCCATGTCCACAGTCTTCTGCCTGTGACCACTCTGGAACTGTTTTCTTTATTAAGAAAGGCCATCTCACCACTGTTTATACTGTCCTCTAGTTCACAGTAGTTGAGTCTTGCTTCACACATATCTTGATAAGTTCCTCAGCTGGGAGTGTAGAAGTACCAAAAAGAAGGTAATTGAAGAGAGCCTCTTCAATTAAGATACTCAGCAAGATTTTTACATAGGTGAAATCTACACAAATATGAAATATCATATTGGTAGGGAGGAGAAATGGCAAAGCAGATTGTGTGACTTAGGGAGTCCCACATGGAATGGTTACATTTCAGGGGCCTGATCAACACCCTGAAGTTTTCTAATTTGTTGTTGGTGGTGGTTTAGTCACTAAGTTGTGTCCAGCTCTTGTAACCCCATGGCCTATAGCTTGCCGAGTTTCTTTGTCCATAGAATTCTCCAGGCAAGAATATGTTAGTGAGTAGCCATTTCCTTCTTCAGGGGATCTTCCCAACCCAGGAATCAAACCTGGGTCTCTTGCATTGCAGACAGATGCTTTACTATCTGAGCCTCCAGAAGTCCCTCTGGTTTTCTTGAAGGACTCAAAAAAGAAAGATTCAAACAAACAGCAAGTTATGAGCACAACAGTGGTTCAGTACAGTAGAAGGAGCATGAGCAAGAGAAAAAAGATACTCATTGAAAGTAGTCTAGAGATAACAGGCACGGGATTCTGACTCTTTCCCCATCTTTGATCACACAAAAAGCACTTTCCTCTCTAGCTGAGAACTGTCAAAATGCGCACAAAGTGTCTTTGCACAAAGAAACCTACCTGAGTCTTAGGATCCAAGATTTAAGAAGAACGGATCATGTTGACACATACTGCTATGCAACCAACCACAGTAACTGAAATTCAGAATACCAACAGGGAAACCAGGAGTATCGTCAATCTTGATGTTTGCATGAATCAATCTTGACAGTCCTAATGAGCTGATACAGCATACCCCATGGCTCCAGACATCCATGGCGACATCATCAATTAGTACCATAAAAAGCATCCTAAGAGCCACATGCCCAGGGGTCATCACCAAAGGCCAATCAAAGTTCCAGGATCCTCAGGAAACATGCAAGGACTGAATAAACCAGACCTGATGTGCTCTCTCTTCACATCTCCATTGACATGCTTGGGAGGGAAATGGGAATGCAGTCCAATGATTCCCTTCCTCTGCCCACCCCTTCCTGTAGCCCAAGGCTTGAGGGAGAGGACAAGGAACATTGGCTTTTGATGTTCTAAAACATGGCAGGTCTGACACCTAGGAAATCTTTCTCCTGCTGTTTGGGGACAGTAAACTGGAGGAAGTTGCTATGAAAAGAGGTTTTTCTTTTTCTCAATGAATGGATGAAGCTGAAGGCCAAGCTAGTCTTGAAGTCCTTAAGCAAGGAGTACCCAGCCAGGTTGCTCGTCCCAAGCACCACAATAAGGGGATGCACCAAAAATGTGTCAGCAAGTATGAAACTGAAAGTTGCTCAGTTGCGTCTCACTTTTTGCGATCCCATGGACTATACAGTCCATGGAATTCTCTAGGCCAGAATACTGGAGTGGGTAGCCTTCCCATTCTCCATGGGATCTTCCCAAACCAGGAATTGAACCCAGGTTTCCCTCATTGTAGGCAGATTCTTGGGAAATAGATAGGGAAACATTGGAAACAGTGTCAGACTTTATTTTGGGGGGCTCAAAAATCACTGCAGATGGTGACTGCAGCCATGAAATTAAAAGACGCTTACTCCTTGGAAGAAAAGTTATGACCAACCTAGATAGCATATTCAAAAGCAGAGACATTACTTTACCAACTAAGGTCTGTCTAGTCAAGGCTATGGTTTTTCCAGTGGTCATGTATGGATGTGAGAGTTGGACTGTGAAGAAAGCTGAGCTGGTAAAGAATCCTGGGAAGCTCCACTGGAGAAGGATTCCAGTATTCTTGAGCTTCCCTTGGGCTCACTTGGTAAATAATCTGCCTCAGTTTAGTTCAGTTCAGTCATTCAGTGTGTCCGACTCTTTGTGACCCCATGAATCACAGCATGCCACGCCTCCCTGTCCATCATCAAATCCCGGAGTTCACTCAGACTCACATCCATCGAGTCAGTGATGCCATCCAGCCATCTCATCCTCTGTCGTCCCCTTCTCCTCCTGCCCCCAATCCCTCCCAGCATCAGGGTCTTCTCCAATGGGTCAACTCTTTGCATGAGGTGGCCAAAGTACTGGAGTTTCAGCTTCAGCATCATTCCTTCCAAAGAAATCCCAGGGCTGATCTCTTTCAGAATGGACTGGTTGGATCTCTTAGCAGTCCAAGGGACTCTCAAGAGTCTTCTCCAACACCACAGTTCAAAAGCATCAGTTCTTCAGCACTCAGCCTTCTTCACAGTCCAACTCTCACATCCATACATGACTACTGGAAAAACCATACCCTTGACTAGATGGACCTTAGTTGGTAAAGTAATGTCTCTGCTTTTGAATATGCTATTTAGGTTAGTCATAACTTTTCTTCCAAGGAGTAAGTGTCTTTTAATTTCATCACAGTACATACATATCCTTAAATTCATGGATTATTTTTTCCAAATATGTGATTATTTGCTATAAATATTTTATTAGCTCCTCTTCCTTCTTCAAAACATGTACCTGTTACCCACATCCATAAAAATTCTTTAAAAAGCTTGTTTGCGATAGTTGTGTATTCTTCAACTGACGCTTTCTTATTGTGGTGTTGGAGAAGACTCTTGAGAGTCCCTTGGAATGCAAGGAGATCAAATTAGTCTATTCTAAAGGAAATGAATCCTGAATATTCATTAGAAGGACTGATGCTGAAACTGAAGCCAGTGCTTTGGCAACCTGATGAAAGAGCTGACTCAGTGGAAAAGACTCTGATGCTGAGAAATACTGAATGTAAAAGGAGAAGGGAAGGGGGTAGCATAGCATATGATGGTTAGATAGCACCACTGACTCAATAGACATGAATATGAGCAAATTCCAAGAGATAGTGAAGGATGGGAGAGCCTGGAATGCTGCAGTCCATCAGATCACAATTAGCAACTGAAAAACAGTTATATCTTTAACCAAATTCTTTATTATTAACATCTACATTGTTTTGGCCTTTTAGGTATATCGTACATTATTTTCTTAGGATGAATTCCTACAAGTAGGATTGTGGAGTGAATCTGTGGGCACACTTTTAAGAGGCTATGAAAGAATGTTTTAGTCTGCCATGATTTACATGTCTGTTTTTTTTGGGGTGGGGGTGGGGGTGGGTTGCTCTTTGTGAACAAACTCAGCATTTAAAATAAAATAAAAACCCATCAGGATACAATTTTGCCAGTTCGGTTCTCAGATCTCTGTGTGCAAGTGTTACTAAAGATGCTGTCTTTGAGCTTCCTTCTCACAAAGACAGTGAGTGTCTTGATGTAAAATTGGGCCTGGAGGATTTCTCCATGACAGGGAACTTCCTCATCCTCACTGGTAATATTTTACCCTAGTAACATTGGTTTTATTTTTTAGTAGTAATGAGGTGAGCAAAGGATGGATTATTAAGCAAAATAAAATTGACCTGAGACCAAAGTTCGAGATGTTTTTCCACATAAAGTTGTCTTTAACCCAGGAACTCATTGAGGAGAGGGACTTCCCCAGTGGCTCAGCCATAAAGAATTCGCCTTGGATGCAGAAGACTTGGAGAAGCGTGGACAGAGGAACATGGGGGGCTACAGTCCACAGGGTCACAAAAAAGTTGGACAGGACTGAGTGACTAACAAGGAGAGATACAGATTATGAAGACTTTGAAATGTCTTTTCTTCATTTGTATTACTTTATCCTCAACCACAAATTGTAGCTCCAGAATTGCATTAGTTTTGTGTTAAGACCCTGTGATTTTCCCTTAGGGGATTTAAAACACATTCCTTCAGGATTCTCTTAATATCTCCTAAGTAAGCCAGCTGGCATTGACTTTGCACTGGGGTCCATTCTTATATTTTCAAATCTGCCCCCATGGGATAATACCACTGTTGCTTTAACAAGTCCAAACACATAACAGATAATACCTAGCTTTCTATTTTAGAAAGCATGAGGATTTAACAGCTGCACTTTGAAGTCCAGGTCCTTACATTTACTTAATGTATTTTTTAAATGAAACTAGTAGCTCTGCTGGTAAAGAATCTACCTGCAATACAGGAGACCCCAGTTCTACTCCTGGGTCAGGAAGATCCCCTGAGGAAGGGATAGGCTACCCACTCCAGTATTCTTGGGCTTCCCTGATAGCTAGGCTGGTAAAGAATCTGCGTGCATAGGATAGCTACTCAAATCACTGGGGCCCTTTTCCCATAGAGAAAGAGAGAAATCTGGCTTTTATAATGTGATTTTATTTTTAAAAATTTCTTTCTAGGACTTCCCTAGCTGTCCAGTGGTTAAGACTCCACCCACCTACTGCAGAGTGCTATTCAATCCTGGGTCTCAGAACTAAGATTCCATATGCCCCCCCACATGGCAAATAAACAAATAAATAAAATTCCTTTCTAGTTACTGAGCAGACATGATTTATTTTTAGCATAGAGATGAAGAAAAATAATTTTATGACACTGGAGAGGAAATGCTAGAAAAACAATCTGCAACCCCAGGATAGAAGAACTAGAGAAGTAGCTGTAATTGCCTAATTATCAAAATAGGGCTATAATAAGATAAAAACACCACAGTAGCTCCTATACGTAGCTCAGCCACCTTATTCCCTGGCCAAATTACATAAAAGAGGAAACCACATCCTTTAACTGAAAGTTTTGCAAGTGAAAGTGGCTGTGGCTTTGTGTTTTAGATCACAGTGAATTTCCATTTGTTTTTCTCCTCGGGCACTAGATAAAAATCATTCCAGGGAAACTCCCCTTCATTTTAATGCTTTGAGTTTCGGCAAGCCTAATGCCTTAAGTTTAAATGCTTGAACACCTCAACTCAAACTCTCTCGATAAATGTGTATTCTGGACGCAGGTGAGCGTTTTATATTTAGTGTGAAAAAGTAAAGGTCATTTAGCTCTTCAAGGCATGTTTTTAAATATTCCAATTTCCCTAGGTGCCAACTGTTTGTTTCTTGAACGACCTCAATATTTTACATTCACTAGCCTGGAAAGGTCATTTCCTAGAAATTTAATTCTCTTAAACTGAAAATGTCCATGTTTCTCATTGTTTATTTGGAATATGAGATACGTTAATTTGCCTGTAACAAGCTGGAATTACATGTGTGCTAACTTACACAAAGTTCACAGCCTTGAGCTCTATGTTGGATGAAATTTATACCCACTTTGCTTTTCCATGTCGTTATGCTTCTTTCTTGTCAAACACTGGTTTTCCAATTTTGTTTCTTTAGTTATTGAACGTTGAAATGTTACGTTGACACATAAGACAAAACCTCCATTAATTTCATATCCCAATATTTTTTGGATACACATGCATAAAAACCCATCAGCATGAGATTTCACTTCTTAAGCCATTTACACTTGAAAATATATATATATCTTAAAAAATGGGATGAGATGGAAATAACCCATGTTAAAATGTCTTTCTATAGCTATTAAAATGCATATTTAGCAACAGTTGATAAAAAATCTTCCTTTGGAATGCACAGGAAGGGAAGTACAGGCAGCAAGATGTGAATCAGATGTGGCTTCTCTCTCTTTTGCTTCTTCAGAGGCTGGTTTCTCCTTAGGTTGAAACTATTTTCATGCCCGTCTTACTAAGGTTCTTGGTTAGCTACTGCTACCTGTTTTTCTCTTGCACCCTCTTTCCACTTGGTTTGCACTTTGCAGTCTGAAGATTTATCTTTTTCCTGCTCCCTTTCTGGGCCATCTCCTCTTGCATTCTCCCTCTACTGCTGCTTAGCTAACCTGACCTTTCTTCTGAGCCTTTGGCAATGGTCGTCAAGGGTGCAGTATGGCCAGAGTCTTTGAGAATCTGGGCTGCCTGGGGTATTGCCACTAACCTTGTTTGAGTATCTTTAGTTTGTAAGAGATCCTCTGCAATCCATACTGTGACCTGCAGCTTGGGAGTATGATTCGCCTCAAGATGATCTTAGCCTCTTGAATAATTTTCTCTTCCCAATAGAAATAATTATATTATTTGGGCAGAGGACTCTTTTCCTAGGAAAATTCTTAAATATAATTTTTTTTGTTTCCTGTCTGCCTAAAGGTCTATGGAGAATTTATTAGAGAATAAATTCTATAACTCCTAAGTCATTCTCATCATCCCTCCTTTTCATTTCTAGCTTTGTTTTTCTAAGTAACTCTGACCTGAAGAGTTGACTGTAGTGATATGGTCTGCAAAGCTGTTCCCCTGACTTTGATGTAAACAGGGAATAAGACTTACTAGATTACTGCTTTTCAAATGATTTCCTCTGCTACTCCCAATACTAGCCCCAACTGAGCTGTCAGTCTGGACTAGATCAGCTCTTCTCAGGCATCAATGACCAGTGTTTGTGCATGGCTCCAGAATCTTGATGGAATGTAAATTCTTATTCAAAAGGTCAGATGAGACCCAGGATTTTGCATCTCTAACAGCGTCTTGCCATTGCTCTAATCCACAGGTTACACTTAAACTCGTCTATTTGCTCATTGACAAACATGGCCACTCAGGGCTTCTACTCCTTTCTAGAAGCACTTCTACTGTCTATCAGGATCTAATTAGCCTTCAAGTTCCAGTTCAATGCCACTTTCTTCGTCAAATCTTTCCTGCCATCTTTCTTGATTATCCAAACAAGAAATCTAATTCCTTCATAGTGAACACTTATGAAGTCATAAGAAATCAATTAGGAGACACCTTTTCTGACTTCATTTTTTTTGTGTGTGTGAGCTTGTCTTACCTCTCTGGGGCTTCCCAGGTGGCTCAATGCTAAAGAATCCACGCGCCAATACAGGAGAGGCAGGAGTTGTGAGTTTGATCCCTGGCCCAGGAAGATCCCTTGGGGTAAGAAATGGTAACCAACTCTAGTATTCTTGCCTGAGCAGGCTACAGTCCATGGGTCACAGAGTTGGATGCAACTGAGCACACACACACTTCCCTCCTATTTAAGCTCTGTGGGGATTGTTACCTGCCCAACCCACTTTATTCATTCTACTTCCTAGTGTTTTAGGCTTCCCTAGTAGCTCAGACAGTAAAGCATCTGCCTGCAATGTGGGAGACCCAGGTTCATTTCTTGGGTTGGGAAGGTCCCCTGGAGAAGGAAATGGCAACCCACTCCAGTATTCTTTCCTGGAGAATTCCATGGACAGAGGGGCCTGGTGAGCAATAGTTCCTGGGGTCATACAGAGTCGGACATGACTGAGTGACTAGCACACACACTCCTTATGTTTAGAGCAAAGATCCTCAAACCTCAAGCTTCAGAATCACCTAAGGCTAAGTAAAACACAGATTACTGAGCCTTACCCCAAGGGTTCTGATTCTGCTGGTCTTGGGGGCCAATGAATTCATTTTTACAGTCTAGCATTTCTAGGAATGCTGGTGGTTAGAGGATGGTGCTTTGTGAAGCACTATTGTGAGGGAAAATGTTTGGTTTTAGATTCAGAAGAGCCTGGATGTGATTTCCTAGTTTTTTTTTTTTTTTTTAATTCTTATCAGGATATGCTTGGAATAGTTACTTATTCTTTCCATTCTTATTTCTTCATCTGTAAAATAAAAATTTTGATATTTTTTAGGATTTGGGAAAGAAATAAATGAAAATACACATAGAGCTCCTCTTCGTTATTCACTAGTTTCTTTCTCTTATTCTTCATCAAACTTCAATGTCACTCCTACTGGGCTGTTTCTGATCACCCCTAGATGAGAGCAGGTCTCTTGCAATGGGCTCCATGGTTTCAGTGATTCTCTCAGTGTGATGTTTTTCACATGTTTTATTGTAATTATTTCTTCAATTGCCTATCAGAGTTTTCCTGGCAGTCCAGTGGTTAAGACACCGGGCTTCTATTATCTGTGCAGGGGCACAGGTTCAATCCCTGTTTGGGGAACTAAGATTTCCTCATGCTGCACAGCACAGCCAAAATCATAGTAATACTAAAAATTGTCTTTTTGTCTTCTTATGGATATACTGCAAGATCTTTGAGGACAGGTAAATGCTTGGACCTAAAAGTGTTTTGTCTGTAATCTTCACAGAGTGTTCCATACAGAAAGGAGCAAAATAAATATGATGGAATACAAAGAAAAAGAAAGATGAGAGAGAATATTGCAGCCAAGTATATGAGAATAACAGTACCTACCATACAACATTATTTCCGAGAAAAAAAAAAATCTAGCTTAATGTTGGGCATGTTGAAGGCATCCAACAAATACCAGTCATGTTTGTACAATAGAAATAATAATGTATAAATATGATATTCATACTTCCAAGGCTTTCTAGGACTACATTTTAAGGTAATTTTATTCTTTTAAAGAAAATCAGTGTATAAATGTGTATTATAAATTTTCCAATTTTATTATTACTTATCATTATATTTATTATTATTATGTTATAAATAATATATTCATGTATTACAATATGTTATGTAGACTTGGATGAAGACAGGACAGGGTCCAGTGAGTGGTTAAAACTATGCTCTCCAGGGCCATGCCATTCTGATTCAAATCCTGAGCTAGAGACCTACACAGAAAGTCACTTGATCTCTCTAAACTTCACTTTGCTCCTCTCTAAGACAAAGTCATTTATAATACTTACCTCATAAGTGTGTTATGAGAATCAGTTAAGCAATGCAGGTTAAGTGCTTCAAATAGTGCTTGGTATATACTATATATGCAATCAACACTGATCCTGTTGCCAAAATCTTGGCTCCTTGTCCGCTGATGTCAAATAGAAGCATAGAGAAAGAGTTTGGAGGAAATAGGAAAGAGTAGCTTTATTATTTTTGCCAGACAAAAGGGAAACAAAGTAGGCTAGTACCTCAAGAACTGTGTTCCTTTCTCAGGAACAGGGAGAGGTTTTATATCCTTACAAAGATCTTGCATTTTTGTTTTTCCTTTTGCAAAGTTTCAAAACAGCCACAGCTGGCATCAGGCAACACAGCAACTGGGTCTGATGTTCCTAAAATTATCAGTCCATTACTTTCTTTCCGAGATGTAGAATTTTACAAAATCCCATGGACAGAAGAGCCCAGCAGAGCCTACAGTCCATAGAGTTGTAAAAAGTTGGACACTACTGTGTGACTGAGCAGACACACACACTAGAGAGTGCAGGGGGAGAAGAATAATGGCAGGGTATAATCTATACGGAGTCAGAGAATAATTAGCTGTGTGAAGGCCAAGTCCAGCTATGAGTGTTTGCTAGTGTATGTGTGCATGCTCAGTCCTGGCCTGTTCTTTGAGACCCCATGGACTGTAGTGCACTAGGCTCCTCTGACCTTAGAATTTTTTAGGCAAGACTACTAGAGTGGGTTGCCATTTCCTTTTCCAGGGTATCTTCCCGACCCAGGGATCAAACGTGTGACTCTTGTATCTCCAATATTGGCAGGTGGATTCTTTAATAACACTGTGCCACCTGGGAAGCCCTAAAGTATTTTTCAGTAGTAAGGGCTAAAGAATAACCAAGACCATTTAACTCTGGCAGGCCTGTTTGGATGGCATGTGCCAAAGGCCACACTCTTCTCTGTTTTTTTGCAACAATCCTTAATAATAATGATCAAGTCAAGTGTTAGTAACTCAGTCATGTCCAATTCTTTGTGACCCCCATAGGCTGTAGCCCACCAGGGTCCTCTGTCCATGGGATTCTCCAGGCAAGAATACTGGAGTGGGTAGCCATTCCTTTCTTCAGGGGATCTTCCTGACCCAGGGATCGAACCTGAGTCTTCTGCATTGCAGGTGGATTCTTTACCATTGGAGCCTCCAGAGAAGCCAATGATGATCATCAGTTCAGTTCAGTTCAGTCGCTCAGTCATGCCCAACTCTTTGTGACCCCAGCACACCAGGCTTACCTGTCCATCACCAACTCCTGGAGCTCATAGTTGGTATTAAATAAATGTTTGTTGGATGAATTAAAAAAAAAAAGTATGTTACTTGATCAGAAACCTGGCCAAATGGTCCTGAGAAGTAGGAAAGGAAGAAAATCATATATATATTAGGAACTCTCATGGGTCAGTTAGTGAGGCAGATTGTATTTTCTCAAATTATCCAGAATATCTCCCATCCTATGTACTCTTCTGACAACCTGGCTTTGGTACACTTTTCATTGTGAGATGGGTCCTATATTCCTTACCCTTACTTTTGAATGGGATTGTGACTAGAGCAAAGTGAAGCTATGTGACTTCCTATGCAGGGTATAAATGGCAATTGTGCATTTATTTGGTTCTCTTGGGACACTCATCTTTGGACCCATGAGCCACCATGTAAGAAGTCTGAAGGCACTAAGCTATGAAAAATCTCAGACATTTGGAGGGGCTACTGGAGTTTTTCTGCTGACAGTTCCAGCTAAGGTACATGCCAACAATTAGATCAGCTGTCAGATGTGAGAGTCTGGCATTTATGACTCACAAGAAGATGTTTCTTGATAATACTAGCCTGGAGCTGCAAGTCACCTGCATCCTTAAGTCCTCCTAGCTGGGATTAGATAATGGAGCAGATACAAGCCATTCCTGCCGTATACCCTCAAATCCCCAATTTACTGTATCCAGGAGCATGACTTGTTTTATGCCACTAAAGTTTGGAATTCTGAAATAGATGGGAATACCAGACCACTTTACCTGTCCCATGAGAAACCAGCATGTGGTTCAAGAAGAACCTTACATGGAACAACAGACTGGTTCAAAATTGGGAAATGAGTACATCAAGGCTGTATATTGTTACCCTGCTTATTTAACTTCTATGCAGAGTACATCATGTGAAGTGTCAGGCTGGATGAATTACATGCTGGGACTAAGTTTGCTGGGAGAAATATCATTAACCTCAGATATGCAGATAACACCACCCTAGTGGTAGAAAGTGAAGAGAATATAAAGAGCCTCTTGATGAAGGTGAAAGAGGAGAGTGAAAAAGCTTGCTTAAAACTCAATATTCAGAAAACAAAGATCATGGCATCCAGTCCCTTCACTTCATGACAAATGGATGGGGAAAAATTAGAAGCAGTGACAGATTTTATTTTCTTGAGCTCCCAAATCACTGCAGTTGGTGACTACAGTCACAAAATTCAAAAATGCTTTCTCCTTGGAAGAAAAGCAATGACAAAACTAGACAGCATATTAAAAAGCAGAGACATTACTTTGCAGATAAAGGTCTATATAGGCAAAGCTATGGTTTTCCAGCATCATGTAGAGATGGGAGACTTGGAGCATTAAAGAAGGCTGAGTGTCAAAGAACTGATCTTTTCAAATTTTGGTGCTGGAGAAGACTTCTGAGAGTCCCTTAAATAGCAAGTAGCATATTGGGCACCTACTAACCTGGGGAGTTCCTCTTTCAGTATGCTATCATTTTGCCTTTTCATACTGTTCATGCTACTGGACATCAGTGGAGAAATAACTCCAGAAAGAATGAAGGGATGGAGCCAAAGCAAAAACAATACCGACTTGTGGATGTGACTGGTGAAAGAAGCAAGGTCTGATGCTGTAAAGAGCAATATTGCATAGGAACCTGGAATGTCAGGTCCATGAATCAAGGCAAATTGGAAGTGGTCAAACAAGAGATGGCAAGGGTGAACGTTGACATTCTAGGAATCAGCTAACTAAAATGGACTGGAATGGGTGAATTTAACTAGATGACCGTTATATCTACTACTGCAGACAAGAATCCCTTAGAAGAAATGGAGTAGCCATCGTGGTCAACAAAAGAGACCAAAAAAGAAAGGAAGATGGCGGAGGAATAGGATGAGGAGATTACTTTCTCCCTCACAAATTCCTCAAAAAAACATTTCAACGCCGAGCAAACTCCACAAAACAACTTCTGAATGCTGGCAGAGGACATCAAGCACCCAGAAAAGCAGATCATTGCCTTCAAAAACAGGTAGGGAAAAAATATAAAAGACTAAAAAAGAGACAAAGAAGGTGGGGAGGGAGCTCCGTCCCGGGTAGGGAAGCCTGACCCGGGAAAGGAACTTTAAGAAGAGAGGTTTCCAAACACCAGGAAACACTCTCCCTGACAAGTCTGTGGCGAGCCCTGGAAGCACAGAGGGCATCATAACAGGAACGATACGTAAATGAATAATTAAAACCGACAGATTACAAGCCCAACAGTGACTTCCCCAGCGGAAAAGCAGCACATAAACCTGCACCAGCCACTAGCAAGTGGGGGCGGGGCAGGGACGCGCACGAGGCGCAGGCTGCACAGCATTGTAAGAATCCGGTAGGAACGCCTGGCAAGTAACCAGAACGAACTAACTTGGGCTAGTAAACCAGACTGGGGGATAGCTAGCCACACAAAAAGCTTGAACATAGGACACCACCAGGACTGCACACAGAACAAAGGACAGAATGGAAGTAGCCAGCTGCAGACCATCCCCCGCCAGGGACAGGCAGCCAGAGCCGTAAGGGCTGGAAAGGGGCAATCGCAGCCCCAGAGAGACTCCCAGCCAAACGGCAAGCAGGCTTCTTTACTAAAACTTCTGGGGGTGCTGGTCAGCGGTACACCCAGAAGACTGAGCAGCAGGGGTGAGAAACGTGACGGGTCGCAGAGACTGCGTTCCCCAAACACCTGGGAAACTCGGACCTGGGAAGGGCATGAAACGCAACCCCAACCCAATCTGTGCCAATGGGAGATAGCTAAGCACCAAATCCAAGCGGATTAGACTGGGGAGGGGAACGCAGCCAAGGCCCGGCCTCAGACGCTTCCCGGCGGAGCAGTGTGGAGCCCAAGCGGCGCTGCCAGTGGCCTGAGCGCCCCCGCCCGGCCCGCAAGCGGCCTGTGCGCCCCCGCCTGCTGCCGCCTGCCCTGAGAGCGGCCTGTGTGCCCCCACCCACCGCTGCCCGCCCCGCGAGTGGCCTGTGCACCGCCGCGCGCTGCCGCCAGCGGCCTGTGCGCCACGAGCAGGGACAGACCCAAAGGGGCTGAGGCACCACGTACACACGACAGTGTTATCTGTGTGCAGCATCCCTCCCTCCCCACAGCGAGGTTGAACAGTGAGCCAAAAAAAAAAAA
>SJYQ01008184.1:231526-248998 GCA_006410935.1 Redunca redunca
ACCCTGCCCTGGTTTCTCTGCTCACACCTAGCTACCTGCCTGCTGTAACACTCTCTCTCTTTCCAGTGCCTTCTGATTTTATTGTCACCTTTCTACCACTGGGCGGAAACTCTTCATATTAGATACTCTGAATTGTCTCCAGTTTTCCAAAGGTTCTTTGCTTTCTTTGCCTCCCTGGAAGTATATATTTTCTCTGCTTAGAGAGCTCCTGTCATTGTCCTTATTTTGTCTGTCAGGATGCAGTTTAGTTGTCACTCTCTGGGAGAAGCCTCTTCTAAGCTCTCCGTGCAGCTGCACCCAGCTGTGCACCCTGAGGGGAGTCAGGCTGGAGAAAATCAGGATATTGGTCCTAGATTCCTTAGGTGTAGATCAAAGGAATGATTGCAGTGAGCCCAGACTCTTCCATACATTGAAAAGCACTAAATTCATTAACTTAAGATGTCCGGTTTTCCGTAATTAACAATAATCTTTTGATGTTCCAACTATCTAGGTGCTTTTTTTTTTTTTTTTTTTCAAAAAACTTACTGTTTCTTCCCTTGCCTCTTCTAAACAATCTCTGAGAGCTATCTGAGAAGCTGCTTCTCAGGCTTAAGTCTTCAGTTTGTCTGCCAAATAAAAAATAATTCTCAACTTTAAGGTTTCCCATTTCTTTTATCATTGGAGGGTTTCTAGAGTGCATCTTTATCTTATGCATTATCCTTGTTTATTTTCTTGCTTGTCTGACTCCCTCAGGCACTTTTAGGATAAGGACTATGTCCTTTTTATTTTTGAATCTTCTTTTAATCCTAAAAAATGTGCTCTTTCTCTATATATAAATGAAAAGAGATACTATCAGAAAAGATTCTGTTAAAGTAATAAAAACCGTGAATTTGTGTGAAACTTTATATTTTATCTCTCAGCCTAATGAATCTAGTCAAGAGAAGTCTAGTTTGGATGCAAAGAATGTGGGTTTTGTGAGAGTCCACCTACCCAGTTCAGTTCAGTTCAGTCTCTCAGTCGTGTCCAAATCTTTGCAACCCCACAGACTGCAACACACAAGATGTCCCTGTCCATCACCAACTCCCAGAGCTTGCTCAAACTCATGTCCACTGAGTTGGTGATGCCATCCAACCATTTCTTCCTCTGTTGTCCCCTTCTCCTCCTGCCTTCAATCTTTCCCAGCATCAGGGGTCTTTTCCAATGAGTAAGTTCTTCGCATCAGATAGCCACAGTATTGAGCTTCAGCTTCAACATCAGCCCTTTCAATGAATATTCAGAACTGATTTCTTTTAAGATGGACTGGTTGGCTCTCCTTGCAGTCCAAGGGATTCTCAAGAATCTTCTCCAACACCACAGTTCAAAAGCATCAATTCTAGGGTGCTCAGTTTTCATTATGGTCCAACTCTCACATCCATACATGACTACTGGAAAAACCATAGCTTTGACTAGACAGACCTTTGTTGGCAAAGTAATGTCATTGCTTTTTAATATGCTGTCTAGATTTGTCATAGCTTTTCTTCTAAGACGCAAACATCTTTTAATTCATGGCTAGAGTCACCACCCCAGGCCTTATCTAATTTTCAACATATGTTTATGTTAAAGAATGAATAAATGGCTTTATGTGGCAAAGGTTATCATGAGTAATTCTTTGTAACATATAGAATTGAAATATAACAATTATTCTGGACATGATCTGTGAGTCCTATCAATTCATAACCCACTCTATTCCCTGTCTATCATGATCCCATACCCTTTCCAGAGTTCATTCATTTAAGACTGGCACCTGGCAAGGATACAGCCATTTAGAAGCTATCACCTGCAGTCATGTGACCTGGCATGGCATCTCTGCTTAATAGGCCTGCTGTGTGTCACAAAATGACAGGTGATCTAGTCAGATACTCTCCTGGAAATTTTAGAATCACTAGAAATTAAGTGAGAACAGTAGGGGTCTATGTCAAATCTTCAAAGTCACATCATTAATTTAACTTCAGGGATATTTTCTCGAATTACTAGAATCCCTGAGAATTCTGGTGCTGTTACTGGGACCTATACACTTAGGAAATATGGTTGCATACCAAGGGACCTGTTTCCGGTGTTTCTTACCTTCCTTCTTTTCCCTTGATTAAATATCCTATCAACTGAGATAAGTAATGGTACTCTATGTGCCCCTGTTTCTTGTAGTCTAAAACCACATAATGAATATTTGAATACATAATTCACAAGGTTGAAGACTTTATTCCTTCATTTACAACCTACACCCAGTGCCTAGATCACTGCCTGGTACATAGAAGACTTAACTATTTGACTTAATTATTTGCCAAATGAATACATAACTAGCACACTAATTTGGTCAATGTTCTGTAATTTCAAAACAGAGTCCTATTAGGTTGAGCTCTGGTGTCTCACTGCCTATGTTTATTGTTTTTTATTATTTATTTATTTACTTATTTACGGCCACACCGGGTCTTCGTTTCTGCTCACGGACTTTCTCTAATTGCGGTGAGCGAGGGCTACTCTCTAGTTGCAGTGCAATTTCTTCTCATTGCAGTGGCTTCTCTTGTTGTGGAGCATGGGGCTCTGTAGTTGTGGCATATGGTGATAGTTGCCTGGCAGCATGTTGGATCTTCCTGGACCAGGGATCCAACCCATGTCCCCTGAATTGGCAGGCAGACTCCTAACCACTGGACCACCAGGGAAGCCCACTGCCTGTGTTTACATGGGAAATTCTCCACTTACTAGGCTTATGACTCATTCCTTCTCTCTGGGGATTTGTTCAATTTATTAGAACACTAATGTTACCTCTAGGTGTTTCTTGACTTCCTACTTTTGCATTTCAGTCCCTATAATGAAAAGGACATCTTTTTTGGCTGTTAGTTCTAAAAGGTGTTGTAGGTCTTCATAGAACTGTTCAACTTCAGCTTCCTCAGCATTACTGGTTGGGGCATAGACTTGGATTACTCTGATATTGAATGGTTTGCCGGGAAACGAACAGAGATCATTCTGACATTTTTAAGATTGCATCCAAGTACTACATTTCGGACTCTTTTGTTGACCATGATGGCTACTCCACTTCTTCTAAGGGATTATTTTCCTGCAGTAGTAGATATAATGGTCATCTGACTTAAATTCACCCATTACAGTCCATTTTAGTTTGCTGATTCCTAGAATGTCGACATTCACTCTTGCCGTCTCTTGTTTGACCACTTCCAATTTGCCTTGATTCATGGACCTGACATTTCAGGTTCCTATGCAATATTGCTCTTTACAGCATTGAACCTTGCTTCTATCACCAGTCAGATCTAAAACTGGGTATTTTTGCTTTGGCTCCATCCCTTCATTCTTTCTGGAGTTATTTCTCCACTGATCTCCAGTAGCATACTAGACACCTACTGACCTGGGGAGTTCCTCTTTTGGTATCCTATCATTTGCCTTTTCATACTGTCCATGGGGTTCTCAAGGCAAGAATACTGAAGTGGCTTTCCATTCTCTTCTACAGTGGACCACATGGATATCACCAGATGGTCAACACCGAAATCAGATTGATTATATTCTTTGCAGCCAAAGATGGAGAAGCTCTATACAGTCAACAAAAACAAGACCAGGAGCTGACTGTGGCTCAGATCATGAACTCCTTATTGCCAAATTCAGACTTAAATTGAAGAAAGTAGGGAAAACCACTAGACCATTCACGTATGACCTAAATCAAATCCCTTATGATTATACAGTGGAAGTGAGAAATAGATTTAAGGGACTAGATCTGATAGAGTGCCTGATGAACTATGGACTGAGGTTCCTGACATTGTACAGGAAACAGGGATGAAGACAATCCCCATGGAAAAGAAATGCAAAAAACAAAATGGCTGTCTGAGGAGGCCTTACAAATAGCTGTGAAAAGAAGAGAAGTGAAAAGCAAAGGAGAAAAGGAAAGATATAAGCATCTGAATGCAGAGTTCCAAAGAACAGCAAAAAGAGCTAAGAAAGCCTTGCTCAGTGATCAATGCAAAGAAATAGAGGAAAACAACAGAATGGGAAAGACTAGAGATCTCTTCAAGAAAATTAGAGATACCAAAGGAACATTTCATGCAAAGATGGGCTCGATAAAGGACAGAAAGAGTCTGGACCTACCAGAAGCAGAAGATATTAAGAAGAGGTGGCAAAAATACACAGAAGAACTGTGTCAGATAATCAAGATGATGTGATCACTCATCTAGACCAGATATCTTGGAATGTGAAGTCAAGCGGGCCTTAGAAAGCATCACTACAAACAAAGCTAGTGGAGGTGATAAATTCCAGTTGAGCTGTTTCAAATCCTGAAAGGTGATGCTGTGAAAGTGCTGCACTCAATATGCCAGCAAATTTGGAAAACTCAGCAGTGGCCACAGGACTGGNATCAAGATTGCTGAGAAAAATATCAATAACCTCAGATATGCAGATGACACCACCCTTATGGCAGAAAGTGAAGAGGAACTAAAGAGCCTCTTGATGAAAGTGAAAGAGGAGATTGAAAAACTTGGCTTAAACCTCAACATTCAGATAACTAAGATCATGGCATCTGGTCCCATCACTTCATGAGAAAAAGATGGGGAAACAGTGGAAACATTGTTAGACTTTATTTTTGCGAGCTCCAAAATCACTGCAGATGGTGATTGCAGCCATAAAATTAAAAGACACTCCTTGGAAGGAAAGTTATGACCAACCTAGATAGCATATTGAAAAGCAGAGACATTCCTTTGCCAACTAAGGTCTGTCTAGTCAAGGCTATGGTTTTTCCAGTGGTCATGTATGGATGTGAGAGTTGGACTGTGAAGAAAGCTGAGTGCTGTAGAGTTGATGCTTTTGAACTGTGTTGTTGGGGAAGACTCTTGAGAGAGGAGATCCAACCAGTCCATCCTAAAGGAGATCAGTCCTGGGTGTTCACTGGAAGGACTAATGCTGAAGCTGAAACTCTATCACTTTCGGCCACCCCATGCAAAGGGTTGACTCATTGGAAAAGATCCTGATGCTGGGAGGGACTGGGGGCAGGAAGAGAAGGGGACTATAGAGGATGAGATGGCTGGATGGCATCACCGACATGATGGACTTGAGTTTGAGTGAACTCTGGGAGTTGGTGATGGACAGGGAAGCCTGATGTGCTGTGATTCATGGGGTTGCAAAGAGTCAGACACAACTGAGCGACTGAACGAAACTGAACTGAAGCCATTTTTTCCTAACCCTTTGCCGATCCAACCTATGAAAGACATACAGAAAGCTTCATAAACAAGTGAACTGCCCTTTAATTTAAAGCTTAAAGGGTATAAACACTGCGATCTTAAACTCATATGGTTGTGTCCCCAGGTTAAAGTATTGTGTATATGTTCAAGGATGCTAGATTCATACCTGAAGCCTCCCATAGGAAATATATCATATCTGTCTTATTTCTGTAAGAAAATTATCTGCTCTCTGAAAGGAAGTGAAAGTTTTAAGACTCTAAGTATCCTTCACAACATAAAGCACATCCCCCAAACATTAGAAAATATGAAATTATACCATAATTTGTATAATGCTTTCATTCCTTAAAATAAGATATTTAATAGTTGATTGGATTATATTATAACATCAAACCAGATCTTTGTTTAATCCTATGGAATGAGTTTGCTCTTCTCACCCTTCACGCCAGACTTGCTGCCATATTCTACTCAGCCTACTTTGGAATATGCATGATACTGAGTTGGTAGCTGCTCTTCCCTGGGTTTCCTGTAGATAAATCGAGTTTAAAAAAATACCCACAGTCATATTCAAAAACCAGGAGTATAGACGTAACAATAAGTGATACATAAATCTATACATATATACATAATGTTATCAGTGGTCCAACTGAGAATTCAATTAATGATCTTTTCTTCCCACTCATCTGTTTCCCGCATAGTGGATGAAGAAAGCATGATAATGATCTCTGCACTGAAACTCTTTGAGGGCCTTATTCTGGTGGCCAACTTTCAACATTTGAGTATCCCAGGTGGCGGAAAGATGTATTCAGATGGTCGTTTGTGTTGTGTGTTCTTTGAGATGGAAGAATCAGAGAGACTAGGAACTGTTTGTACTTTTGTTCTCTGCATTCTCTCCTCTGCCTTTGTTTTCTTTTCTCAAGGGCTTTTGTACACAACCACCTTCTTAAGCTTTTGTGAAAGTCTAAAAAACTTGAAGTTTTCTGGCAAGGAGACAGAGAGTCTCCTCTTTCAGTCAGAGCAAGACAGTGGGGAGAATATTTGAGACTAGGAAAGGGGCAGTGTTAGGAGACCACAAGATTCTAACAGGGGCTTGGACATGGCTAGATTGCTAAGAAGAATGTTTGTACAAGTCACTTAGGGAGGCTGGACTGAGGCTGTTGGTCTTGACAGTGTTCCCCTCATCCAATAAAAACAGAGAAGGAGGAGAGCCACAAAATATCACAGAACAGGGTGGGTTTCAATAATGAACCTCCGAGGATTATCTATACAAGATGAAACTGGAGCAGTCATTCATGAATATTTTGCTCTGCATAAAGCCAAATAGGTCGATCTTCCACAGTGGCTCAGCAGTTAAGAATCCACCTGTAATGTGGGAGTTGCAGGTTTGATCCCTGGGTCAGGAAGATCCCCTGGAGGAAGGCATGGCAACCCGCTCCAGTATTCTTGCCTGGAGAATCCCATGGGCAGAGGAACCTGGCGGGCTACAGTCCATAGTGTTGCAAACAGTGGGACATGACGGAAGCAACTTAGCATGTTAGCACACAAAAGCGAGGTAGGTCATTTGAAATCTTCAAGAAAGACTGATGTAAAAGTTACCTTCAGGACAGCATGAAGCAGACATGGAGTCAGATTTAGTTTGAGTTAAAGAAATAAGATACTATAGATTTTCTCACATCCCTGTACATGTAGCTGCAAATTCATAAGCACAGCATTATGTTAGTAACTCCAAGGCTGGCAAGGGATGCAACCCTCTATTCCCCTTCAAAGTATATGCCTAGCATCCTGTATTTTGAATGTTTTGTTCATAAACTTTGTGAAGCTGGTGCTAATTTATCTCTATTAGGTCTGGAGAAGAAAAGAAAATTCATGATACATTTTTTAAAATGGTTCTCCATACCAAATTCTTTCTCTTTGTTTTCTATCTCCGTAAAGGACAGAGAAAAAAACCAGGAACATGGGCCAAAAAAACAAACAAACAAACAAACAAAAAACCCCACTGTAACTAACAAATTAAATTGCCATTCAGAAATCTTCACATGGGGGTTCTTTAATACAAAATGCAACCACCACTACTGCAATTATTCTAAGTTATAATTGCATAAGGTAAAATTATTTTTGAATGAATACTGTAGTAAATTTTTATAAAAAATACACCCCTCTAACATTGGAGGAGAGGCAAATCACTGTATATATACACGAGTTCTTAAAGAAATGGTACCATTGTAAAAATAAAACTTCAGATTACCATATGCATAATAAAAAGCAATTCTAATGATGTCTTTATTAGAGTGATAAAATCCAAGGTGAACCTGGGCCCATCGGTGTCTTGATATTACTTCTCATAAAGAGTAGCCGTACCCCAGGGAAGAACAGCAGGTGCTGTCCTAGAATGTAGAGAGAAGGTGGTGAGTGCTTGGCATACTTTTCTTTGATCTTCTTCTCTTTACTCAGACCAAAGCTCACACCCTTAGGGGGCGGAAGGCACTAAAGCAGGGAGGGTCCTTTAGCAACTGAGGCTTAAGATTGCAAGGACAGTAGGGAAGCCAAAACTGGCTTTCATTAATAAAACCTCAGTTCTCCTTTGAAAATCTTTCCATCTCCTGTTTACAGTACAATGAACCTGATATGATCCATATGCAATCTTTTTCCTACATCACTAGCCTAGATTCATTTGCTAAGCAATAAATAAATGAACAATGGCATACTCAAATGATCTAATGTTTTCTTATTGATGATTGAGACTTCTCTCTTTTCTAAAGAGAAAAATAAGAAATTTCTAACAAATACAGATATATTGACCACTTATGAGGAATTTAGTTTTTGGAGCTCTGAGCAATGCAGCAAAATTAAACTCTTAGAGGAAGAAGACAGTATCTTCATTTTGCTTGTCTTGAGTGGACTCTGACAATGTTGAACTTTACCTGAGCATTGTGCTCCTGGAAAACAGTGATCATTAAGAAATCCTCCATCATTTGTGTTCCAGGAATTGGCTCATTGCTAAGAATCACCTTTCTTCATCTGACTTAGATAGGAATCAGGGAGGAGCTCTTGACCCTGAACATTCTCATTCTTTGTCTCACAAGTGATGGAATTCACTGTTGTCCTTACTGTCAAGCCTTGACAACATGTCTTCTCACTTAACCAAATTTTAATTAGGCATCTCTCCTCTCAAGGTCTCTGAACTTTGATCCATTCTTAAGCCTAAGCAAGCACTGTGGGATGGCCCCTTCTGAAAAGCAATTCTGTTCTGCTCAACTGCCTGTTCATGCCACCTGTTCATCTTGCTCTCCACACCTGGGTTTCCTCTTCTCTTGCTAACTGCCTTATCTAGGATAGAAAAGCCTTTTCTACCTGAACTTTGAGATAATTCTAGATCTTACAGTTCACTTTTCTACCCATTGTAATAGTCTTTCTCTATTAGTTAACATAGTTCTCTTTCTTGTATGAAAATAGGGTTTCCCAGGTGGCTCTAGTGATAAAGAATCTGCCTGCCAATGCAGAAGACATGAGAAGCAGATTAGATTCCTAGATTGGGAAGATCCCCTGGAGGAGGGCATGGCAACCCACTCCAGGTGGGCTGCAGTCTGTGGAGCTGCAAAGAGTTGGAAATGGCTGAGCAACTTGTTGCTCTTCAGTCACTCAGTTGTGTCTAACTCTTTGTGACCCCACAGACTGCAACATGCAAGGCTTCCCTGTCCTTCACCATCTCCCAGACCTTGCTCAGACTCATGTCCATTGAGTCGGAGATGCCATCCTAACATCTCATCCTGTCGTCTCCTTCTCCTCCCACCTTCAATTCTCCCAGCTTCAGGGTCTTTTCCAGTGAGTCAGCTCTTTGCCTCAGATGGTCAAAGTATGGGAGTTTCAGCTTCAGCATTGGTCCTTCCAATGAACACCCAGGACTCACCTCCTTTGGGAGTGACTGGCTGGATCTCCTTGTAGTCCAAGGGACTCTCAAGAGTCTTCTCCAACACTACAGTTCAAAAGCATCAATTCTTTGGAACTCAGTCTTCTTTATGGTCCAACTCTCACATCCATACATGACTACTGGAAAAGCCATAGCTTTGATTACATGGACATTTGCTGGCAAAGTAATGTCTCTGCTTTTTAATATGCTGTCTAGTTTTGTCACAACTTTTCTTCCAAGGAGCAGGGATCTTTTGATGTCATGGCTGCAGTCACCATCTGCAGTGACTTTGGAACCTAAGAAAATAAAGTTTCTCATTGTTTCCATTGTTTCCTCATCTATTTGCCATGAAGTGATGGGATTTCATGGGACTGAGTGACTAAATACATACAAACTTGCATTAAAATACCCTCTTTCCCCTATTGCAATAGTCCCCTTCCCTCTAGTATAATAATTCCCCTGCCTCATTGCAATAGTCTTTTCAAATCAAGTCTACCCATCATCTAAATTCAGGTTAGTTTTTTATTTGATAGCCCTCATGGGTCAGCTAAAACTCAGACTTAATGATTTGAGTGAAACTTTCAGTAACCATGTTTAGTAATTCTATAAACTTTAAAAAACATTTAGGAAAATTAAATTTACATTGATTGTTATTTTCCCTTAAGCACGCAAAGGCACAAAGCAAAAAAACAGAAAGAAAAGAAAAAGAAATCTGCTGGGATTGCATTCAATCTAGAAAGAAATTATGGAGAATTAATGCCTTTAATACTGTGTCTTCCAGTCCTTGAATACAGTAGAGCTGTTCTTTTCTTTAGATCTACATTGAATCCCTTCATTAGTGGGTAGTGTTCATCAGACAGATAATTCGCTACATACTTTATTTTTGGTGTTATAGCAAATTTCTTTTTTAAATTTCAAATTCCAATTTTCTATGGCTAATGTACAGAAATATGACTGGCTTAGTATTGACCTTGGGTCCTACAGTCTGTAAAATATACATTATATAATGTAAATCTGTGTTTAAAAAAATCTGAACTAAATAAGTGTATTATGAAAATCTAATTAAACTATTTGCTTCCACCTGGATGTTGAATTATTACAGGGAAAAGAAATAAATAATATATTTAAAAACCTGATTTAATTACCCTTCCTACCCCTACCCCTTATTCTTGGGCCCTTGTTAATTGGTTTTATCTCTTTTCTGTGAAAATGAATAATGTGTATATGCTGTGCTAAGTTGCTTCAGTCATGTCTGACTCTTTGCAGCACTATGGATAGTAGATTGCCAGGCTCCTCTGTCCATGGCATTCTCCAGGCAAGAATACTGGAACAAGCTGTCATGTCTTCCTCCAGGGGATCTTATGGACCTAGGGACTGATCTCCAATCACTTACATATCCTGCATTGACAGGCTGTGTTGTTGTTGTTTTTTTTTTTTTTTTAACCACTGGTACCACCTGAGAAGCCCTGAAAAATAAATAGTAAGTAACAGTAAGCATTGATGCCTTTCAGTTCAGTTCCGTGGTTCAGTCGTGTCTAACTCTTTGTGACCCTACAGACTGCAGCACGCAAGGCTTTCCTGTTCATCACCGACTCCCAGAGCTTGCTCAAACTCATGCCCCTTGAGTTGGTGATGCCATCCAACCATCTTATCCTGTGTCATCCCCTTCTCCTCCTGCCTTCAAATCTTTCCAGCATCAGGGTCTTTACCAATGAGTTGGCTCTTGGCATCAGGTGGCCAAAGTATTGGAGCTTCAGCTTCAGCATCAGTCCTTCCAATGAATATTCAGGACTGATTTCCTTTAGGATTGACTGATTTGATCTTGCAGTCCAAGGGACTCTCGAGTCTTCTCCAACACCACAGTTCAAAAGCATTAATTCTTTGGCACTCAGCTTTCTTTATGGTCCAACTTTCATATCCATACATGACTATGGAAAAATCATAGCTTTCACTATAATGGATTTTTGTTGGCATAGTATGTCTCTGCTTTTTAGTAAACCATCCGTGTTTGTCATAGCTTTTCTTCTAAGAAGCAAGCATCTTAATTTCATGACTGCAGTCATCATCTGCAGTGATTTTGGAGCCCCCACCAAAATAAAGTCTCTTACTCTTTTTATTGTTTCCCCATCTCTTTGCCATGAAGAGTTGGGACCAGATGCCTGGATGTTCTTTGATCTTTGAATGTTGAGTTTTAAGCAGATTTTTCACTTCCCTCTTTTACTTTCATCAAGAAGCTCTTTAGATCCTCTTCAATTTCTGCCATAAGGGTGGTGTCATCTGCATATCTGAGCTTATTGATATTTCTCCCAGCAATCTTGATTCCAGCTTGTGCTTCATCCAGCCAGGCATTTTGCATGATGTACTCTGCATATGATTTAAATAAATAGGGTTACAATATACAGCCTTGATATACTCCTTTCCCAATTTGGAACCAGTTCATTGTTCCATGTTCAGTTCTAACTGTTGCTTCTTGACCTGCATACAGATTTTTCAGGAGGCAGGCACAGTGGTCCGGTATTCCCATCTCTTTAAGAGTTTTCCAGTTTGTTGTGATCCACACAGCCAAAGACTTCAACATAGCCCATAAAGCAGAAGTAGATGTGTTTCTGGAACTCTATTGCTTTTTCTATAATCCAACAGATGTTGGCCATTTGATCTCTGGTTCCTCTGCCTTTTCTAAATCCAGCTTGAACATCTGGAAGTTCTTGATTCACAGGTCTTAGTATTTTCTAAGAACAGGTAATGTTTGTTAGTAAAAAGTATTTGCATTCAACACAACACAGTTATTGACAATTTTTGCCTCTTTGATAAAAAGTTGGTGATACTAAGAAAAGAGATGTTGTATTTGAAGAAACTTTGTTTGGTTTTGGTAGCCATTATTATCATTTTTAAATTAACTGATTAAAGAAAGTCTCATGTAAAATGGCTCTAGAAAGTTGATGTGCCCATGAATTCACTGGAAAACAGTTTTTAGTGGTGGCAAAAGCATTTTGTATTGTTGGGTTCTCGTTAGTTATGAGGAAGAGGAGAAAAGAAAATCATATGGGTATAGGTATAGAAACAGAAGACTAAAGGACCTGCAAGTATAAAAATGGAGAAAGTCTGATATGTGTGTTTGTGTGTATATATGTGTGGTGTGTGTGTGTGTGTGTGTGTGTGTGTGTGCGCGCACACACGCGTGTGTGTGCTTCGTGTATTAGTCGCTTAGTCATGTCAGACTCTTTGAGACTTCCAGTGGACTGTAACCTGCCAGGGTCCTCTGTCCACAGGATTTCCCAGTCAAGAATACTGGAGTGGGTAGCCATTCCCTTCTCCAGGGCATCTTCCTGACCCAGGGATTAAACCCAGGTCTCCTACATTGAAGGCAGATCCTTTATTGTCTGAGCCACCAGGAAAGCCCATGCTTACGTGCATATACATATTTAAAATATAATTTTCCTTCAGCTTCTAGATATAATCCTTTTTATTGCCAGTTGTCCTAGTTTAAACCTAAATATATTTTAAAATAAACTAAGTAAAGCAACCATTCTCTCTATTGCTTAGCAAAATAAAGAGGCAAATTCTAGAAGCAGATTAGCCATTTGACTATTATTATTAACAAAATATTTATCAAGCCATCTGGTTTCTTCAGTAATTATATATAGAATGAATCTATTAGATTTGATGATAAAGAACATTAACAAAGAATTTAATAAATAACTTCCTTTTAACTTCATCCTCAATAGTTTTTTTCATTTATATTTCAAAAATTATATAAGGTGGTGAACTGAGGGAATACAAGACATTTCAACTCTGCTTATAAAAGATAAAAATAGTGTAATTTTTTTTTTTTTTTTACCTCAGAGCACGTGGAATCTTAGTTTCCAACCAGGGATTAAACTCACACCTACTGCCCCAAAAGTGCAGAGTCTTAACCCCAGGACCACCACGGGAAGTTCCCTGAATGGTGTGACTTTAATGTAAATGTCCACCATGGCAGAAAACTTCTAAAAGATTGAGAAAACTATGATTGAGAGTGTTATGAGAAGTGATTACAGGAGGCCAACTTGTCCTCCAAAGTCAGTTTCTTTATTCTTTATGTACTTTTTATGAATTTCTGATTTCACTGAGAAGTAGGAACAGAAATCTCTGTGCTCTCATCAGAAGCATCACAGAGAAAGACGCCTTAGGAGACAGCAGGCAGGAAGACAGTGAACCCAATCTCAGGTGTAAAGTCTCTGGGAAAAGAAGCTTGGCCCCAAGAAGTCAGACAACTTTTAGATTACAGACAGACAAGGCGGTTGCACTGGCTCTAAACCACAGGCAAGGTAGATGTCTGATCGAATCAGAGCACAGCACCAATGATGGTAAGGCATCTGCATCCACCCAGAAGCTGACTTTCAGGGATCAGCCACTGCGCCTTCCACTCACATGGAAGTGGAAAGCTCCGTCTTACCAAGGTGATAGCTCTCTGGCCCCAGAGAGCAGCAGTGAGAGAAAGAGTTTCTTTTTATATATGAAGTGAAAAATAAGTCAGACACTTTAGCTGGTGCTTTTTCCATACAGCATAACATTCCAGTCTGAATAGCCAAATTTTCAAACAACAGAAAGGGCCTCTTCTCATTTTAGAGGATGTCCCTTGTTTGAGACTTGTAATTTGGATTCTAAATATGTGGAAGTGTAATGTAAATTAGCCATATAGAGGAGTCCGCAGCTTTGATATTTGTTTTTACCACTTCACCTCCCTCTCACTTTGTGTGCTCTGCTCAGTGGTGCCCAACTCTTCCGATGCCATGGACTGTAGCCCACAGGAGCCAGGCAGGAATTCTGGAACAGGTTGCCATTTCCTACTCTACGGGATCTTCCCAACCAAGGGATTGAATCCATGTCTCTGTGTCTCCTGTACTGGCAGGCAGATTCTTTACCACTATGCCTCCTGGAAAGCCCTGAGACATAATCCACATGCAGTAAAATATGTTCATTTAAGTGTATACTTCGATAAAATTTGATATTGACTACAGTCATAATCACCACCAAAATCAAGAAATAGAAAAATTGACAGTGTCCTAAACATTATTTTCTTATTACTTGTCCCCTCCTCTGGACCTTAGTTGTATGTAATCACTTATCTACTGATTTTTTTCACTTAGTGTGACTACTTGTTTGAAATTTATCTCTACTGTTACATGCATTATTTTACTGTTTTACTGTTGATGTTATATAGATTGTCACGTCATCCACCTGTTGATGGATATTGAGTTATTTCTAGTTTTTGGTTATTGTGAATATTGAATGTTTGTGAACAAGTAAGTGTGGTTTAATTTTTATTGGGCAAATACCTAGGAATGAGTTTGCTGAATTGTATAATTAATGTATGCTTAATTTTCTAAAAATAAAAACAAAAATCACACACAAACAACAACAAAAAAGAACCCACTCATAAAACCTACTTTACTATTTTCTAAGTTTGTTGTACCATTTTGCATTCCCACCAGCAATGTATGAAGGCTCCTTGCCAATACCTGGTATTGTCAAACTTTTAAACTTAATTACCTACATTGCTCTAAAGCAGTGGTCCCCAGTCCCATTGCTGGGAATCTGTACTGGTCCGTGACCTATTAGGACTGGGCCACACAGCATGAGGTGAGAGGCCAGTGAGCAAGTGAAGCTTCATCTGCTTGTATTACTGCTGGAACCACCCCATTTCCATCCTGTCTGTAGAAAAACTGGCTGGTATGAAACTAATCTCTGGTGCCACAAAAGTTGGGAACCACTGATCTAACAGGTATCTCAAATGTAGTTTTAATTTCCAGTTTCCCGATAGGCAATTTTGTGGATTGCATTGTGTCTCACCAATGATATATTGAAATCCTAAGACCCAGTGCCTCAGACTCTTGACTGGAAAGAAGATCGTTAAACATGAACTTAGTTAAGAAGATTTTATACCAGAGTAGAGTGGCCTTTTAATGCAATATAACCACGGTCCTTATAAGATGAAGGCAATGTGAAGACAGAGACACACACACAGAGAATGCCATATGACAATGAAGACAGACATTGGAATTATGCAGCAAGCCAAGGAACACCAAAGACTGGCAGCAAGCCACCAGAAGCTAGGAAGAGACAAGTAAGGAGAACCCTATAGGGAACAGGATCACGGGGCCATGCAAACACCTTGACTTTTGACTTCAGCTTCAAGAACTGTGAGGCAATAAATTTGTTATGTTAAGCCACTCAATTTGTGGTACTTGGTTACAATAATTCAAGAAATTTATACAACTAATGATGCTGAATATCTTTTCATGTGCTTACTTGATACTTGCATATCTCATTTTGTGAAATACCTATTGAAGTATGTGGCCTATATTTTAATTGGATTCTTTTTCTTATGACTAAGTTGAAAGAGGTCATTATACATTCTGGATCAAGTCTTTTGTGAAACATATTCTTTGCCAATATTTTCTTCCAATTTGTGTCTTGACTTTTTTCTTAGCTGTCTTATGAAAAATAAAAGTTTTAAAAATTTTATGGAAGTCCATATGGTCATTTTCACTTTTAAAGTTTGTTTTTTATTTTAGAAAACTTTTCCTTCCTCAATATCATAAAGACTTCTCCTATCTATTCTTCCAGAAGCTTAGTAGTTTAGCTCTTACATTGCTTTCATGCATTTCAAGTTAATTTTATTTTAGTTTGAATGAGATAAAAGTCAAGGTTTTTATTTTTGTTTATTTTTTAAATTTCAAATTGATAGCAAGCTGTCCTAGTACAATGTATTGAAATACTACCATCTCCATATTTTTTTTAATTTACTTTTATTTTAATTAGAGAATAGATACTTTACAATATTGTGATGTTTTTTGCCATACATCAATAGGAATTAGCCATAGGTATACATCTGTCCCCTTCATCCTGAATCCCCTCCCACCTTCCTCCCCTTGTGCAGGGCAGTAAAGGAGACACAAACATAAAGAACAGACTTTTGGACTCAGTGGGGGGAGGAGAGGGTGGGACGATTTGAGAGAATAGTATTGAAACATATACATTACCTTCTCCCTACTGAGTTGCCTTGGACCTTTGTTGGAGTCAAATGACCATATAAACATGGGTCAGTGTCTGGAGAATTATATTCTGTTCTGTGTCATCTGAATATTGAGGAAAGTTCTCTAATAATCAAATGATATGACATTAACGTTTCAATCATGTTGCAGATTTAGCTATACTTTCATCTTTACAGAATAATAATAACCGGAATCTGGAAAGTATTTCAAGGATGATTGAATGTTTTTACAAACATCCAAATTTGTTGGGATTGGAAGCCATCACCCAAGGAACTCAAGCAGTCTTCCAGTGTTAAAATGTCACTTTGACACTTTTCTTTTTCTTTAGGCTCAACTTTATAATTTTGTGCTTCCTCTTATTTTTCAAGTAAGCTCAAATATATTCTTGAAGAGTTAAAAAGTATTTTCCTCCATTGCCTTATTTTATTGAGTATAAAAAGAGTATTTCAGAAAAGAGGCAGAGAAACTAAATTATCTGAGAGATGTGGTCCTTGGGAAAGCTGAGTATAGCTCAGGTCATGAAATCTATTGGTTGAAAGTAACCAGCAGGAGAGCAATCTTTGGGAGGGATGAGGACGCATTTGGGAGGGATTAGTTACTGTTGGTAGATTCCCCAGGAGACAATAAGCCAAATGCTTTCTCTGTTAAGCACAAAGAACAAGAGTTTGGTTGGAGAAAGTTTAGGAGAAAGTTTAGAAGACAGTACATGGATTTAATTAGCAAAGTGTAAGTCAGAGCATTTGGCTGAGTCTTGCTATATATCAACGTAATGTGGATTTGGACTTAGAAGAGCTGAGTCCTTAGTCTGGATACAAGTTTTGTGACCTTGGTTAAGTCAGTGAGACTTGGTACCCTGACTTCAAAAAATTAAGAGAGCCTTCTTCAGCGATCAATACAAAGAAATAGAGGAGAAGAACAGAATGGGAAAGACTAGAGATCTCTTCAAGAAAATTAGAGATATGAAGGGAACATTTCATGCAAAGATGGGCTCAATAAAGGACAGAAATGGTATGGACCTAACAGAAGCAGAATATATTAAGAAGAGGTGGCAAGAATACACAGAAGAACTGTACAAAAAAGACCTTCACGACCCAGATATTCATGATGGTGTGATCACTAATCTAGAGCCCGACATTCTGGAATGTGAAGTCAAGTGGGCCTTGAAAAGCATCACTATGAACAAAGCTAGTGGAGGTGATGGAATTCCAGTTGAACTGTTTCAAATCCTGAAAGATGATGCTGTGAAAGTGCTGCACTCAATATGCCAGCAAATTTGGAAAACTCAGCAGTGGCCACAGGACTGGAAAAGGTCAGTTTTCATTCCAATCCCAAAGAAAGGCAA
>SJYQ01008184.1:257605-314206 GCA_006410935.1 Redunca redunca
TTGGAAGCTAGTTTTCCTGATATCTTTTAGAAGTTTAGAACTAATTAAGTTGATTGGGCTGAAGGATATTTAATGATCTTTGTCATTCTCATATTTTAGGATCCTTTACTTCTAGTACGTAACTTATTACAAACCAGTTACTATTTGTTGTTCAGTCTGTAAGTCATGTCTGACTCTTTGCTTCCCCATGAACTGCAGCACACTAGGCTTCCCTCTCCTTCATTATCTCCTGGAGCTCGTTCAAACTCATGTCCATTGAGTTGGTGATGCCATTCAACCATCTCATCCCCTGTCATCCCCTTCTCTTCCTATCCTCAATCTTTCCCAGCATCAAGTATGTATCAGGTGATACAAAAAGTTCCATTTAGATATTTCTCTAAGATGTTATGGAACAAAACAAACTTTTTGGCCAACCTGAGACATCCTTGCAAAGTCCAGGGTGTCCAACTTCCGTGGACACCTTACTCTAAATTGTAAAATTACCTCTTGTTCTGAAGATGAGAGGTTTACTTTTCCTTTAGGTGAGGCCAATTAGCAAACACAGATGGCTTTCTATCCCTCCACCTCTCTCTCCATCCTAGCTCTTAGAAACTCTCCAGCCAGCTGTTTCAGTGAAGTTAAGCTCAGACTGAGTTCTGGCCTCTGTTCCCTATTGCAGTAGCCTTGAATAAAGTCTTCGTTCCTGTTTAACTTTGTCTAGTGCAATTTTTCCTTTACAGTGGCTAAGTAAACTTTGTGAAGCATCTCCCCATTCTGTTGGAAGGGTACAAGAAACTATTATGCCTGCCAAGTGAATCTTTTCAAAAAAGATATTTATTTATTTATTTGGCTACACTGGGTCTTAGTTGTGGCCTGCAGCATCCTCAATCCTTGTTGTGGGATGCAAGATCTTTTAGTTGGGGCATGTGGGATTCACTTCCCAGGACAGTGTTCAAACCCAGGGCCCTTGCATTGGGAACATGGAAACTTATCCACTGAAAATCAGGAAAGTCCTAGCCTGCCAAGTGAATCTTTTAAGATGGGACTTTTATTTGCGAGATCTCAAATTTATTTGTGTTTCACTGAAAAACAAATAAGCATAATTTGCTAGCAACTGTTATCATATCCACAACAACATATATTTAGAAAAGGAAAAATAATAATTTTAATATTTTGCATCCCTGAAAGGAAAGGATCTAGCTTTTAAAACTTAAACTCAGATGCTCAAACTTCTTTTGGTTGTTGTTTACTTGCTAAATCATGTCCAACTCTTTTTGCGACCCCGGGGACTGTAGCTCACCAGTTTCCTCTGTCCATGGGATTTCCCAGGCAAGAATATTGGAATAGGTTGCCATTTCTCTCTCTGGGGGAACTTCCCAGCCCAGGGATCCAACCCAATGTCCTGCACATGTTTCCCGAATTGCAGGGGGATTTCTTAAAGCTGAGCCACCAGGGAAGTGAATTCTTTTTGGAGATGTCCTTAATGGATAAAATCTTTAAAATTTGTGATTTAAGAGGCAACAATTTATTTTAATTGCTAATTTCAAGGGATTATCATAATCAGCCTTTGACTCCAACTTCTAAAAAATGGTGAATTTCATTACCTTTAGTATTTTTTTCATCGTCTAAAATGGACAGACTGTACCTGCAGCCTATGTTAGCCCTATTGAGAAGATAATTGTGTCTATATTTTGTATGAGTAAAAGTTCAGAAGTTTACATTTTTGCTGCTATTGTTTCTGTTTTTTTTCTTTAAAAATTATTTTAATTGGAAGCTAATTACAATATTGTGGTGGGTTTTGCCATACATTCACATGAATCAGCCATGGGTGTCTATGTGTTCCCCATCCTGAGCAACCTCCCCCCTACCCCCCACACACACCTTCCCCATCCCATTCCTCTGGGTCATCCCAGTGCACCAGCCCTGAGCACCCTGCCTCATGCATCGAACCTGGACTGGCGATCTATTTCACATATCATAATATATATGTTTCGATGCTATTCTCTCAAATCACCCCACCATTGCCTTCTCCCACAGAGTCCAAAAGTCTGTTCTTTACATTTGTGTCTCTTTTGCTGTCTCACATATAGGATCATCATTCCATCTTTCTAAATTCCGTGCTGCTGCTGCTGCTAATGCGCTTCAGTATGTCCGACTCTGTGTGACCCCATAGACGGCAGCCCACCAGGCTCCACCATCCCTGGGATTCTCCAGGCAAGAACACTGGAATGGGTTGCGTTTCCTTCTGCAATGCATGAAAGTGAAAAGTGAAGTTGCTCAGTCGTGTCCAACTCTTTGAGACCCCCTGGACTGCAGCCTACAGGCTCCTCTGTCCAGGGGATTTTCCAGGCAAGAGTACTGGAGCAGGGTGCCATCACCTTCTCTGTCTAAATTCTATATATATGCATTAATATACTGTATTGGTGTTTTTCTTTCTGACTTACTTTGCTCTGTATAACAGGCTCCAGTTTCATCTACCTCATTAGAACTGATACAAATGCATTCTTTTTAATAGCTGAGTAATATTCCATCATGTGTATGTGCCACAGCTTTCTTATCCATTCGTCTGCTGGTGAACATCTACGTTGCTTCCATGTCTTGGCTATTGTAAACAGTGCTGCGATGAACATTGGGGTACACGTGTCTTTTTCAATTCTGGCTTCCTTGGTGTGTATGCCCAGCAGTGGGATTGCTGGGTCGTATGGCAGTTCTATTTCCAGTTTTTAAAGGAATCTCCATACTGTTCTCCATAGTGGCTGTACTAGTTTGCATTCCCACCAACAGTGTAAGAGGGCTCCTTTTTCTTCTCACCCTCTCCAGTATTTATTGTCTATAGATTTTTGACAGCAACCATTCTGACCTGCGTGAGATGGTACCTCATTTTGGTTTTGGTTTGCATTTCTCTATAATGAGTGATGTTGAGCATCTTTTCATGTGTTTGTTAGCCATCTATATTTCTTCTTTGGAGAAATGTCTGTTTAGTTCTTTGGCCCATTTTTTGACTGGGTCACTTATTTTTCTGGAATTGAGCTGCAGGAATTGCTTGTATATTTTTAAGATTAATTCTTTGTCAGTTGCTTCATTTGCTTTATATTCTCCCATTCTAAAGGCTTTCTTTTCACCTTGCTTATAGTTACTTCGTTGTGCAAAAGCTTTTAAGTTTGATTAGGTCTCATTTGTTTATAGGCTTCCCTGCTGGCTGAGACGGTAAAGTGTCTGCCTGCAATGTGGGAGACCTGGGTTTGATCCCTGTGTCTGAAAGATCCCCTGGAGAATGAAATGGCAACCCACTCCAGTACTCTTGCCTGGAAAATTCTGTGGACAGAGGAGCCTGGTAAGCTACAGTCCATGGGGTCGCAAAGAGTCAGACACGACTGAATGGTTTCACTTCACTTCACTTCATTTGTTTATTTTTGCTTTTATTTCCATTACTCTGGGAAGTAGGTCATAGAGGATCCTGCTATGTCTATGTTTTGTCTATGTTTTACTCTAGGAGTTTTATAGTTTCTGGTCTTACATTTAGATCTTTAATCCATTTTGAATTTATTTTGTGTATGGTGTTAGAAAGTGTTCTAATTTCATTCTTTTACAAGTGGTTGACCAGTTTTCCCAGCACTACCTGTTAAAGAGATTGTCTTTTCTCCATTGTATATTCTTGCCTCCTTTGTCAAAGATAAGGTGTCCATAGGTGCATGGATTATCTTTGGGCTTTCTAGTCTGTTTCATTGATCTATGTTTCTGTCTTTGTGCCAGTACCATACTGTCTTGATGACTATTGCTTTGTAGTATGTCCTGAAGTCAGGCTGGTTGATTCCTCCAGTTCCATTCTTCTTTCTCAAGATTGCTTTGGCTATTTGAGGTTTTTTTGTATTTCCATACAAATTGTGAAATTATTTGTTCTAGTTCTGTGAAAAATACCATTGGTAGCTTGATAGGGATTGCATTGAATCTATAGATTGCTTTGGGGAGTATACTCATTTTCACTATATTGATTCTTCTGATCCATGAACATGGTATATTTCTCCATCTATTTGTGTCATCTTCGATTTCTTTCATCAGTGTTTTATAGTTTTCTATATATACATCTTTTTTTCTTTAGGTAGATTTATTCCTAAGGTTTTTATTCTTTTCATTGCAATGGTGAATGGAATTGTTTCCTTAATTTCTCTTTCTGTTTTCTCATTGTTAGTGTATAGGAATGCAAGGGATTTCTGTGTGCTAATTTTATATCCTGCAACTTTACTATATTCATTGATTAGCTTTAGTAATTTTCTGGTGGAGTATTTGGGTTTTCCATGTAGAGGATCATGTCATATGCAAACAGTGAGAGTTTTACTTCTTCTTTTCCAACCTGGACTCCTTTTATGTTTTTTCTTCTCTGATTGCTGTGGCTAAAACTTATAAAACTATGTTGAATAGTAGTGATGAGAGTGGGCATCCTTGTCTTCTCCCTGACTTTAGGGGAAATGCTTTCAATTTTTTACCATTGAGGATAATATTTGCTGTGAGTTTATCATATACGGCTTTTATTATGTTGAGCTTTGTTCCTTCTATGCTTGCTTTCTGGAGGGTTTTGATCATAAATGGATGTTGAATTTTGTCAAAGGCTTTCTCTGCATCTATTGAGATAATCATATGGTTTTTACCTTTCAATTTGTTAATGTTGTGTATCACATTAATTGATTTGTGAATATTGAAGAATCCTTGCATCCCTGGGATAAAGGCCACTTGGTCATGATGTATGATCTTTTCAATATGTTGTTGGATTCTGTTTGCTAGAATTTTGCTAAGGATTTTTACATCTATGTTCATCAGTGATATTGGCCTGTAGTTTTCTTTTCTTTCTTTCTTTTTTTTGTGTGGCACCTTTGTTTTGTTTTGTTATTAGGGTGATGGTGGCCTCATAGAATGAGTTTCGAAGTTTACCTTCCTCTGCAATTTTGTGGAAGAGTTTGAGTAGAACAGATGTTAGCTCTTCTCTAAATTTTTGGTAGAATTCAGCTGTGAAGCCATCTGGTCCTGGGTTTTTGTTTGTTGGAAGATTTCTAATTACAATGTTGATTTCTGTGCTTGTGATGGGTCTGCTAAGATTTTCTATTTTTTCCTGGTTCAGTTTTAGAAAGTTATACTTTCTAAGAATTTGTCAATTTCTTCCAAGTTGTCCATTTTATTGGTATATAGTTGCTGATAGTAGTCTCTTATGATCCTTTGTATTTCTCTAATGTCTGTTGTGAGTTTTCCATGTTCATTTCTAATTTTGTTGATTTGATTCTTCTACCTTTTTTTTTTTCTTTATGAGTCTGGCTAATGGTTTGTCTATTTTATTTATCCTCTCAAAGAACCAGCTTTTAGCTTTGTTGATGTGGGCTATGATCTCCTTTGTTCTTTCACATTTATTTCTGCCTGAATTTTTATGATTTCTTTCCTTCTACTAACCCTGGGGTGCTTCATTTCTTTTTCTAGTTGCTTTAGGTGTAGAGTTAGGTTATTTATTTGATTTCTCTCCTGTTTCTTGAGGTAGGCCTGTATTGCTATGAACCTTCCTCTTAGCACTGTTTTTACTGAGTCCGATAGGTTTTGGGTTGTTGTGTTTTCATTTTCATTCATTTCTATGCATATTTTGATTTCTTTTTTGATTCCTTCTGTGATTTGTTGGTTATTCAGAAGTGTGTTGTTTAGCCTCCATATGTTTGTATTTTTCATAGATATTTTTCCCTGTAGTTGACATCTAATTTTATGATTACATTTTTTTTTTTAATTTAATGAGGTTAGATTTATGGCCCAGGATGTGATCTATCCTGGAGAAGGTTCTGTGTGCACCTGAAAAAAAGGTGAAATTCATTGTTTTAGGGTTAAATGTCTTGTAGATATCAATTAGGTCTAACTGGTCCATTGTATCATTTAAAGTTTATGTTTCCTTGCTAATTTTCTGTTTGGTTGATCTATCCATAGGTGTGAGTGAGGTATTAAAGTCCCCCATTATTATTGTGTTACTGTTAATTTCCTCTTCCATACTTGCTAGCATTTGCCTTACATATTGTGGTGCTTTTATGTTGAGTGCATATATATTTATAATTGTTATATCTTCTTCTTGGATTGACCTTTGATCATTATGTAGTGCCCTTCTTTGTCTCTTCCACAGCCTTTATTTCAAAGTCCATTTTGTCTGATACTGTATTGTTACTCTTGCTTTTTTTTTTTTTTTTGGTTTCCATTTTCTTGAAATATCTTTTTCCAGCCCTTCACTATCAGTCTGTATGTGTCCCTTGGTTTGAGGTGGGTCTCTTGTAGACAGCATATATAAGGGTCTTGTTTTTGTATCCATTCAGGCAGTCTTTGTCTTTTAGTTGTAGAAATCAACCCATTTACATTTAAGGTAATTATTGATAAGTATGATCCAGTTGCCACTTACTTTGTTGTTTTGGGTTTGAGTTTGTAAACCCTTTCTGTGTTACCTGTCTAGAGAAGATCCTTTAGCATTTGTTGAATAGCTGGTTTGGTGGTGCTGAGTTCTCTGAGCTTTTGCTTGTCTGCAAAGCTTTTGACTTCTCCTTCATATTTGAATGAGATCCTTGCTGGGCATAGTAATCTGGGTTGTAGGTTTCTCTCTTTCATCACTTTAAGTATGTTCTGCCATTCCCTTCTGGCTTGAAGACTTTCTATTGAAAGATCAGCTGTTATCCTTATGGGGATCCCCTTTGAGTTATTTGATCCCCTTTGTTTTTCCCTTGCTGCTTTTAATATTTGTTCTTTATGTTGATCTTCATTAATTTGATTACTATGTATCTAGGGTGTATCTTGGGGTGTTTCATCTTGGGTTTATCCTTTTTGGGATTCTATGGGTTTCTTGGACTTGGGTGGCTACTTCCTTACCCATTTGGGAAAGTTTTCAACTATTATCTCAAGTATTTTCTCATGGCCTTTCTTTCTGTCTTCTTCTTCTGGGGCTCCTATGATTCGAATGTTGGGGCATTTGACATTGTCCCAGAGGTCTCTGAGGTTGTCCTCATTTCTTTTAATTCTTTTTTCCTCTCTGCTTCATTTATTTCCACCATTCTATCTTCCACCTCACTTATCCTATCTTGTGCCTCAGTTATTCTACTGTTGGTTTCCTCCAGAGTGTTTTTGATTTCAGTTATTGCATTATTCATTATTGATTGACTCTTTTTTTATTTCTTCTAGGTCCTTGCTTTTTTTGCATCTTCTCAGTCCTTGTCTCCAGGCTATTTATCTGTAACTCCATTTTGTTTTCAAGATTTTGGATCATTTTTACTATCATTATTCTGAATTCTTTTTCAGGTAGACTCCCTATCTCTTTCTCTTTTGTTTGGTTTGGTGGGCTTTTCTCATGTACCTTTACCTGCTGAATATTTCTCTGCCTTTTCATCATGTTTAGGTTGCTGTGTTTGGGGTGGCCTTTCTGTATGCTGGAAATTTGTGGTTCCTCTTTATTGTGGAGGTTTCTCCCTGTGGGTGGGATTGGATGAGTGGCTTGTCAAGGTTTCCTGATCAGGGAAGCTTGCGTCAGTGTTCTGGAGGGTGGAGCTGGATCTCTTCTCTCTGATGTGCAATGAAGTGTCCAGTAGTGAGTTTTGAGGTATCTATGGGTTTGGTGCCTATATTTTTGTGCTCAGGGTTATGTTCCTGCATTGTTGGAGAATTAGCTTGGTATATCTTGCTCTGAAACTTGTTGGCTCTTGGGTGGAGCTTGGTTTCAGTGTAGGTATGGAGGCTTTTGGATGAGCTCTTGTCGATTACTCTTCCCTGAAGTCAGGAGTTTTCAGTGTTCTCAAATTTTGGTTAAGCCTTCTGCCTCTGGCTTTCAGTCTTATTCTTGCAGTAGCCTCAAGACTTCTCCATCCATACAGCACTGATGATAAAACATCTAGGTTAATGATGAAAAGATTCTCCACAGAAAGGGACACCCAGAGAGGTTCACGGAGTTACATGGAGAAGAGAAGAGGGAGAAGGGAGATAGAAGTGACCTGGGGGAGAAAAAGGAGAGTCAAAAGGGGAGAGAGCAATCAAGCCAGTAATCACACTCCTAAGTAAAAATGGGTACTGAAGATTTGATTCTTAAAGGTACAGAATTGATAACAAATACCAAAATGCAAAGATTAAAAATCTAGACTAGAGGTTAGACTCTCAAAAATACAATATTGAAAAACAAAACAAAATCCCCAAAGTTATAAAAATATATATATGAAATGTGCTTTAAAAATAGGGTCTTTTTTTTTTTGCAAGATAATAGTAAGTTTTAAAAATGAAAATTAAAGGGATAATAAAGAACTTAAAAATTTTTAAAAAAATTAAAATGATACTAGTAAAATATATTTAGGAATTCCTCTGGAGCTGTTGAGGACAGTGTTTGGGTCAGTTAAGTTTCAGATAGTTCCTTGTTCTAACTTATACTTCTTCTCAAGGTCTATAGGTCCCTTCCAATGTAGCCAATGCTAACTACAGGTTTTTAATCTGTTGTACCTGTCACTTCCAAAGCGGTTCCTTCTTTTTTGTTTATTTTGGCTTCCTCTGTTTGCAAGTCTCTTCAGTATCTTCTGCCCTAACAAAAGGGGGTGAAGGTGGCCATTTATTTAGGCTCACTTGTTCAATTGTGCTCTGGGGAGGAACATTGCAAACAAATATCACTGACATGTGTGGGGAGTGCTTGCAGTGTCTGAGCCACAGTGGGTTTGCCCCTGCTCACAGCATGTGTGCTTTCCTAGTTTACACTGCTCAGGCTCCAGGTTGCTCTGCAGGGGAACTGTCTAAGGTGGGCCCTGGGTTGCATGCACTTCCCAGGTCTTAGCCACTCAGGTTCAGGTTTTCAGGTACTCCACAAAGGCACAGACTTGGTTTGGCCTGCGTTTTGTGCCCTTCCCAGGTCTGAGCAGCTCAGGTGACCAGGTGCTTGGTGAACACACACTACCCATGTGGGCAGTGCATCTTATCACCTCCCCTGTCCCAGCCGCTCAGTTTCCTGGGTGCAAAGTGGGAGCACTGTCTCAGGCAGCTGTGCCACGTGTCTCCTTGGGGGAGCTGATCTCTGGCTGTGACCCTCTTGGCAGATAACCATCCAGAATCCCAGGAAGACTTGGTTAGCAACTGGGAGCCTGCTTGCTGTTTGGTAGAGGATGCCATCTCTGAGGCCAAGTTTGCCCCTTGCCTTCTGGCTCCGACTGTCACCCGCCTGCCTCCCTGTCTCTGGCAGGGGATGAGGCCGTCTGCTGCTGGCTAGCTCTCCTCTGGTATTTGATCAGTCCTTTGTTCTGTGAGACCCCACAGTGCCTTAGATTAGAGCTTTTTGCGGGAAAGTTCTCTCTCTCATTCTTTCCTCTTTTTTATTTTTTTCCCCTTCTCTCTGGCTACCCCATGGTTTGGGTTGCTATTTCATGTTAGCTTCCTCAGATTGCCCTCAGGGCATTCAGGCCCAGTCGTTACCCTAAGCAATGCAGCCTGCACCTCCCTGTTCAGCTCCCGCTTGCTGGTGGTGGATGCAAGTGTCTGGGCTACTTCTCCACTGGGAGTTGCAATTAGGTGCGTAATCTGTGGATTTTATTTATTTATTTTTTCCTCCTTGTTATGTTGCCCTCTAAGATTCCAAAACTCCCCACAGACCCACCAGCAAGAGGGTTTCCTGGTGTTTGAAAACTTCTCCTCTTTTACGATTCCCTCCCTCCCCAGGATGAGTCTCTGTCTATAACTCTTTTGTCTCTCTTTTTATCTTTTATATTTTGTCCTACCTCCTTTCGAAGACAATAGGCTGCCTTTCTGGGTGCCTGGTGTCCTCTATCAGTGTTCAGAAGTTGTTTTGTGGTATTTGCTCAGTGTTCAAATGATCTTTCAATGAATTTGTCGGAGAGAAAGTGGTCTCCCTGTCCTATTCCTCGGCCATCTTAGGACCGTGCCACTGCTATTGTTTTTGACTCATTACTAATAGTTGGATTTTGAACAAATTGATCGATGACTTTATTATTGCTGACTTTTCTCCCAAGGTGCTCTGGGAAATAATAGACTACCTAAAAATGGCCCTCTGTCAGTAATAATCAAGAGTGATGCTGCCAACTAACTTATATTGAATAAAGAATGAGAAATGTGTAAGTCTATGTTAGGTTTAAGTGCACAGAATGAAAGAGTACTGCTTGGTTAACACTCAGCCTACAAGATCCTTGGAAGCTATTTGGTATGTCTGGGGAATGCTGGTGCTTACACAGTTATTCAACTAGGTTAAATGCAAATTAATAAACATATAAGTTAATATTTGTGTATGTGTGTATATACACAGAAAGTGAGTGTGTATGTGTGTATATATATATATAGTATATATATATATATACATATATATACACCATAATTGTTAGATTATGTTTCTTTTCTGTGAAAGGGAATAAAAGAAAAATGCATAACAATATCATGCATACCACATATATCACTGCCAAATTCTGACACCATCTTTACTCTTACTTAAATGGAAGGTAACCAACAATCCTAGATTTGAATTTTGTTGATGTTGTATATCCCAACAGCCCAGATGCACCTAAAGAAAACAAAAGAGGCAAACAATTAAATCATCAAACTATAACAAAAATAATGGTAAGCTTGAGTTACCTTGAAAAATATTGTATCGAGACTTAACTAATGATAATACTCTATGACTAATTAATATTTAGGCACACTTTACACCTGACAATGCAAAAGTAAGTACTAGAGCTTAGCAGATTGTCATAATTTGGGTTGGTGAATTTCTTCCTTAGGAAAAGAAAATCCTCTTATTAATGTCTGTCATGTGTGATCATAATTTGCTAAAAAAGGAAGCAAAAAATTAAAGGTCATCCTTATAACACTATGTAACATGGATTTTTCCTTTATTTGGGAGTCTGTAGCTGAGGGGTTATGTATCTTTATTAGAAGTCAACATTTGGTATATTTCATACAAGGATCTCATCTATTGTGCATGGATTCCATATTCTTAATAATATGCTGTGAAAGTGCTGCACTCAATATGCTGGGAAGTTTGGAAAACTCAGCAGTGGCCACAGGACTGGAAAAGGTCAGTTTTCATTCCAATCCCAAAGAAAAGCAATGCAAAAGAATGCTCAAACTACTGCATAATTGCACTCATCTCACATGCTAGTAAAGTAATGCTCAAAATTCTCAAAGCCAGACTTTAGCAGTACGTGAACCATAAACTTCCAGATGTTCAAGCTGGTTTTAGAAAAGGCAGAAGAACCAGAGATCAAATTGCCAACATCCGCTGGATTGGAAAAAGCAAGAGAGTTCCAGAAAAACATCTATTTCTGCTTTATTGACTATGCCAAAGCCTTTGACTGTGTGGATCACAATAAATGGGGAAAATTCTGAAAGAGATGGGAATACCAGACCACCTAACCTGCCTCTTGAGAAATCTGTATGCAGGGCAGGAAGCAACAGTTAGAACTGGACATGGAACAACAGATTGGTTCCAAATAGGAAAAGGAGTCCGTCAAGTCTGTGTATTGTCACCCTGCTTATTTAACTTCTATGCAGAGTACATCATGAGAAATGCTGGACTGGAAGAAACACAAGCTGGAATCAAGATTGCTGGGAGAAATATCAATAACCTCACATATACAGATGACACCACCCTTATGGCAGAAAGTGAAGAGGAACTAAAAAGCCTCTTGATGAAAGTGAAAGAGGAGAGTGAAAAAGCTGGCGTAAAGCTCAACATTCAGAAAACTAAGATCATGGCATCTGGTCCCAACATTTCATAGGAAATAAATGGGGAAAGAGTAGAAACAGTATCAGACTTTATTTCTTTGGGCTCCAAAATCACTGCAGATGGTGATTGCAGCCATGAAATTAAAAGACGCTTACTCCTTGGAAGAAAAGTTATGACCAACCTAGATAGTATATTCAAAAGCAGAGACATTACTTTGCCAACAAAGGTCCGTCTAGTCAAGGCTATGGTTTTGCCTGTGGTCATGTATGGATGTGAGAGTTGGACTGTGAAGAAGGCTGAGCACCGAAGAATTGATGCTTTTGTTTTGTTTTGTTTTGTTTTTTTTTAATTTTTATTTTAACTTTAGTTTACTTTACATTACTGTATTGGTTTTACCAAACATTGACATGAATTCACCCCGAGTGCACATGTGTTCCCAAACATGAATCCCCTCCCACCTCCCACCCCATACCATCTCTCTGGGTCCTCTCCATGCACCAGCCCCAAGCATCCTGCATCCTGCATCAGACATAGACTGGCGATTCGTTTCTTACATGATAGTATACATGTTTCAATGCCATTCTCCCATCTCATCCCACCCTCTCCCTCTCTCTCTCCCCTAGAGTCCAAAAGTTCACTCTGTAGATCTGAGTCTCTTTTGTTGTCTTGCATACAGGGTCATCATCACTATCTTTCTAAATTCCATATATATGTGTTAGTATACTGTATTGGTGTTTTTCTTTCTGGCTTACCTCACTCTGTATAATCGGTTCCAGTTCCATCCATCTCCTTAGAACTGATTCAAATGTGTTCTTTTTAATGGCTGAGTAATACTCCATTGTGTATATGTATGTACCACAGCTTTCTTATTCATTCATCTGCTGATGGACATCTAGGTTGTTTCCATGTTCTGGCTATTATAAACAGGGCTGCGATGAACATTGGGGTACATGTGTCTCTTTCTATTCTGGTTTCCTTGGTGTGTATGCCCAGCAGTGGGATTGCTGGGTCATAAGGCAGTTCTATTTGCAATTTTTTAAGGAATCTCCACACTGTTCTCCATAGTGGCTGTACTAGTTTGCATTCCCACCAACAATGTAAAAGGGTTCCCTTTTCTCCACACCCTCTCCAGCATTTATTTCTTGCAGACTTCTGGATCGCAGCCATTCTGACTGGTGTGAAGTGGTACCTCATTGAGGTTTTGATTTGCATTTCTCTGATAATGAGTGATGTTGAGCATCTTTTCATGTGTTTGTTAGCCATCCGCATGTCTTCTTTGGAGAAATGTCTATTTAGGTCTTTGGCCCATTTTTTGATTGGGTCATTTATTTTTCTGGAATTGAGCTGCATAAGTTGCTTGTATATTTTTGAGATTAGTTGTTTGTCAGTTGCTTCATTTGCTATTATTTTCTCCCAATCAGAAGGCTGTCTTTTCACTTTCCTTATAGTTTCCTTTGTTGTGTAGAAGCTTTTAATTTTGAATAGATCCCATTTGTTTATTTTTGCTTTAATTTCCAGAATTCTGGGGGGTGGATCATAGAGGATCCTGCTGTGATGTATGTCACAGAGTGTTTTGCCTATGTTCTCCTCTAGGAGTTTTATAGTTTCTGGTCTTACATTTAGATCTTTAATCCATTTTGAGTTTATTTTTGTGTGTGGTGTTAGAAAGTGATCTAGTTTCATTCTTTTACAAGTTGTTGACCAATTTTCCCAGCACCACTTGTTAAAGAGATTGTCTTTACTCCATTGTATATTTTTGCCTCCTTTATCAAAGATAAGGTGTCCATAGGTGTGTGGGTTTATCTCTGGGCTTTCTATTTTGTTCCATTGATCTATATTTCTGTCTTTGTGCCAGTACCATACTGTCTTGATGACTGTGGCTTTGTAGTAGAGCTTGAAGTCAGGCAAGTTGATTCCTCCAGCTCCATTCTTCTTTCTCAAGATTGCTTTGGCTATTCGAGGTTTTTTGTATTTCCATATAAATCTTGAAATTATTTGTTCTAGTTCTGTGAAAAATACCGCTGGTAGTTTGATAGGGATTGCATTGAATTTGTAGATTGCTTTGGGTAGTATACTCATTTTCACAATATTAATTCTTCCGATCCATGAACATGGTATATTTCTCCATCTATTAGTGTCCTCTTTGATTTCTTTCATCAGTGTTTTATAGTTTTCTATATATAGGTCTTTAGTTTCTTTAGGTAGATATATTCCTAGGTATTTTATTCTTTTCGTTGCAATGGTGAATGGAATTGTTTCCTTAATTTCTAAAGTCAGGAACAAGACAAGGGTGCCCACTCTCACTGCTACTATTCAACATAGTTCTGGAAGTTCTGGCCACAGCAATCAGAGCAGAAAAAGAAATAAAAGGAATCCACATTGGAAAAGAAGAAGTAAAACTCTCACTGTTTGCAGATGACATGATCCTCTACATAGAAAACCCTAAAGACTCCACCAGAAAATTACTAGAGCTAATCAACGAATATAGTCAAGTTGCAGGATATAAAATCAACACACAGAAATCCCTTGCATTCCTTTACACTAATAATGAGAAAGTAGAAAAAGATTTGATGCTTTTGAACTGTGGTGATGGAGAAGACTCTTGGGGGTCCCTTGGACTGCAAGGAGATCCAACCAGTCCATTCTGAAGGAGATCAACTCTGGGATTTCTTTGGAAGGAATGATGCTAAAGCTGAAGCTGCAGTACTTTGGCCACCTCATGCGAAGAGTTGACTCATTGGAAAAGACTGATGCTGGGAGAGATTGGGGGCAGGAGGAGAAGGGGACGACCCAGGATGAGATGGCTGGATGGCATCACGGACTTGATGGACGTGAATCTGAGTGAACTCCGGGAGATGGTGATGGACAGGGAGGCCTGGCGTGCTGCGATTCATGGGGTCGCAAAGAGTCAGACATGACTGAGCGACTGAAATGTACTGAACTGGACTGAACTGAATAATATATTGGAAGAACTGATGCTGAAACTGAAACTTCAATACTTTGGCCACCTGATGTGAAGAACTGACTCCTTGAGAAAGACTCTGATGCTGGGAAAGATTGAAAGCAGGAGGAGAAGGGGATGACAGAGGATGAAATGTTTGGATGGCATTACCAACTCTATCGACATGAGTTTGAGCAAGCTCTGGGAGTTGGTGATGAACAGGGAAGCCTGATGTGCTGCAGTCCATAGAGTCATAAAGAGGTGGACACGACTGAGTGACTGAAATGAACTGAATGGAACTGAACTGAATAGTATATTCATTTATTTGTGCAAACTAATTTTTCACTATGACTTCTGGTGAACTCAACCCCAGAGTGCTTCTACCACAGCCTGTCCTGCCACAGGTGACAGGGGGGCAAAGAGATTGCTCATTAAAATATGAGACTTCTTTTTATTTTGCTGTTCTGATGTTTAGAAGGAAAATTTTGGTATGAATATGGAAATAATGAAGTATTTTTCTTGTTCTTAGAAGAATTTCAATTAATGTCTTATTAATATGATCCCTGAAAAAAAACCAAACTCATTTCCCAAAGGACAACATACTTTAAGTGGCAGTTCTAAATTCAAGTAAAATGCAATGATTTCTTAACATATATTTGTAAATCCTAGAATTGTGGATGAATAAAATAGGTACTAGTTTTTCTGATCTGGAAAGGAGAAGCTGTGTTGGTTCTTTGGAAATTCGATGATATTCTGAAGGAAAAAAGGAAGTGAGGATTTGAAAGAAAATCAACAGATCATCAAAAGCCGAACACTGTACACAGACCCACTTTGGAGGTCTTTGCCCTATGAATTTTGCTTCACAAATGTCATACAGAAACCATGATACTAGTACAACTCATTATTGGATTTTCTCTCCTTATATCTGTTAATCTCCAAATGCATTTATGAAATTATAGGTGATTCTGTGTATAGAGTAAACTACATGTTTTGGGGATTGCCAATAAGTGGCTTCTGCAGTCACCAATTTGCTGAAAATGGGATTCAGTTTGCATTTCAGTCACTATCAAAGTGAGAGCTATAAGTCAGTTAACATTAATGCTCTACCCAAATTAATAAAGATACTGTGGTGGGGTTGCCCTAGGAGGAGGGGTGATGAGTAGTTGGATGAGGCAGAAAAAAAAAAAATTGACTGGTTTGAAATGTAGTTACTCTCTGTTATCCATTTAATAAGCATACTTTCTTAGAGAGAAGCAGAATTGTTAACTCTTACAGTAAGACTCCTGGAGAAGGAAATGGCAACTCACTCCAGTATTCTTGCCTGGAGAATCCCATGGACAGAGGAGCCTGACAGGCAACAGTCCATTGGGATTGCAAGAGTCGGACACGACTTAGCAACTAAACCACCACCACCACCACAGTAAAACTGATCTTTACTTGTTCACCAGAAAACAGGCTGTGGGTTTACAACTTGTCAGAATGATGGATACTCTGCTTCTCAGAGGTTCTCTGTAAATTTCCACAGCATGCTTTGGTAGGGAAAAAAAAAAATCAGGTTCAGTCTCTTATAAACTAGGTAAGTAACCAAGCAAATAAATCGTTTCTTATTTTAGTTAAATCAAGTCAACTTCAGTGAGCATGGCTGGGTATAGTGAGTCTGAATTTCATAAAATTAATCCACTGTTTAAAAACTTATGTCCACTAAAATTTATATCAAGATTAGAGAATAACACTGCCTTCAAAATTAAAAAAAGAGAGAGAAGAAAATTGAAATTAAAGGTGAGAAAGAAAAAACATTTATAGAAATCTTGAGCACAGAGACAGCCAAACCTTCCATATCTACTCTTGTTGGTGAATTCTTTAATGTATAGGCTTTTTAGATAGGTAGAAAAAAACTGTAGAAATTCATGGCATTTAACATTAAAAAAAAAAAAAAAACGGAAAAAAATACCAGTTCAAGCCTAAAATCCTAGTCACAGTGAATTGAGAATGTAGACAGGAAAAACTGTTTTTCTCAATGACATCTGATTTCTTTTGAATGATCTCTAGTTACCTGACAAATTGGGAGATGCGTTACTTTAAGAACACCTGTTCAAAAGAAACTGCTTTAGATACTAAAAAGCGGATGTCTATAAAAGGTAATTTTCCTAATGTTATGAAATTAGAGTACATGTGGTTGGAATTAGGCGTCCTTGCTGCTGTGGAAAAAGTATATTGTGTACAGAGAGCTCTCTCCTGATATTTCTTAAGTTTCAACTGCCATTTTTGATAATCTCAGTGAAGACTTTTCTAGATCCTCAGAGTTCTATGTGACTTAGTTGTTCAAACTGACTTGAGCAATTTTTGAACTCTACATATATACATACATGTATATATGTATGGATGTATCAAACAATCTATCCACCTATCTATTTGTGCTATAATTAGTTGCTTGGTCATCTTTTATGATGCTATAAACTGTAGCCCTGGAGAAGGAAATGGCAACCCACTCCAGTATCCTTGCCTGGAGAATCCCATGGACAAAGGAGCCTGGTGGGCTACAGTCCATAGGGTCGCAAAGTGTCGGACACGACTGAGCGACTTCCCTTCACAAACTGTAGCCCATTAGGCTCTTCTGTTTATGGCATCTTCTAGGCAAGAATACTGGAGTGGGTTGCCATTTCCTTCTACCTATTCATCTATCCAATATTCCGCACTCAGTTTCAATGTATGTTTTTTCCCCATTGTTGTTGTTCAGTCACTAAGTCATGTCTGACTCTTTGTGACCCCACGAACTGCGTCACGCCAGGCTTCCCTGTCCTTCACTATCTCCCTGATTTTGCTCAAAATCATGTCTATTGAGTCAGTGATACCATCCAACCATCTGTTGCCCCCTTCTTCTCTTGCCTTCAATCTTTCCCAGCATCAGGGTCTTTTCCAACGAGTTGGCTCTTTGCAATCAGGTGGCCAAAATACTGGAGGTTCAGCTTTAGCACCAGTCCTTCCAGTTAATATTCAGGATTGATTTCCTTTAGGATTTACTAGTTCAATCTCCTTTTAGATCACCAAACAATTCTAGACTTGGAGTCCTATAATTCAAGTCAATTCTGACACTATCTACCTGGATATAGTGTCAAATCCCAGAGGTTAAAGGCTCAGTCCCATAAGACTGTGTCCCAAACAGTTTCAATTTACTAGTCCACTGCTTCTCTGCTTCTGACTGACCTGCTATAGATAAGTGGGTACAACACTGTCTTTGCTGGGTTCAATTAATTTGCTAGGAGAGCTTATAGAACTCAGAGAAACATTTTAATTACTAGATAACCTTCTTATTAGAAAGGGATATTATTCAGGAATAGCCGGATGGAAGAGATGCAGAGGGTGAGGCAATGAGGAAAGGGCACAGGGTTTCCATGCTCTTGAATGCATCACTCTACCTGAACCTCTATGTGTTTAGCAGCCCTGAAATTCTCCAGCCCTTTAAGGTGTCTATGGAGGCTTCATTATCTGTGCACAATTGATTAAATCATTGGACATTGGCAATAAATTCAACTCTTAGCCCCTTTGCCTTCCCAAAAAGTTGNTGGATTGGGGTGGGGTTGGGGGAAGGGGCACTCAAGTTTCCAATTTCCAATTCTCTACTTCACGGTTGGTATGATAGACAACAAATCTGAATCCTCGGGGGTTTTCCAATGTCAGCCTATTAACATAAACTTAGGTGGGGTTGAAAAGTGTTTGTTGTGAATGTAAAGACACTTTTATCATTAGGAAATGCCAAGGGTTTTAGGAGTTCTATGTCAGAAACAGGGATATGAATATGCTATATATATTTCTTGTTATAAATCATAATGTCACACCTTCATTTCCTTATCTATACAATATACATACATTTTTAAAAAGATTATTGAATTCATTGATTGAAGTCTAGAGTTTCTTGTGGTTTAATTGAGATTTCAGGTATCAGTGAGTCAATAACTGGATTATATTTGTGGCAGACTGAATAATGGCCCCCAGAGATGTCCATGTCTTAATTCTCAGAATCTGTGAATACTTTTCCTTGTAGTGTGACTTTACAGGATAAAATGGACCTTACAGTTAAGATTGAGTTAAGGATTTTCGAGATTACCTTGAGTTATCTAGATAGGTTCACTAGATATTTTGTAAGTGTCCTTATAAAACAGAGGCAAGAAAGTATAGAGTTAGAAAACGAGATGTGATGATGGAAGCAGAGATCAGAGTAATATCATTGCTGGAAGGGGATCATGAACCAAGGAATGCAGGTTGCCGCTAGAAGCTGGAAAAGACAAGGAACAGATTCTTGGAGCCTCCAGAACAAACACAGCCCTACTGACATCTTGATTTTAGCCCCATAAGACATATTTTTAAACTTCTCTAAAACTCTAAAATAATAAATATATGCTAACATAAGCCATTATGATTATGGTCATTTGATACAGAAACAATTAGATAATCAGCTATTAGAAAACTAATGCACTATTTATCACTTCCAAGAATTTTAAGACAATGAAATTTTGTGTTTTTATGTTATATTGGAATATAGTTCTTAGAAAGGAACAGATGTTCTTAGGAACATCCTCACTAAGAAGGGTGGGCTCTGGCAAGGAGACATAGACAGCTGGACCAGAGGCTGCAGAACATATTAGAATCGCAAGATTAATGAGTGGAAATTAACCTTTGAATTTAAAAGAACATTGTTTAAGGAGAGAATGCACTTTTAAATGTGACCTCTAGAATAATTTTAAATTTGGGAGAAGAAATATATTAATAAAAATCTTAATATTATTTTTTAGTTCTATCTGTGATTTGAAGTTAAATGTTCTTAATTGACTGGCTTTCCTGGTGACTCAATGTTAAAGAATCTGCTTGCAATGCAGGAGACACAGGAACTTGGGTTTGATCCCTGGTTTGGGAAGATCCCCTGGAGGAGGGAATGGCAACCCACTCCAGTATACTTACGTAGAGAATCCCATGGATACAGAAGCCGGTAGAGTTATAGTAGAGAGAGTCCCAAAGAGTCAGACAAGAGTGAAGCAACTGAGCAAGCAGCACATTATTAATTGACAGGTTTCCCTGGTAGCTCAGGGAAGATCCTCTGGAGAAGGGAATTGCAACTCACTCCAGTATTCTTGCCTGGAGATTCCCATGGACAGAGGAGCCTGGGGGTCTACAGTCTATGGGGTCTCACGACTAAGTGGCTAACACACACACACACACACACACACACACACACACACACACACACTTAATTAACAGGTATCATAGGATTTCTCTAAGAATTGTTATTTTTTGATCAGTTCTGACCCCATGGACTGCAGCACTCCAGGCCTCTCTGTCCATCACCAACTCCCAGAGTTTACTCAAACTCATGTTCAACCATCTCATCCTCTGTTATCCCCTTCTCCTCCCACCTTCAATCTTTCCCAGCATCAGGGTCTTTTCAAATGAGTTAACTCTTCCCATCAGGTAGCCAAAGTATTGGAGTTTCAGCTTCAAAATCAGTCCTTCCAATGAATATTCAGGACTGATTTCCTTTTGGATGGACAGGTTGTATTTCCTTGCAGTCCAAGGGACTCTCAAGAGTCTTCTACAACACCACAGTTCAAAAGCATCAATTCTTTGGTGCTCAGCTTACTTTAAAGTCCAACTCACATCCATATATGACTACTGGAAAAACTATAGCCTGGACTAGATGGACCTTTGTTGGCAAAGTAATGTCTCTGCTTGTCAATATGCTATCTAGGTTGGTCATAACTTTTCTTCCAGGGAGTAAGCGTCTTTTAATTTCATGGCTGCAGTCACCATCTGCCGTGATTTTGGAGCCCAAGAAAGTTAAGTCAGCCACTGTTTCCACTGTTTCACCATCTATTTGCCATGAAGCGATGGGACCAGATGCCATGATCTTCGTTTTCTGAATGTTGAGCTTTAGGCCAACTTTTTCACTCTCCATCACTTTCATCAAGAGGGTCTTTAGTTCTTCACTTTCTGCCATAAGGGTGGTGTCATCTGCATATTTGAGATTATTGATATTTCTACCAGCAATCTTGTATTTCATCCAGCCCAGTGTTTCTCACGATGTACTCTGCATATAAATTAAATAAGCATGGTGACAATATACAGCCTTGATATACTGCTTTTCTTATTTGGAACCAGTCTGTTGCTCCATGTCCAGTTCTAACTGTTGCTTCCTGACCTGCATATAGATTTCTCAAGAGGCAGGTCAGGTGGTCTGGTATTCCCATCTCTTTCAGAATTTTCCACAGTTTATTGTGATCCACACAGTCAAAGGCTTTGGCATAGTCAATGAAGCAGAAATAGATGTTTTCCTGGAACTCTCTTGCTTTTTCAATGATCCAGTAGATGTTGGCAATTTGATCTCTGGTTCCTCTGCCTTTTCTAAAACCAGCTTGAGCATCTGGAAGCTCAAAGTTCATATATTCCTGAAGCCCGGCTTGGAGAATTTTGAGCATTACTAGCCTGTGAGATAAGTGCAATTGTGTGGTAGTTTGAGCATTTTTCGGCATAGCCTTTCTTTGGAATTAGAATGAAAACTGACCTTTTCCAGTCCTGTGGCCACTGCTGAGTTTCCCAAATCTGCTGGCATATTCAGTTCAGCACTTTCACAGCATCATCATTTAGGATTTGAAACAGCTCAACTGGAATTCCATCATCTCCACTAGCTTTGTTCGTAGTGATGCTTCCTAAGACCCACTTGACTTCACATTCCAGGATGTCTGGTTCTAGGTGAGTGAGCACACCATCATGATAATCTGGATAGTGAAGATCTTTTTGTGTGTAGTTTTTCTATGTATTGTTGCCACCTCTTCTTAGTATCTTCTGCTTCTGTTAGGTCCATATCATTTCTGTCCTTTATTGTGCCCATCTTTGCATGAAATGTTCCCTTAGTATCTCTAATTTTCTTGAAGAGATCTCTAGTCTTTTCCATTCTATTTTTTCCCTCTATTTCTTTGCACTGATCACTGAGGAAGGGTTTCTTGTCTCTCTTTGCTATTCTTTGGAACTCTGCATTCACCTGGGTATTTCCTTTTCTCCTTTTTGCTTTTCACTTCTCTTCTCAGCTATTGTAAGGCCTACTCAGACAGCCATTTGTTTTTTTGCATTTGTTTTTCTTGGGGATGTTCTTGATCCCTGTCTCTTGTACAATGTCACTAACCACCATTCATAGTTCATCAGGCACTCTGTCTATCACAGTTAGTTCCTTAAATCTATTTTTCACTTCCACTGTATAATCATAAGGGATTTGATTTGGATCTTACCTGAATGGTTTAGTGGTTATCCCTACTTCTTCAATTTAAGTCTGAATTTGGCAATAAGTAATTCATGATTTGAGCCACAGTCAGCTCCTGGTCTTGTTTTTGCTGACTGTATAGATTTTATCCACCTTTGGTTACAAAGAATATAATTAATCTGATTTCGTGTTGACCAATCTGGTAATGTCCACGTGTAGAGTCTTCTGTTGTGTTTTTGGAAGAGGGTATTTTTTGATACCCAACATCAATTTAATAATGAAGGATACTTATACAATACTTCACCATTGTATACTATCTGTCATTTTAAATAACTATTCCAAGTGTGTTTGGGGATACACAGAGAAACAAGGCTTGGTAAGTGCTTCAAGGACAAAGGTTAACCATAAAAACTAATTAAAAATGAGAACTAAATTAATGGTAGATTGTGGTATCAAAGTGATGGTTAAACAATAAACACACACTAATTCTCATGGATAAACTCACACTAATTTTATGGGTAGAGACAGTTATCTAGAAAAGGTGAAAGTAAGGTTAGGCCTTGTGAGATCAGGTGACAATATGATCTCAGGCTCGGAATCAGGCAACCTTGGCTTTGAGTTTATAACCCTTGTTGAGATTTAGTTTCTCCTAAGAAAAATGGGGCAAGTGAGATAATGCATTGATTGCGTGCATGCGTGCTTAGTCACTTCAGTCTTGTCTGACTCTCTGCGACAGCATGTATCATGGCCAGCCAGGCTCTTCTGTCCATGGGATTCTCCAGGCAAGAATACTGGAGTGAATTGTCATTTCCTCCTCCAGTGATAAAGTATGAAGTGATTGAAGTGAGTGAAGTGAAGTTGCTCGGTCGTGTGCAACTCTTTGCGACCCCATGGACTGCAGCCTCCCAGGCTCCTCCGTCCATGGGATTCTCCAGGCAAGAGTACTGGAGTGGGTTGCCATTTCCTTCTCCATTGACTAATGCATGCAAAATCCTTACACTAATACCTGACACACAGCAAGCATTTGGTGAATATTGTCTATGATGATGACAATCTGATGGCAATGTAAGGAAGTAGGAGAGGAGAATTTATGAAGATTTCAAACCATAGAGGTGTATTCTTTTTCCATCTCTACTTTTAGCTTCAATAATCTATTTACACACAGACAGACACACACAAACATACAAATTGCAGACATGAGAAACAGTATGTTAGAGTCTCGGGATAAAAATAAATGCTACAGCAAAAACAGACATATCTCTTGCTGTTTGGAACTTATAGTCTAGTGGAGAGACACACAAAGTCAATTTGCAAAATTGTTAAGTGTGATAAAAAGTTATTTGGTTCTGTGAAAGCTTGTAATGGGAAATTGAACCTAGTCAGGGTGTCCAGGGAAAAAAATCTCAAGTAATTGATATTTTAGCTAAAATATAAAGGAGTAAGTTGTAATAATTGGGATAAAAAAAGGAGGAGAGGGCATACCAGTGAGAGAGAATAGAATATATAGAGGACCAGGCTAAGGCTTCCTGGCAGAGAAACGATGGGTTTTTGGCCAATGAGAAGAAAGCAGAGAGAAGTCTGAGGTGATTCTGGAAGCTAAATAAAGTTTGGACTACTCAGACCATTAAAAATGTATTAGGAATTTTGACCTTTCTCCTAAAAACACTGGAAAGCTATTGAAGGGTTTAGGCAGATGAAGTAAGCTACCAGAATTGCATTTGAATCTATTATTCTACATGTTGTTATTGTTCAGTCACAAAGAGTCTAACATAACTTAGGAACTGAACAACAACAATTCTACCTGCAGTGAAAGGAACAGTTTAAAGGGTGCCAAAGTAAAGGCTGGAACCAGTTAACAGACTATTTGCAGTGGTCCAACTAAGAGATGACAGCAGTTTAGATAAGGAGTGGTAATTGTGATATAAGGAAGTGAAGATGATATAGGTAGACACTGACATAAATATGGGGCTTCCCAGGTGGTGCTAGTGGTAAAGAACCCACCTGCCAATGCAGGAGAAATAAGAGACTTGGATTTAATCTCTGGGTCAAAAAGATACCCTGGAGGAGGGCATGGCAACCCACTCCAGTATTCTTGCCTGGAGAATCCCAATGGACAGAAGAGTCTGGCCCCTACAGTCCATAGGGTGGCAAAGAATTGGACACTACTGAAGTGGTCTAGCACACAGGTAGATATACATGTGGATGTAGATATGTATATTCTTGTAACTGAATTTGCTCCTGAAGAAAGAGGTGTTAAGCATAATTCCAGAATTCATGGTTATCATAACAGGATGGATGGTGTTGCCTTTGACTAACATTTTAAAAATAAAGCACTTTTTGTCTTGGGAGAGATAGCCATGAGTTCAGTTTTATACAGGATGCTTTGCAAGCATCCTTGAGACATCACCTTAGGAAGCTCAATATGCCAGTGAGTTTTTGGGAGATAAGTCTGAATAAAATATATAAATGTAAAGACCTTCTATTTATAGATAGCAGTTGAAGGGATAGGCAGGGATGGGATCCAAAGTTTAGATAAGTTAAGAATGAGACGGGGGAGACCTAGGAATGAGCCTTGTAGAAGTTCCAGGACAGCTTGGGGTTGAATTTATAGTGGAATCACTCTGACCTGGCTCAGTCCTGATGGCTATTCATATGTAAGTACAGAGGAAAATCAACAACCTGAGATATGCAGAGGTTACCAGTTTAATGGCAGAAAGCAAAGAGGAACTAAAAAACCTCTTGATGAAGGTGAAAGAGGAGAGAAAAAAAGCTGACTTAAAACTCAGCATTCAAAAAATGAAGATCATGGCATCCGGTCCCATCACTTCATGACAAATAGATGTGGGAAAAACGAAAACAGTGACAGATTTTATTTTCTTAGGCTTCAAAATCACTGCAGATGGGGACTGTGGCCACAAAATTATAAAAGACGCTTGTCTTTTGAAAGAAAAGCTATGACAAACCTAGACAACATATTAAAAAGCAGAGACATCATTTTGCTAATAAAGGTCCGTACAGTCAAAGCTATGTTTTTCCAGTAGTTATGTATGGATGTGAAAGCTGGACTATGAAGAAGGTTGAGTGCTGAAGAACTCATGCTTTCAAACTGGTGTTGGAGAAGACTTTTGAGAGCTCTTTGACAGCAAGGAGATCAAACCAGTCAATCCTAAAGGAAATCAACCCTGAATATTCATTGGAAGGACTGATGCTGAAGCTGAAGCTCCAATAGTTTGGCCACCTGATATGAAGAGACAACTCATTGGAAAGTATTCTGATGCTGGGAAAGATTGAGGGCAAGAGGAGAAAGAGGTGATAGATGATGAGATGTTTGGATGGTTAACACTGACTCAGTGGACATGAGTTTTAGCAAACTCCAGGATAAGGTAAAGGACAGAGAAGCCTGGTGTGCTACAGTTCATGGGGTCAGAAAGAGTTGGATATGACTTAGCAACTGAAAAACTATAGAGAGAAAGGCTCACTGGATCTACTCCAAGATGTGCTTTTCCCAGACCAGTTGAAACACACAAAAATCCTTCATAAATTAATGAGAGGTTACAAAAAGGGCAAAAAGTATGCTAAAACTAATGACCATGAGATATAAGATAGATGAGAAAAATATCAAGAAAGGAAGAGGAGAAAGATGTTCCAGTGAGGACATGACGATTCTCTACTTTGTACTCAGGATGGAATAGCTTACACATATTCCAAAGCACACTGCTTGCTTGGGTATGGCTTTGTGTAGGATTGAAGAATAACTCAGTAAAGGAAAAAGAATTTCAAAGTTCAGTTTGACTGGAATCAAGAAGGATTTTCTTGTCTCTTGTAAATGTTTTTTTTACATCTTAACATGGAGGCATGAAAGCATTAAATACCTAACACATAAAAACCAGTCTGTATCTTTAGTGTCACTTCTAAAGAAAAATTCTGTATCCTTTTCTTACTTCCTAGATTTTCATAAAAGTTTGGGTAACATCAAGGCTAGAGACTCATGACCATAGAATTTTTTTTTTTTTTTAATACAACCACTTCAATTTGCTGAAGTAAGCTGTCTGAGAGTAATAGATGGATGTAGAAAATGTGAACAGCCCATGGCAGCAAATGAAAAATTCAGAAATAATGTTGTAATGGAGATGGCTCCTGTGAACACTGCACAAATGGTTTTAAAGTACAGTCATGAATTTATTTTTCAGATTTAAGAAGCATTAGTCAGAGCACTAACATATCAGATTTTAGTTTAAAGACATCTTACCCATCTGGTAGATATGTGTGTAGAAGAGATCAAGAAGGCTTTTTCCCTTTTCTATTTTAAATTTAAGCTGTAAGATTTTTATTATAAATTGAATCCATTTCAACAATATCCACCAAAGAAATATAAAACTATAAATCTCAGGATAGGTTAGCATAACACAATCAAGGAGTATAAAAAGAATCAAAGAGCTTTGGTATGGAATTGAACAGGACAATCAGTCTTGCTAAATTCAGACTCAAAATAATGTCAGTGCACCCTACTGGGTAATTTTATTCAGTCTTTGGAAATTTTATTCTATATACTAACAAGCTGCTAGGATAGATTCAATATCAGATTATACTTTTTTCCTTTCTTGGCTCTTCTTGGCCAATGGACAATTATTTTCCCCTTGAAATTGCTTAGTGTTTTGCTTGTTTGTTGTTTATTTTGAGATATGGACTCATATTATGCCTCTGTACTTGTTTTTGTTTGTTTGTTTAAAGCAACATTGATCTAAGGTATATGAAAGCTATGTTTATCCCTCTGGTTTATTTATTTCTCAAAAGTGTGACTTCTTACTGATTCACATGGTAGATCTAAAAACTATTTCCTTGTACTGGGACATACTGTTTGCAACAATTATTCAGAGATAGTTAAGCCTTATAAGACTAAAGCTGTTAGCTGTTGCTGCTGCTGCTGCTAAGTTGCTTCAGTTGTGTCCAACTCTGTGCGACCCTATAGACGGCAGCCCACCAGGCTCCCTCGTCCCTGGGATTCTCCAGGCAAGAACACTGGAGTGGGTTGTCATTTCCTTCTTCAATGAATGAAAGTGAAAAGTGAAAGTGAAGTTGCTCAGTCATGTCCGACTCTTAGAGACCCCATGGACTGTAGCCCACCAGGCTCCTCCATCCATGGGATTTTCCAGTCAAGAGTACTGGAGTGGGGTGCCATTGGCTTTTCCAAAGCTGTTAAGTTGTTTGCAAACAGTAGTGTTATATATGAGAGCAGAATCCAATAGGAGAAGGCTCAGTGGTATCAAAGAGCATAAAAGTGAAAAATAGGAAGAAAGGATGTCTCTTACATGAAAAGACTTGAGGAAGACACTAAAAACTGACAGTAAGAAATAAATTGACTCAAGTAGTTTCATCACATAGCTGTGAGCATGAATCACTATATTATACAGCTATAATAAAATTAACAAACAATTTAAATAAAAGCAAATCCTAAAGGCACTGTTAGAGTTTGTTGGATTATGTTAAATGGATATTGAAATCACTTAAAATTAGCAGTTCATCTGCAGAAAGCACATGTTACTAGATTTTGAATTTTTCATTCTCCCTGATGCATGCATTTGTGGCTCAGAGGTTAAAGCATCTGCCCGCAGTGCAGGGGACCTGGGTTTGATCCCTGGGTCAGGAAGATCCCCTGGAGAAGGAAATGGCAACGCACTCCAGTATTCTTGCCTGGAGAACCCCATGGATGGAGGATCCTGGTGGGCTACAGTCCATGGGGTTGCAAAGAGTTGGACACGACTGAGCGACTTCACTTTCACTTTCACCACCTTTTTATTAACTCATACTTTTACTTTTTTCCTCCTTTCTTTCACTCCTTCTCTTTTTCTTCCTCCATCTATGTGTTAGCTGCTCAGTTATGTCTGATTCTTTGTCACCCTTTGGACTGCAGCTGCCAAGCTTTTCTATCTATGGGATTTCCCCGGCAAGAATATGGGAGTGAATTGCCCATTGCCTTCTCCAAGGAATCTTCCTCCAAGGTTTGATCCAAGAATCAAACCAGGTCTCCTGCATTTCAGGCAGATTCTTTTAGTGTCTGAGCCACTAAGGAAGCCCATCTATACTCCTATATAATTTTCTGTTTGTATTTGTTCAATAATGATTGTATTTATTATCTAAACCAGGAAACTTTTTTATTCCACTTTTCCCTGCCATGGGAGATGAGTTTTGAAATTCTCCATCTTTTCGTATTAAGTCCTTTTCAGTATCTAAATCCACTTTGTTTTACTATAATCATATATCTCCCATATTAGTTACTGAGACCCATGTATCTTATTTTCATTGTCACTTTGTGTCCCCTTCATGAAGTATTTTGTCTCGATTTCTCCATCACCATTCTGGAAATGTATGCTTTTAGCCTTGGTAGTGAGAATATTAAAATTTTTGCACTGGTCATAGCAAACACCCTCTTCCAACAACACAAGAGAAGACTCTACACATGAACATCACCAGATGGTCAACACCAAAATCAGATTGATTATATTCTTTGCAGCCAAGATGGAGAAGCTCTATACAGTCAACAAAAACAAGACCAGGAGCAGACTGTGGCTCAGATCATAAACTCCTTATTGCCAAATTCAGACTCAAATTGAAGAAAGTACGGAAAACTGCTAGACCATCAAATCCCTTATGATTATACAGAGGAAGTGAGAAATAGATTTAAGGGACTAGATCTGATAGACAGAGTGCCTGATGAACTATGGAATGAGGTTCGTGACATTGTACAGGAGACAGGGATCAAGACTATTCCCATGGAAAAGAAATGCAAAAAAGCAAAATGGCTGTCTGGGGGGCCTTATAAATAGCTATGAAATGAAGAGAAGCGAAAAGCAAAGGAGAAAAGGAAAGATATAAGCATCTGAATGCAGAGTTCCAAAGAATAGCAAGAAGAGATAAGAAAGCCTTCAGTGATCAGTGCAAAGAAATAGAGGAGAAGAACAGAATGGGAAAGACTAGAGATCTCTTCAAGAAAATTAGAGATACTAAGGGAACATTTCATGCAAAGATGGGCTCAATAAAGGACAGAAATGGTCTGGACCTACCAGAAGCAGAAGATATTAAGAAGAGGTGGCAAGAATACACAGAAGAACTGTACAAAAAAGATCTTCATGACCCAGATAATCATGATGATGTGATCACTAATCGAGAGCACGACATCCTGGAATGTGAAGTCAAATGGGCCTTGGAAAGCATCACTATGAACAAAGCTAGGTGGAGGTGATGGAATTTCAGTTGAGCTGTTTCAAATCCTGAAAGATGATGCTGTAAAAGTGCTGCACTCAATATGCCAGCAAATTGGAAAACTCAGCAGTGGCCACAGGACTGGAAAAGGTCAGTTTTCATTCCAATCCCAAAGAAAGGCAAGGCCAAAGAATGCTCAAACTACCTCACAATTGTACTCATCTCACATGCTAGTAAAGTAATGCTCAAAATTCTCCAAGCCAGGCTTCAGCAATACGTGAACCATGAACTTCCAGATGTTCCACCTGGTTTTAGAAAAGGCAGAGGAACCAGAGATCAAATTGCCAACATCTGCTGGATCACGGAAAAAGCAAGAGAGTTCCAGAAAAACATCTATTTCTGCTTCATTGACTATGCCAAAGCCTTTGACTGTGTGGATCACAAGAAACTGTGGCTAATTCTGAAAGAGATGGGAATACCAGACCACCTGACCTGCTTCTTGAGAAATCTGTATGCAAGTCAGGAAGCAACAGGTGGAACTGGACATGGAACAACAGACTGGTTCCAAACAGGAAAAGGAGTCCGTCAAGCCTGTATATTGTCACCCTGCTTATTTAACTTATATGCAGAGTACATCATGAGAAATGCTGGACTGGAAGAAACACAAGCTGGAATCAAGATTGCTGGGAGAAATATCAATAACCTCAGATATGCAGATGATACCACCCTTATGGCAGAAAGTGAAGAGGAACTAAAAAGCCTCTTGATGAAAGTGAAAGTGGAGAGTGAAAAAGTTGGCCTAAAGCTCAACATTCAGAAAACGAAGATCATGGCATCTGGTCCCATCACTTCACAGGAAAGACATGGGGAAATAGTTGAAACGGTGTCAGACTTTATTTTAGGGGGCTCCAAAATCACTGCAGATGGTGATTGCAGCCATGAAATAAAAGACGCTTACTCCTTGGAAGAAAAGTTATGACCAACCGAGATAGTATATTCAAAAGCAGAGACATTACTTTGCCAACTAAGGTCCGTCTAGTCAAGGCTATGGTTTTTCCTGTGGTCATGTATGGATGTGAGAGTTGGACTGTGAAGAAGGCTGAGCACTGAAGAATTGATGCTTTTGAACTATGGTGTTGGAGAAGACTCTTGAGAGTCCCTTGGACTACAAGGAGGTCCAACCAGTACATTCTGAAGGAGATCAGCCTTGGGATTTCTTTGGAAGGAATGATGCTAAAGCTGAAACTCCAGTACTTTGGCCACCTCATGCGAATTGTTGACTCATTGGAAAAGACTTTGATGCTGGGAGGGATTGGGGGCAGGAGGAGAAGGGGACGACCGAGGATGAGATGGCTGGATGGCATCACGGACTCGATGGACGTGAATCTGAGTGAACTCCGGGAGTCAGTGATGGACAGGGAGGCCTGGAGTGCTTCGATTTATGGCGTTGCAAAGAGTCAGACACGACTGAGCGACTGAACTGAACTGAAGAATCTTTTGGCTTTTTTGTATCCTTATTAGCTAATAGATATGACAATTAAACTCAGACTTGAATGAGAGGTAATTAGTAAATCATAAACGGGTGACATGTCTTTAGAATAAACCTCTGTTGTACAACTCTACACTAGTACTCCCAGTATCCAAAGCACCTCTGGAGAATAAGTTCACAGGATTTTAGGCACCTGAAATTTCTATCAATAAACATGGTAATACAGGCCTCTAGGTTGAATATTTGTAATATTTGCCATTTTCATCATAGTCCCATGTATTTACTATTTAACATCATAGAAGACATAAATGGGGTGTTTTGGAGCTATTATAACAAAATACTGTGGAAGGGATTGCTTAAATAAGAGGAATTTATTTCTCACAGTGGTGGAGGCTGAAAAATCCATGATACACATATCAGATAACTTGGTTTCTGCTGAGGATCCTCTTCTTGGCTTGCAGACACCCATCTTCTGCCTGTGTCCTAACATGAGAGAGAAAGAGCTCTAGTTTCTGCCTCTTCTGATAAGGACATTAACAACATCACAGAGGCCTCACTTTTCTTAAATCATCTAAACCTAATGACTTTACAAAGATATTACTTCCAAATACCATCACTTTGGAGGGTTAAGGACCTCAATACATGAATTGAAGGAGTGATAGTAATCATTCCATTCTTGAAGTGAAGGGAAGGGAAGTGAAGTGAAGTGAAGGGAAGTGAAGGGAAGTGACAGTGGCCCAGTTGTGTCTGACTCTGCGATCCCATGGGCTATAGCCTGCCAGGCTTCTCTGTCCATGGAATTCTCCAGGCAAGAATACTGGAGTGGGTGGCCATTCCCTTCTCCAGGGGATCTTACTGACCCAGGTATCGAACCTGGATCTCACACATTGCAGGCAGATTCTTTACCATCTGAGCCACAGGGATAACCTGGGCCAGTGGAAGCGTAGAGGGTTTTACTCAGATTTAGGCATTCAGAGAAGACTTATGAGAAGTATGTAAATCTAAGGTCATACTTGAAACATGAAAATGATCTAACTATGTGAACAAGGATGAAAAGATGTGTATTTCATGTATTTTTGACAGTAAATGTAACCAGGTAGCTGTTTGACTGCAAGAGGATAACTGACTGAATGAGTGAAAGAGGAGACAAGCAGACAAATTGATGTGACTTAGCAACACTTTATCAAGGAGATAAGAGGAGCCTGCACTGGGTGGTGACAATGGAGTGGGAAGGATGGCACTGCTGTTCAGTTTAGTTCAGTAGCTCAGTCATGTCTGACTATTTGCAACCCCATGGATTGCAGCATGACAGGCCTCCCTGTCCATCACCAAATCCTAGAGTTTACTCAAACTCATATATATTGCATTGGTGATGCCATCCAACTATCTTATCCTCCATTGTCCCCTTCTCCTCCCAACTTCAATCTTTCCCAGAATCAAGGTTTTTTCAAATGAGTCAGCTCTTCGCATTAGGTGGCCATAGTATTGGAGTTTCAGCTTCAACATCTGTCCTTCCAATGAATATTCAGGATTGATTTCCTTTAGGATGGACTGGATGGATCTCCTGGCAGTCCAGGGGACTCTCAAGACTCTTCTCCAACACCACAGTTCAAAAGCATCAATTCTGGGAGAATGGCATTAAAATATGTATACTATCATGTTAAGATAGTATACATGTAAGAAAGAAATGAATTGCTAGTCTAGGTTCGATACAGGATACAGGATGCTTGGGGCTGGTGCACTGGGATGATCCAGAGAGATGATATGGGGAGGATGGTGGGAGGGGGGCTCAGGGTTGGGAACTCATGTATACCTGTGGTGGATTCATGTCAATGTATGGCAAAACCAATACAGTATTGTAAAGTAAAAAAATAAAATAAATAAATAATAAAAAACAATAGAAAAAAAAAAAAAGCACCAATTCTTCGGCAGTCAGCTTTCTTTATAGTCCAACTCTCACATCCATACATGATGACTGGAAAAACCATAGACTTGACTAGACAGACCTTTGTTGGCAAAATAACATCTCTGCTTTTTACTATGCTGTCTAGGTTGGTCATAACTTTTCTTCCAAGGAGTAAGCATCTTTTAATTTCATGGCTGCAATCACCAAGTGCAGTGATTTTGGAGCCCCCAAAAATAAAATCTGACACTGCTTCCACTGTTTCCCCATCTATTTGCCATGCACTGATGGGACCAGATGCCATGATCTTCGTTTTCTGAATGTTGAGCTTTAGGCCAGCTTTTTAACTCTCCTCTTTCACTTTCATCAAGAGGCTCTTTAGTTCTTCTTCACTTTCTGCTGTAAGTGTGGTGTCATCTGCATATCTGAGGTAATTGATATTTCTCCTGGCAATCTTGATTCCAGCTTGTGCTTCATTCAACCCAGTGTTTCTCATGATGTACTCTTCATATGAGTTAAATAAGCAGGGTGACAATATACAGCCTTGATATACTCTTTTTCCTATTTGGAACCAGTCTATTGTTCCATGTCCAGTTCCAACTGTTGCTTCCTGACCTGCATACAGATTTTTCAGGAAGCAGGTCAGGTGGTCTGGTATTCACATCTCTTTCAGAATTATCCACAGTTTGTTGTGATCCATACAGTCAAAGACTTTGGCATAGTCAATAAAGCAGAAGTAGATATTTTTCTGGAACTCTCTCGCTTTTTCAATGATCCAACAGATGTTGGCAATTTGATCTCTGGTTCCTCTGCCTTTTCTAAAACTAGCTTGAACATCTGGAAGTTCACAGTTCTAGTATTGTTGAAGTGTTGCTTGGAGAATTTGAGAATTACCTTACTAGCATGTGAGGTGAGTGCAGTTGTGTGGTACTTTGAGCATTCTTTGGCATTGCCTTTCTTTGGGATTGGAATGAAAACTGACCTTTTCCAGTCCTGTGGCCACTGCTGAGTCTTCCAAAAGTGCAGCTGAGAGCTAGGTAGATGATACAGGGACAGTTGATGTTTATTTCCCTTTCTATTATGTTCTGTAACCTCCAAGAAGAAATGCAAGAGGAGACTGTTGCGTTTGAGGCCTAGGAGATCTGTCCCTTTTGCTGTAGGAGATTTCTAAAAGTCATTCTAGACTTCCTTGAGAAAAAGAAATTCAGTACTTAAGTGTTCATTGTCATAGGCTTTTATTTTAGCTTACTGTTTCCAAAGGGAATTATTGTCAAATAAAAAAAGCATTCATGAACAATTAAGCAAAGAGTTATAGACTGACATCATACAATTAAAAGCAAAACCCACTATAGCAAGAACATTTGAGCTACTTTCCATACACTGTAAAAAATTGCCCCACTTCTATTTTCCACATATACTTTATGTACACCTAAGTTATAGTTTGCCACGTTTCTCACTGATTCTTGATGTCATAGTTCTATATTCTGTATGTCATTTCAAGGGCCAGAGTGGGCATAATTTGTACAACAAGTGGCCAGCAAAGGGAACAGCCTTAAATACTTCTACCATCACCAATCAAGATAGGAATGCATCAGATACTCTCAACGGTTTGTGTCTAGAGATGCTTTATCAGTGGCCATCTTACATGCTATCTTTTAAGATAGGCATTGTTTCAGCTGGAAAGAATTGGTAAAAAAAGACCCAAGATATTGCTAATTACCTTTTATATATAATCCAATGTTCAATACAAACTATTAAAATTAATATTGTACAGTATTAATACTGTAATGTTATACAAAAATTAATATTGTACAATATTAACCAGATATCTGGCCTGAGGTGGCCCAGTCTTGGAGTCTACAGGCTCTATGGTAGGGCTACAGGTGACCTCCAAAAGGACTTATGCCAACATGTACCTTTCGGGACTGCTACCAATGTACCTGTCTGGGTGGCAGGCCACTGCCAACCCACACCTCTGCAGAAACCCTCAGTTTTGCCAAGAGAACAGACTAGTGCCAAACAAACACCCTCTATGGCAACACAAGAGAAGATTCTACACAAGGACATCATCATATGGTCAATACTGAAATTACATTTATTATGTTTTTTTCAGCTGAAGATGGAGAAGCTCTAGGCAGTCAGCCAAAAAGAAAAAAAAAAGTCTTGGAGCTGACTGTGGCTCAGATCATGAGGTCTTTATTGCAAAATTCAGGCTTAAATTGAAGAAAGTAGGGAAAAGCACTAGACCATTCAGGTGTGACCTAAATCAAATCCCTTATGACTATACAGTGGAGGTGGCAATTAGATTCAAGGGACTAGACCTGATAGAGTGACTAATGAACTATGGATGGAGGTTCAAAACATCATTCAGGAAGCAGTGACCAAAATCATCCGCCAACAAAAGAAATGCAAGAAGGCAGAATAGTTGTCTGAGAAGGCCTTACAAATAGCTGAGAAAAGAAGAGAAGTAAGAGGTAAATGAGAGGGTTGCTGCTGCTGCTGAGTCACTTCAGTTGTGTCCAAATCTGTGCGACCCCATAGACGGCAGCCCATCAGGATTCCCCATCCCTGGGATTCTCCAGGCAAGAACACTGGAGTGGGTTGCCATTTCCTTCTCCAATGCATGAAAGTGAAAAGTGAAAGTGAAGTTGCTCAGTCATGTCCGACTCTTTGTGACCCCATGGACTGCAGCCTACCAGGCTCCTCCATCCATGGAATTTCCCAGGCAAGAGTACTGGAGTGGGGTGCCATTGCCTTCTTCCAAATGAGAGAGTTAGACATATGCAACTCAATGCAGAGTTCCAGAGAATAGCGAGGAGAGATAAGAAAGCATTCTTCAGGGAACAATTCAAGGAAATAGAGGAAAACAATAAAATAGGAAAGACTAGAGATCTCTTCAAGAAAATTGGAGATACCAAGGGAACATTTCATGCAAAGATGGGCACAATGAAGGACAGAAATATTGGAGCAGAGGAAATGAAGAAGAGATGTCAAGAATAAACAGAACTATACAAAAATGTTGTAATGACCCATATAACCATGATGATGTGATCACTCACCTAGAGCCAGACATCCTGGAGTTTTTAGTCAGGTGGACCTTAGGAAGCGTTACTACAAAGCAAAGCTAGTGGAGGTGATAGAATCGAATTCCAGCTGAGCTATCTCAAATCCTAAAAGATGATGCTATTAAAAAATGTTGTAGTCAACATGCTAGCAAATTTGGGAAAGTCAGCAGTGGCCACAGGACTGGAAAGGTCAGTTTTCATTCCAATCCCAAAGAAAGGCAATGCCAAAGAATATTCAAACTATTGCACAACTGCACTTATTTCACATGCTTGCACGATTAATGCTCAAAATCCTTCAAGCTAGGCTTCAACAGTCCATGAACTGAAAACTTCCAGATGTACAAGCTGGATTTAAAAAGGCAGAGGAACCATAGATCAAATAGCCCACATCCACTGGATCATATAAAAAGCAAGGGAATTCCAAAGAAACATCTACTTCTGCTTCGTTGAATGTGCTAAAGCTTTTGACTGTGTGGATTACAATAAACTGAAGAAAATTCTTAAAGAAATGGGAGTACCAGACCACCTTACCTGCCTCTGAGAAACCCGTATGCAAACCAAGAGAAAACAATTCGAACCAGGCATGGAACAGTAGACTGGTTCCAAATTGGGAAAGGAGTAGTTCAAGGGTGTATGTTTTCACCCTGCTTATTTAACTTCTTTGCAGAGTACATCATGTGAAATGTTGGGCTGGATGAATCACAAGCTGGAATCAAGATCGTTAGTAGAATATCAACACTTCACATATGCAGATGATACCACTCTAAGGCCAGAAAGTAAAAAGGAACTAGAGAGCCTCTTGATGAAGGTGAAGGAGGATAATGAAAAACTTAAAATTCAACATTCAAGAAACTTAAGACCATGGCATCTGGTCCCATCTCTTCATGGCAAATAGAAAGAGAAAAAGTGGAAGCAGTGACAGATTTTACTTTCTTGGGCTCCAAAATCACTGAGGATGGTGACTGCAGCCATGAAAACAAAAGACTCTTGCTCCTTGGAAGAAAGGCTATGATAAACCTAAACAGCATATTAAATAGTAGAGACATCACTTTGCTGACAAAGATCCGTATAGTCAGAGCTATGGCTTTTCCAATAGTCATATATGGATGTGAAAGTTGAACAATAAAGAAGGCTGATTTTATTAATGCTTTCAAATTCTGGTGCTGGAGAAGACTTTCGAGAGTCCCTTGGACAGTAAAGAGATCAAATCAGTCAATTCTAAAGGAAATCAATCCTGGATATTGGAAGGACTGATGCTGAAACTGAAGCTCCAGTATTTTGGCCACCTGATGCAAAGAGCCAGCTCATAGCAAAAGGCTGATTCTGGGAAAGATTGCAGTCAGGAGAAGGGGGCAACAGAGATTAAGATGGTTGGATGGCATCACCAACTCAATGGACATGAGCTTGATCTAACACTTAGTGAAGGAGAGGGAAGCCTTGGATGCTGCAGTTCATGGTGTCACAAAGAGTAGGACATGACTTAGTGACTGAATAACAGCAACAACAATGAGTTTCCATTAATATTCATGAAATTATGGAAGAAACACAAGCTGGAATCAAGATTGCCGGGAGAAATATCAATCACCTCAGATATGCAGATGACACCACCCTTATGGCAGAAAGTGAAGAGAAACTACAAAGCCTCTTGATGAAAGTGAAAGAGGAGAGTGAAACAGTTGGCTTAAAGCTCAACATTCAGAAAACGAAGATCATGGCATCCGGTCCCATCACTTCATGGGAAATAGATGGAGAAACAGTGGAAACAGGGTCAGACTTAATTTTTGGGAGCTCCAAAATTACTGCAGATGGTGCTTGCAGCCCTGAAAATAGAAGACGCTTACTCCTTAGAAGAAAAGTTATGACCAACCTAGAAAGCATATTGAAAAGCAGAGATATTAATTTGCCGACTAAGGTCCATCTAGTCAAGGCTATGGTTTTTCCAGTGCTCATATATGGTTGTGAGAGTTAGACTGTGAAAAAGGCTGAGCGCGGAAGAACTGATGCTTTTGAACTGTGGTATTGGAGAAGACTCTTGAGAGTCCCTTGGGCTGCAAGGAGAGCCAACCAGTCCATTCTGAAGGAGATCAGCCCTGGGATTTCTTTGGAAGGAATNGAACTCAAACTTTATGTGGTGACCACCTATTGTTTTCATTCTGGTCCTCTTCAAGACATTCCCACCTCAGTCAGTCTATATTTTGGTTGTAAAAGCCAGAAAACTGAGTATCAAGCTTCATATTTCCTTCCTTCATTCAATCATCAGTTCACTTCAGTTCAGTCGCTCAGTCATGTCCGACTCTTTGTGACCCCATGAATCGCAGCACGCCAGGCCTCCCTGTCCATCATAGACATACATTTTCGTTTGCCATCATAAATTTATCCTGAAACAATTCCTATCACTGCCACCATTTTAGATGAATACACCATCATGTTTTTCCTGCGGATTTCTAAATTCTGGAATAAGTGATCTTTCTGCATCTATTCCTAACCTCCAGTTCACTCCCTTTGCCATGCTAGAGGAAATATTTCCAAACTTAAAGCTGATAGCACCATTTCCCTCCTTAAGATAGACTATGATTATCTTTTGTTCTAGATAAACATTTGTCTGCTTCTCCAGGCCTCTTGCTCCTACACCCCTTTGCTTTCTTTACCCCAGCGGTATCACTGTAGAATTCTCTAGCACTATGGACTTTGCACACACTGCTCCCTGCACCAGAAAATCTTACCTCCGCATTCACTGTTCCGATGCCTTTTGTTCCGTTAGGGATGTGTTCCTTGAATTTCCATACTATCTTAGTTTTTAAAGGAGAGGAATTCTCTTTGCAACACTGTTTTTCTTTTAAAACATGAAACACAGTTTGAAATGTGATATCTAGTAGTGTCATTATTTGATTATCATACACTATGTCTTTATTTTATTTTAAATTTTACTCATTAATGTATCTCCAGAGTCTAGCACAATGCCATGATATATTAAATAAACTAATTTACTTAACTAAGTTAAGTGAGGGCAGCTGGGGCAGCTGTGAGATGATACCCCTCGTCCTAGGTAAGGAGCAGTGGCTGCGCTCTGCTGGAGCAGACATGAAGAGATACCCCAAGTGCAAGGTAAGAGAAATCTAAGTAAGACTGTAGGTGTTGCAAGAGACATCAGAGAGCAGACACACAAACCATAATCACAGAAAATTAGTCAATCTAATCACACAGACCACAGCCTTGTCTTACTCAATGAAACTAAGCCATGCTCTGTGGGGCCACCCAAGATGGGCAGGTCATGGTGGAGAGGTCTGACAGAATGTGGTCCACTGGAGAAAGGAATGGCAAATCACTTCAGTATTTTGCCTTGAGAACCCCATGAACAGTATGAAAAGGCAAAATGATAGGATACTGAAAGAGGAACTCCCTAGGTTGGTGGGTGTCCAATATGCTACTGGAGATAATTGGAGAAATAACTCCAGAAAGAATGAAGGGATGGAGCCAAAGCAAAAACAATACCCAGTTGTGGATATGACTGATGATAGAAGCAAGGTCTGATGCTATAAAGAGCCATATTGCATAGGAACCTGGAATGTTAGGTCCATGAATCAAGGCAAATTGGAAGTAGTCAAACAGGAGATGGCAAGAGTGAATGTCAACATTCTAGGAATCAGCAAACTAAAATGGACTGGATTGGGTGAATTTAACTCAGATGACCATTATGTCTACTACTGCAGGCAGGAATCCCTTAGAAGAAATGGAGTAGCCATCATGGTCAACAAAAGAGTCTGAAATGCAGTACTTGGATGCAACTTCAAAAACGACAAAATGATCTCTGTTGGTTTCCAAGGCAAACCATTCAATATCATAGTAATCCAAGTCTATGCACCAACCAGAACACGGAAGAAGCTGAAGTTGAACGGTTGTATGAAGACCTACTAAAAAGCCTCTTGATGAAAGTGAAAGAGGAGAGTGAAAAAGTTGGCTGAAAGCTCAACATTCAGAAAACGAAGATCATGGCATCTGGTCCAATCACTTCATGGCAAATAGATGGGGAAACATTGGAAACAGTGTCAGACTTTATTTTGAGAGGCTCCAAAATCACTGCAGATGGTGACTGCAGCCCTGAAATTAAAAGATGCTTACTCCTTGGAAGGAAAGTTATGACCAACCTAGATAGCATATTCATAAGCAGAGACATTACTTTGCCAACTAAGGTCCGTCTAGTCAAGGCTATGGTTTTTCCAGTCTCATGTATGGATGTGAGAGTTGGACTGTGAAGAAAGCTGAGCACCAAAGAATTGATGCTTTTGAACTGTGATGTTGGAGAAGACTCTTGAGAGTCTCTTGGACTGCAAGGAGATTCAACCAGTCCATTCTAAAGAAGATCAGTCCTGGGTTTTCTTTGGAAGGACTGATGATAAAACTGAAACTCCAATACTTTGGCCACCACATGCAAAGAGTTGACTCATTGGAAAAGACTTTGATGCTGGGAGGGATTGGGGGCAGGAAGAGAAGAGGACAACAGAGGATGAGATGGCTGGATGGCATCACTGACTCAATGGACGTGAGTTTGGGTGAACTCTGGGAATTGGTAATGGACAGGGAGGCCTGGCATGCTGAGATTCATGGGGTCACAGAGTCGGACTGAACTGACTGATGAAAACCTACAAGACCTTTTAGAACTAACACCCAAAAAAGATGTTCTTTTCATTATAGGGGACTGGAATTCAAAAGTAGGAAGTCAAGAAACACCTGGGGTAACAGGCAAATTTGGCTTTGGAATGTGGAATGAAGCAGGGCAAAGACTAATAGAGTTTTGCCAAGAGAACACACTGGTCAAAGCAAATACCCTCTTCCAACAACACAAGAGAAGACTCTACACATGGACATCACCAGATGGTCAACACCGAAATCAGATTGATTATATTCTTTGCAGCCAAGATGGAGAAGCTCTATACAGTCAGCAAAAAACAAGACCGGGAGCTGACTGTGGCTCAGATTATGAACTCCTTATTGCCAAATTCAGACTTAAATTGAAGAAAGTAGGGAACACTACTAGACCATTCAGCTATGACCTAAATCAAATCCCTTATGATTATACAGTGGAAGTGAGAAATAGATTTAAGGGACTAGATCTGATAGATAGAGTGCCTGATGAACTATGGACGGAGATTCATGACATTGTACAGGAGACAGGGATCAAGACCTTCCCCATGGAAAAGAAATGCAAAAAAGCAAAATGGCTGTCTGAGGAGGCCTTACAAATAACTGCGAAAAGAAGAGAAGCAAAAAGCAAAGGAGAAAAGGAAAGATATAAGCATCTGAATGCAGAGTTCCAAAGAATAGCAAGGAGAGATAAGAAAGCCTTCCTCAGCAATCAATGCAAAGAAATCGAGGAAAACAACAGAATGGGAAAACCTAGAGATCTCTTCAAGAAAATTAGAGATACTAAGGGAACATTTCATGCAAAGATGGGCTCAATAAAGGACAGAAAGTTTCTGGACCTAACAGAAGCAGAAGATATTAAGAAGAGGTGGCAAGAATACACAGAAGAATTGTACAAAAAAGATCTTCATGACCAAGATAATCATGATGGTGTGATCACTCACCTAGAGCCAGACATCCTGGAATGTGGAGTCAGTGGGCCTTAGAAAGCATCCACTATGAACAAAGCTAGTGGAAGTGATGGAATTTAGTTGAGCTATTTCAAATCCTGGAAGATGATCCTGTAAAAGTGCTGCACTCAATATGCCAGCAAATTTGGAAAACTCAGCAGTGGCTACAGGACTGGAAAAGGTCAGTTTTCATTCCAATCCCAAAGAAAGGTAATGCCAAAGAATGCTCAGACTACCGCACAATTGCACTCGTCTCACATGCTAGTAAAGTAATGCTCAAAATTCTCCAAAAATTCTCCGTCTAGTCAAGGCTATGTTTATTCCAGTGGTCATGTATGGATGTGAGCGTTGGACTGTGAAAAAAGCTGAGCACCAAAGAATTGATGCTTTTGACCTGTGATGTTGGAGAAAACTCTTGAGAGGCCCTTGGACTGCAAGGAGATCCAACCAGTCCATCCTAAAGGAGATCAGTCCTGGGTGTTCTTTGGAAGGACTGAGGCTAAAGCTAAAACTCCAATACTTTGGTCATCTGATGTGAAGCGTTGACTCATTGGAAAAGACTCTGATGCTGGTAGGGTTTGGGGGCAGGAGGAGAAGGGGACGACAGAGGATGAGATGGCTAGTTGGCATCACCAACTCGATGGACATGAGTTTGAGTGAACTCTGGGAGCTGGTGATGGACAGGGAGACCTGGCATGCTGCAATTCATGAGGTCACAAACAGTCGGACATGACTGAGCAACTAAACTGTACTGAAGTTAAATGAAATAAATAATGAATATGGACTAGATGGAAACATACAATGTGGGGTTAAGAAAGTTTTGTTTGTTGTTGTTTAGTCACTAAATCATGTCCAACATTTTGCAACTCTGTGGACGGTACTTTACAAGCTTCTCTGTACAGGGAATTTTCTAGACAAGAATATTGAAATGAGTTGCCATTTCCTCCCTCAAGGGAGGTCTTTAAGGTACAAACAAACAAATCAATTGTGCTTGTGTTGATAAAAGGCAATAGGAAGGAAAAGATTAGTTATAAGAAAAAGCAAAGATCATGATAAAAGGATAGATTTAAGGATTGGCTGACATTGCAAAGGCAACACATTTTCTACTCAAAACAGGTGAGAAAAAGGAAAGTTGGACTGTATATGTAAGTATTTTGTAGTGTTGTAGCAAGAATTTGCAAGAGTACCTAACTTGTGAATTCTATACAGTTTTAAAAATTTTACCTATTTATTTATTTTACACAAAGGAGGAGGAAAGACAGAGGAAGAGGTGAGTTTAGCAAGCTCAAAGTTTGGCAGAGTATGAAGAAATTTTGAGGTTGCCATGGTAGAGACTAGGGTAGAATTCTGGCTGTAGAAATTTGAATATTGGGTTGCACCCAAGACTGCATTGAATGGCAGACTGAGTTGGTAGCAGAAAACCTCTCTACTTGGCTACTTGGTGATGTGACATTTTTTAGTAACTTGTTGCAGCTCAAGTGTGAAACTGGAGACTGGCTATTACATCAACCCAAGATGGAAGTTTTGATACATCGATATGATTTAAAGACAGGGAATTTCAGTTGCTGGCAAATACAGAACTGTCATTTGCTAAAGCAGTATCTTTCCAAAATGGTTTTAGTTTCTTACGTTCTTATTTCATTGAAATCTCTTCTCAAAAATCATTTTATCAGAGTTCCTCCCTGATGATTCTATTCAAAATTTTATCTTTTGAATGTTTTCATCTTCTTAATATGATTTATTTTCCTCTTAGTTCTTGCCATTTTATATTTTAATCCTTCCTTTCTTCCCACTTCCCTCCCTTCCTTCCTAATGTGTATCTATCTGTCCCTTTTACAATTATACTATATGAGAATAGTGATTTTTAAAAACTAATAAATCCCAGCCCTACTACTCCTATTACTTAAATAATTATTGCAAAGAACTCTAGTACAAATTTATATAGAGAACTTTATGATTAGGTTTATTTCCGAGACTGATCTGTGCTCATTTCACTACAATTGTGTTTACTTTGTCTTAATTGAAGTTTAAAAACTTTTAAAGCATTGACATAAATGTTGGCTTATTTAAAGTTAGTTATTTAACAACAACACTTTAAGGGTCCTCTTCTCTTTTTTGCAAATTCACAATCTGAATTTTGGGTTGGATTTGAGAGACTAAACTCTCTATGACTTCTGTGAAATTTTTTCATCTCACTTTTCATAGACTAGTCCCATATTCCTACCCCCATATTTGTCCCGTGTATATTGATTGCTCTCATTGTACTGAATTCCTTATTTATAGAATTTGTTTCTTACTATATAGTGAGTTTTTTTTTTTTTTAAATGAAGTTGCTCAGTTGTGTCCAACTCTTTGTGACCCCATGGACTGTAGCCTACCAGGCTCCTCCGTCCATGGAATTTTCCAGGCAAGAGTCTTTTAAAAAGACTTTATTTACATATTTGTCTTCATCAATCTCAACACAGAATCTGGTTTTATTAAATTTGAATAAATATGTGTTGAGTGAGGGAATGAAATGAATGAATGAATGAGTCCGTTTGGCAAAGAAAACTGAGCTTCTGGAGTGGTTCATTGACTTATCCAAGTCCAGAAAGTTAATAAAGAAAGGAGCACTGGTTTTCTGATGCCTATATAAAAGCTCATTGTCATATGCATTACACTTTAGTCATGGATTTACAGTCCTAGAACTGCCATGTGAATTTAATATTTTCAAAGAATCTGAGCTTGAACTGCTTTAAGTTTCCGACTTAAATAAATAGCCCATTAAGCCCTCTATTTTGTTTTGCACATTTTATATCCTTCCATGCAAATGTTTTCCATGTTAGCTGCTCTAAAGCAAAGAGCATGGTTATATAAACAACAGTACAGAGCAGTGCCACACAGCAAAATAGGATGTCCCTTTGTACAACAAGAATCCTTGAGGCTGGCAGAATTCAAATTAAACCAAGAAATCTCTCCGGTTAATATTTTAAAATTTTTTCACAAGAAAATTTTCTGCCATAAATACTGATCTGAATGGCATTTATATAGTAATAGAGGCATCTTGAAAATTCATTTTTACTATTGGCTCATGACATTATAGTGTTTTGTTAATTAGATACTTTAAAATCAAGATAGAATATTATTCCTTTATGGAGCATTGTTCCGAGAGGTTTGTAAATGCTGCTGCTGCTGCTGAAGTCGCTTCAGTTGTGTCCAACTCTGTGCGACCCCATAGATGGCAGCCCACCAGGCTTCCCCACCCCTGGAATTCTCCAGGCAAGAATACTGGAGTGGGTTGCCATTTCCTTCTCCAATGTACAGAAGTAAAAAGTGAAAGTGAAGTCGCTCAGTCGTGTCTGACTCTTAGCGACCCCATGGACTGCAGCCTACCAGGCTCCTCCGTCCATGGATTTTCCAGGCAAGAGTACTGGAGTGGGTGCCATCGCCTTCTCCATTGTAAATGTTAGGGACATGTAAAAATCACAGATCATACAGTCAAAAGATGTAGGCAAATTTTAGGAATTTAGATGTTTACTCTGCATAAAAATAAATCAACTCAAGTGTAGGATTTCATGAGGTGAAAAGTAATAAACACACAAATTAAATGGGAAAAACCAGGAGCCTATAGATATAATAAACATCAAATAAAGATAATCTGAATATGCTTAGTTTTAGGGTGATAATTTTGTCCTCTGAATTACTTTACAATCTCTACTTAGGTTAAAGGTAGTCTCTAGGGACAGGTTATTGGGACATATTCTTTTTTGAGGTTCCTAACTATTTCTCATTAAGAAATACATGAGGAAGTAGTAGATATAAATGATTCAATTAGTTTTGTGACTTAAGGCAAGTGACCAATTTTTCTAGTCCTCAATATTCTTATAGGCTTGTTGTGAGGTTCCAATGAAACTTAATATGAAATAGTTAATACTTCCAAACCCAGAGAGTATGGTAAGGAGTAAAGTGGCTACAATTTGCCATAAGCACTAAATGTAGACAGAGATTTAATGGATCAGATCAAGATTATTTCAGCAAAGCTAGTGGCATGAGAATCAACAGAATTATAGCCGTTTCCCTACCCCCAGGTCCATGGGACAGCACACTTGACCTAGACAGATGCTGCACATGCAGTGGGTTTCTGTTGCAGGTGAGGAATCTGGAACTTAAGGAATCTCATGTTTTTATATCAGGTAGTAAGCAAGCCAGCTACATAAACAATCCGGAGAAATGGCTGAGCTAAAAAATGAGTCAAGATCTTAGAGCTTTGACACCACAAGAATCTCATGGGGGACTCCCTCACAGTAGAAAGCACTTTGAATAATAGAAAACATCATTACCAAAAGAAATAAAAATGTACATCCACACACAATGTGCAAGTGTGTGTTGAAAGCAGCATTATTCATAATAATCAAAGAGAGGAAACAACTCAAATGTTTACAGTGAGGAATGAGGGATGAAGGCACAGAATGTGATATATCTATAAAGTGAGGTCGCTCAGTCATGTCCGACTCTTTGTGACCCCATGGACTGTAGCCTACCAGGCTCCTCCCTCCATGGGATTCTCCAGGCAAGAGTACTGGAGTGGGTTGCCATTTCCTTCTTCAGGGATCTTCCCAACCCAGGGATCGAACCTGGGTCTCCTGCATTCCAGGCAGACTATTCAGCAGTAAAAAGAATAATGTACTTATACAAGTCACCCATGAATGAAAGTTGAGAACATTATACTAAAGAAAAGATCATATATGATAATGATTCTTTTCATATAAAATGTCCAGAGTGAGTGAACAGAAAGTAAATGAGTAGCTATGTAGTTTGTGGAGGTGGGAAAAAGTGGGAATAGGGAAATGACTGCTAATAGATAAAGAATTCCTTTTTGGGGATGATGAAAATGTTTGAAAATTAGATTGGGTGGTTATTGGATAAACTTGTGTGCATGTGTGTGTATTCGTGTGTGTGTAGCACTGAATTGAAGAAGGAAATGGCAACCCACACCAGTGTTCTTGCCTGGAGAATCCCAGGGATTGGGGAGCCTGGTGGGCTGCCATCTATGGGGTCGCACAGAGTCGGACACGACTGAAGCGACTTAGCAGCAGCAGCAGCAGCACTGAATTGTAGTTTTTAAATGGGTAAATTTTATGCTGAATAAATAAATAACATCTAATGAAGCTTTTTTTTTAAAAAAAAAAAAAAAACAAACCATTAAACATACTGGGTGTGTTGGATTATCTGTTTCAACTCAGTAGTACCATTGTTCCATTATAGGGCATTGCAAAAGAAAAACTAGGAACTACATTTCCCAGAATCTCTTTCCTGTTTTGGTTCCTGGTTAGAATTGGATAGTGAGATTTGGAAGATGGAAGAACAGAAGAGATCATTATTTTCCAGAGGTTGTTCACACTGGAGAGCAGGCAAATGTGAGATTCACAGAGAGCTCTTGACAATGACTGGCTTTAATGCTAAAGTTGAAATGACATATGGCAGCTTACCTGACTTTCACCCATGGCCTTTCCCCAGGAGTAAAAGCCTTTGTTTTTCATTATTCAGTTGCTAAGTCATGTCCAACTCTTTGTGACCTCATGGACTGCAGCATGCCAGGCTTCCATGTCCTTCACTATCCCCTGAAGTTTGCTCAAATTTGTATCCATTGAGTCAGTGATGCCATCGAACTATCTTATCCTCTATTATCCCCTTCTCCTCCTGTCCTCAATCTTTCCCAGCATCTGGGTTTTCTTTTTTTTCCACTGAGATGACTATTTGTATCAGGTGATATATTAAAGATCCTCATTTTTGGAATACATAAAATGGTTTCTGTTCTCCTGAACCATGAATGAATTGCTTTTGAGTCCAGACAAACAAGAATTCAAAAACTGGAATCTCTGATTTTATCAAATTTATAAGTATTTCTCTATCACTTCTGTTCAAATGAATAAACTATTTGTATACTGAGATCTCTGTGCTTTCCTGATTTTTCCATGGTATTTGAGTCAAGCAGTTTGGTTGGGACTGGAGGTCCTGATGCCATTTCTGTTACCCATATTTTCCTTGCCTTGGTGATAGACTTAGGTTCTATTTGCATCCTTAAGCAAAACCAGTGAGTGCCTGGCATTCTTTTGGCCACAATTGCTGGTTCAGTGAATTGTGTTTTATCCCTGTTGATTCATCAGAGTGGAGCCCATAAGTTCTGCTTGATGGTTGGGGAAACACAGATAAAGGCTGCACACAGGTGTGAGGATTGAGGACTGAGATGTGTGTGCTAAGTCACTTCAGCTATGTCCAACTCTTTGTTAAACTATGAATCCTAGCCCACCAGGCTCCTCTGTTCATGGGATTCTACAGGCAAGAATACTGGAGTAGGTTACCATGCCCTCCTTCAGGGGATCTGACTCAGGGATCAACCCACATCTCTTATGTCTCCTGCACTGGCAGGCAGGCTTTTTACCACTAGTGCAACCTGGGAAAACCAAGGACTGGGATTATGGTCATTTGGAACCATACGGAAAGTCATTCTGAGTGCAAACCCACATAATGATGTGGAGACCAGAGAATTACAGTAAGCAAAACCAGAGTCTTGATTATAAACATACTGAAAACTTTTCTACTTTTGGACTTTTCAGTTACACCATTAAAATCACAATCTTCTTTATGAGTTTTTGCTAAAGAATATTGAATTGCTTTTTCTGTTCCTTGCAATTAGATATGATCCCATGGGTGCATGTTCAGTCACTGAGTCTTGTCTGACTTTTTGCAACCTTATGGACTGTAGTCCACCAGGCTCCTCTGTCTATAACATTTACCAGGCAAGAATACTGGAGTGTGTTGCACTCCCTTTCCTTCTCCAGGGATTCTTCCCAATCCAGCAATTAGACCCACATTTCCTGCATTGGCAGGTGGATTCTTCACCACTGACCCACCAGTGAAGCCCAAGATACAATTTCATTCATGTGTAAAAGAGGTCTAGGAAAGCAATACCATGTAAAGCAGTAACTATGACCTCATTTCTGTTTTTCATTATATCAAGCCAAAAAAAAAAAAAAAAGCAAAAAGTAATAGAAAGTAAATTAAAATTCACATTCAAAACAGCTCTAACAGAGTAATGAGTGATAATCAATAATCAGGTTCTCCCATTGTTATTGATTCAACCTATTGTGACTTGAAAATTGAGAACTGCTCCCTGTTAAGAATATTTGGGTTTTGATATTCAGTTAGATCTAAGAATTTTCTCACTACAAGAAAAATAAGTGGGTAATAGAGACTCTAGGGCATCGTGGGAAGTAAAAGGAAGTTATTAAGTTCATAATTTTATATAGAAAGAAATCAAAGCACCAGAAGAGAAAGAATAAGAAAAGGGTATGACTTTCAGGAAATTCCAACCTGTCTCTTGTGATCATTTTACATAACAAATACAACTTTTTTACTTAATCAACAAGGTAAAGAGTAAGAACTAGGATGGCTATACGTGAGCTGAACATAGCAGAAAATATTGTTGAGGGAGAAAAGAGAGAACTTGCTGATAATACAGTACTTGCAAAACAAGCTTTTGCTATTTCCCTCCTGACATGGCGTCTGTTGTCTACTAAGGCAATCATATCCAGCAGTAATTGTCTAACAATTGTTCCGTACTGAGAAAATATTTCTGATTACAGACATTAACACGTTTAGGCATTAAACCTCCTCACTGTAATTACCCTTGAGCTTATTCTCACAAATGAATTAATATGCTGATCGCTTAGACTAATACAGCCAGCAAAAGGGTGATGAATTGCTTCCAAATCAGATAAAATGAGGCATGACATCATTTAATTAATTTCATGGAAGTGGGGGGTTGAGGCATAAAGAAAACATTTCCACTGGGGCAATCTTCCCAGAATGGGGTGTGAAGCAGGGGCAGAAAGTAAGAAATGGAAGATGAAATCCAGGGTTATTGAAAGTTTCTTTGTTTTTGAGAAGGTGGATTTGTATATTCCAATGTACCATTTGAGGCAGACATATTTTAGCAGCCAATTGCCCACAGCATGGGTGATTGTGTGCCCTATTGGAAGCTCTCAGAAGGCAGAATGTGCTTGTTTTTCCATTCTAAAGCTAAGAATAATTTGCCTTATTAAATGACCAACTTGCCTTAAAAGGATACAAATACCAAGAGCTTGGTTTGAAATAGAAAATCAAATAAACAAAAAGCAAGGACATGTGGAATGAAAGATGCTAACAAGGTGTGATTAGGACACTAAATGAATTTTTTCTCACATCCACCAAGATTGGGAGCCTTGGTAAAGGACAAAAAGGCTGGGTACACAGTAAGAGGGTGTTCCTTGTTCAGATCGAAAGGTGATTTGCTTGTGTAACCATAAGGATAGTAATCCATCTTCCTGACTAGTGCCCATGTTGTTTAGTCATCCAACAGAAAGAGCTTTAGCAAAGCTACTAACAAATCAATAGTACTTTATTTAGATTGTGGCTTGATTTCTTCCACTATCTCCTACCCATTTCCAACTTTGAAAAGGCTGGAGTCGTCCAGCTGGGGATATTTTTAAAGGAGATATATGCTTGATTCAACATGGCTTCCTCCATTAGCTTTATGTAGAATTTTAAAGCTATCTTTTAGATATAGGACTGAAGCACATCTATTACAAATCCAATTGCTAATAACAAATTAAACACCTTAGACATTTGAATTATAATTTTGTAACTCCAAAAAGCAAGTGTTTTATTAACAGTAAACAAAGACCTAAGATGTCTTTCAGTCTTCATTTGTTTTCCTTTCACTGGGTAAGAGTGTATAAGTTTGCTAAACAACAGGCTGTCAACAATGCTCCACAATTAATTGGATTTATATATGTGAGAGTGCAAACACAGTAATTCTCAGTTACTTGCTATGTGACTTTAGGCAACCTGTGTGAGCCTGCATTTTTTTAACCATAAAATAAGCTCAATCACATACTCATAGAGTTGTGGAAGGATTCAATGTTGGAAACATACAAAGTAGCTTGCACTCAATAAATATTGATTTTTTTCCTCATCAATTGTTGAAATTGACAACATTTATTGTTAGCTTGTTCATACTAATTCAACATATTGACCTCACATCCATTCAGTTCAGACTTACTCCTACACCCACACGCACCTCCCTCCGTAACATCTCACTCCTACCTATCCAAACATTTTCTTTTTGCATAAGAGTGAAAAAAAAAAATCTTAAAGTACAAATAGGATTTGTCACATTTCCCTCTTAATACCCTTCAATAATCTGACTTTATACTTAAAATGAGATCCAAACCTCTTTCTGTGCCTATATTCTTTAATTCCTACCTCTTTGATTTATCTATGTTGTTTTCTACCTCTTTCTATTCAAATATTGAAGAAACAAAATAAAGGCAATGAGATAAAAGAATGAGCACTGAATAGAGAAGTTTGCCCAGCAAGAAGGCCAACTTAGCAGAGTCTGCTCTGGGTGAGAAGGTTGGCTATAGGAGACGGGGTAGGCTTTTTAAAGCCAAAATAAGAGGAATATTTCGAGTTCTTTTAAGGGAAGCAAAATCTCTACTACCAGAGGTGGGCTAGTGCCTCTAGGCTTGTTATTTAGGTAGGTGCTGGGGACTGACTGTCTGATGCTAAGCATATGGAGAGCACCTGGGAGAGTGGGATCCAGCTGCCTTTGTTGCAAAGGTGCCATGCCAGAGTCAGGATGACGGTGCCCAGCCAGGCCTGCTCCATCACCTACAGGCTGAGTCATTAGGTCAAGATTTGTCACGGCCATACTGGACTTCTTTTAGTTCCAAAAGTAACATTCCTGCCTCAAGGGTTTTGAACATGCTCTTCCTCCACTTGATACATTCTTTTATACATTCTTCTGCTCTTCATGTAACTATTTCTCTATCTTCACATCTCACCTCAAATTATTAATAGGTTACCATGAAGTCTATCTGGATCTAAGTGTAGTCCTTGTTCTGTTTATTTGACAAATGGCAATTTTTCTTTGCTAAACTTATGTCCGTTTAATGCTAAAAACTTCAGTAAGAGGAAGCTGTCTTTCTGTGAGCGGTGTTGAGAGCGAGAACAAAGAAGTAATCATCCACATATTGCAATATTGTAACAAAATAGAACCTCTAGGGAAATTTAGGTCATCTGGATCAGCCTTCAGGATTTTTGAGAAATAAGGAGGTCTCTTGGTATCACTGTCGAGGTAAAATGTTTTTCTTCCCAGGGGAAAGCAAAAAAAAAGATTGTCTAACTTCATCAACTGCAATACTAAAGAATGCACTGCATAAATCGGTTATAGTAAAGAATTTACTTTCAGTGGATATGGATTTTAGTAATATTTGAGGGTTAGGAACAACAGTATCTATGTTGTTTATTACTCACACGTCTTGGACAAGCCCCCATCCTTGGCTCTTGGATTTTCTTACTGGTACAGTGGGAATGTTACAGGGGCTAGTATAGGGATAATGAAGTTTTGAGTCTTGTGATCTTCTATTATGCACTTTACACCTTGAAGGGCTTCTTTATTTATAGTCTATTGATTAATTCTGGGAAGAAGTTTTCAGGGATCTGTTTAATCTTGATGGAAAATGCACTGCAAATTTTGCTAGCCTCAGTTGGAGATTTTGTCCATAGGAAAGTGGTAGCTGACTCAACAGGGACAAATGATCAATGTTTCCAGAATCAGCTGTTATACCATCAGAGACAGAACAAATAAAAGATGCCAAAGAGTCATTTAATTCATTTGGTGTCTTCGATATTACTGTCAAATCCTAGAATTATTTCCCCCTTTTGGGAAAAATAAATTTTGGTATAACATTAAGAAATGTCAGTCTAATAAACAGTTAGGGGTAAAGGAATTAAGGAGAAAATGGTGTGCATCTCTCAAAGGATGCATCTGAACAAAAGAGAACAGGTTAGAGATTCCTACTCGTTGAACTGTTTTAGTACTCAGAGGCAGAGGTAGTGGGGTTGAACACTGAGACTGTGGCTCTGATATCTGTTAGGAATGAAAGAAATGCACCCCCAATTTGGGGAAATGTTCTCTAGGCTGATTTAAAGGAAAGATTAGAAAGAGCCTCGTAGTTGCTTGGAGTCACATCAGAGAGAACTGAGAGGACTTTAGAAAGGCTGAAGATGCCTAAAGATATTACCCTTGTAATAATCTCTTTTCCAGTGTCTTTGTTCTTTGCTGTAAGAGCCGAGACTAAGAGGGTTCTCTTTTCTTTCAGGAGCCTTCATTTACTGGACTTGAGGATTAAGAATTTTGGTGATCTTTCTTTCATCCAGAGTATGAGAGAGCTGGTTTGCCAGATTAAATCTGGAGTGGACATGGTTTCCCATTCCAACCTGGTCCTTTTTATTAGAAGGGAAATTTCTCTCTTCAGGATATTAATAAACCTAGAGTTAAAGCTACCTGAGTGAAATCGACATCTAGAGACCAAAATTTTCTTTAAAAGCAATCTGACATCAATTGTAACATGCACAAGAAGATGTGTCAGATTTTTGTGTGCAAACCTGAATTTTGTTCCAATCAACAGATTTAGGAAAAGATCTAGAAATTGCTTGATAAAGTTGCCTGGCAATTGTTGAAGCCTATTCATGCAATAAGTTAGCTAGCTGGTCTCTGAATTGTAAATCTAGAGACTTTTCGGTATTTTCCCAATTAGCAATTTTTGTTTAATGCCAGGCCTGGCCTTCAATAGCAAACATATGTACTAGATGACTTATAAGTCAAAGAAACCAGGTTGTGATAGTTTGAATGACTATACTAAGTCTCTCAGCAAATCTGGGAGGATCTCAAGTTACTTGAAAAAAATCTTTGATGAAGTTTCAGTTTTAGTCCAGGGAGGTTAAGAAATTAAAAGTTTAGCCTCTGGATCCTCAGAAGGCCTAATTTTAAAGGAACAGGTTCTGACAAGTTTGGAGGAAATGGGGAAGTTTGGTTGGGGAATCAGCGTGAGAGAACTGAGGGTATAGTGGATGAGTCTGTGTGCCTGTGTGCTCAGTAGCTCAGTTGTGTCCGACTCTTTGCAATCCCATGAATGGCAGCCCACCAAGCTCCTCTGTCCACAGGATTTTCCAGGCAAGAAAACTGCAGTAGGTTGTCATTTCCTGCTCCAGTGGAGCATAGGCAGTCTAAAAGGAAAGAAGGAAGATCGCTGACTCTGGCCACAAGAAGCCAAGAGAGAGAGAACTGTTGGTGCCCAAAGAAGAGCCTGATACAAAGACGCAAAGGAAAATGGGACTGAGGCTTTGGAATTCATTTTACCTTTCTTTAATCATTTGTATGCCTCAATTAATCTTAAAATCTTATTTTGTGGAGAGGCAATTTTAGACTTCTGACAACTTTGGAAAGTCTCAAAATACCAATTGAAATAAACATTCCTCAGTTCTGAAAATTTTGGGGCTGTTGTGGTCCAAATCAGTTTTAAGGAAATTAAGTTTGGGAATTTCAAAAATTTCCCATAATGGTCACTGCTATTCTAAATTTCCTTTAGTGAGGTTGATCCACTTAGTTATAATTGTATATGAGGAAGGATCAAGACTTTTAATACTTGGATAATAGAGATCCCATTTCCTAGAAGGTTTTCCTGTAGGGTAAAGAATACTTTTTAAACTGTATAACCAGCATACAGCACAAATAGCTCAATGTATACAACTTGCAAGCCTATCCCAGCCAATTCAAAAGAAAGATCTCACTTCCAGAGGACCCATAAAGAAGGCTTTTTCAGTCATATTCCAGAGAATAGCTCTTCCAAAGGAATAGCCAGGAAAATTCCCTGGTGGTAAATGGTTAAGACTCCATGCTTCCAAAGCATGGGGCACAGGTTTGATCTTGGTCAGAGGACTAAGATTCCACATGCCTTGTGGTGGTGTGGCCAAAACAACAAATCAAAAAAAAAAAAAAAAAGAGTTTAAAAAGACTATTAAAAAAAGGTAAGAGGATAAGGCTGAGAAACTGAGTACTGTTTCATTGAAACAACCCCTGTTCCTAAGGAATATGACAAAAGCTAGCCAACTTTAAAAGAAACAGCTCCTTTTCTGAAGGGAATAGGCTAAAGGTTATCAGTTAAGGAGTCTGATATCAAGCAAGACAAAAATGCCAAACAAGTACTCAAATACAAATCAAGGCCTTAAACAGAAAGATGAAATCTTTAAATAGACCCCAAATGAAGCCAATCCTAAAGGAAATCAACCCTGAATATACATTGAAAGGACTGATGCTGAAGCTGAAGCTCAAATACTTTGTCCCACCTGACGTGAAGAGCCACGCACTGGAAAAGACCCTGATGATGGGGAAGACTGAAGATAGGAGAAGAAGGGGGCAACATAGGATGAGTTGATTGGCTGGCATCACTGACTCAATGGACATGAGTTTGAGCAAACTCTGGGATATGGTGAAGTACAAGGAAGCCTGGTGTGCTGCAGTCTATAAGATCACAAATAGTCAGACATAACTGAACAACAACAGCAACAAATGAAGCCTGGAGAGCTTCAGAGCCAAAGAGGGCATGACATCAGATTCAGAAGAAAGATTTACCTTCACCTTCAAGGTTGATGAGAAAATCAGTGACAATGGACTCTAATTGTGGAGTACCTAATCTATTTGCTCACCAGCCCTGGAATCTTTGGGAGTCTTCTCTGGCCCCCTTACAGGCCACCAAAATATTGACCCGAAACTAACAGAATGCCAGATATTTCTCCAGCAAGGATGGGTTTACGCAGGAGTTACAGAGAATTGCAGGTCTGAATCTGCAACCCTGGTGAGCAATGTGCAAGTCTACTCAGAGCAAGGGAAGGAGAATACTTATATAGATAGGAAAGGGAGTTGGGAGAGTTAAAATAAGCAAGGGTCCATGGCTTTTCATTGGCTGAATCCTTGCCAGGAAAGAGAGGCCTTTCTTCTCCCTGTTGAACTCTGCTATCATCTCAGAGGGTGGGAGCTCCCCCTTCTGGTCTCCCAGTTCTAGTTCATTGTGGTTTCTGGGTTTTTTTTTGTTTGTTTGTTTTTGTTTTTGTTTTTGTTTTTTACATCTGGAAGTTACATATATGGAGCAAGATAGAGTAGAAGATGAATAAGATCATTTTTTTTCACCTCATTTTCTTTAATTCAGCAGGCAAAAGTAAAGCTATGATGCCTGAATGGATGCCAAACAATCTAGTTATATTTAATTCATAGTTATTACATAGAGGTGCCACTCACATTTTCAAGGGTGTTAACAGTGGATCAAAATAAATATTCCTTTGGTAAAAATCCTAAAACTTCATTTTTGGATGCATGTATTAATATTCATGTATTTGTATGCAGTCAGCCTTTAGAGCAAGCAAATGTCCTCTAACTGCAATTTCAGACTGGTCAAGGTAAAAGACCTTTTCCATTAAGTACTTCTCAATTTCTAATCTATCCATGAACGTGAAAAATCTGTGCTAATTAAAGCCTGTCATATAGGCCAATAGTGCAGAGAAACCTGGGAGTTTCTTCGGATTTAAAGGAGTAGACTTGACATTAAATATAATTAGAATTTTCTGTACCACAATGCAAGATGTTGCTTTGTTCTGGTTTTGTTGCCCAATTTATGAGCAGTTGTTAAAATGCTCAGTGGAATTTTACCTTATAAAATGATCAATTTTTGTAGCTAGAAAAATGGAAACTACCCAATGTAGAGAACATTTGCCAGAATAAATTTAGTAGATAAAATCCTTACTTCTTTTACATCATCCTGTCATATGCCTCAAGGATTTCAAACATGAATGTCTTCAGAGGTCTGGTAGAGTGATTTCATTTTTTTTTTTTTTGGCAGTTGGGCTGTGCAAAATGAAGATCTCTAAATGGGGCTAGCCACTGTCAGTTCCACTAAACTTTTGCCATACAAAGTGAGTTTATGAATGCATTTCTACCATATTTTCTATTTTTTCTAAAGAAGCCAGGTATCAATATTTCCAAAATGATAATATAAAATATATATTTACTATGTATAAAAATTCTTTCTACTAATTAAATTTGTTTAAACATTGCACAGACAAACAAAGGAAGTTTGTGGACTAGGTGTTCTCTAGCAGTTTTTATTTTCTGGATCCTCATGCTTTTATCCTCTAGTGTATCACTGTTTATTAGACTTATGTGGACCACATACGTAATTTTAAATTTTATAGTAGCCACATTAATAGAAGTAAAAATAAACAGGTAAAATCAATATAAATAACGTATTTTATTTAAATTTATTTACTTAAATCTATTGAGAGTTGGACTGTGAAGAAGGCTGAGTGCTGAAGAATTGATGCGTTTGAACTGTGGTATTGGAGAAGACTCTTGAGGGTCTGCAAGGAGATCCAACCAGTCCATTCTGAAGGAGATCAACCCTGGGATTTCTTTGGAAGGAATGATGCTAAAGCTGAAGCTCCAGTACTTTGGACACCTCATGGGAAGAGTTGACTCATTGGAAAAGACTCTGGTGCTGGGAGGGATTCGGGGCAGGAGGAGAAGGGGACGACCCAGGATGAGATGGCTGGATGGCATCACGGATTCGATGG
>SJYQ01008184.1:339681-367920 GCA_006410935.1 Redunca redunca
CTTTAAAATTTTGAAAAATTCCCATTTATCTTTGATATGCTTTCTGCTGTCAATGATATTTTTCTGTAAGTAGAATAGATTTTTTTCTGGTATATCTTTTTTATTCTCTAACTTTCAGACTTTATGTGTATTTCTTTCAACTTCTATTTTGTGATGATCTTATAGTTGGGTATTGTTTTACTATCTAATCTTTTAATTTGGGTCCATTTAATGTAATTATCAGGGTTTCCCAGGTTGCTCAGTGGTAAAGAATCCTTCCTGCCAATGCAGGAGATACAGGAGACTCAGGTTTGATCCCTGGGTTACGAAGATTTTCTGGAATAGGAAATGTCAACCCACTCCAGTATTCTTCCCTGGAAAATCTCACAGATAGAGGAGCCTGGTGGGCTACAGTCCAAGGGGTCACAAAGACTTGGACATGACTTTGAGATTGAGCAACATGCATGAGTGTAGTTATTGACTTATTTAAGTCTAACTATAAAATCTTAAAATCTTGCTATATTATTTTCCTTTTTCTCCATATTCATTTTATCTCTCATCCTTTTTTGCTTTGTTTTGACTTGATCAAAAGTATTCCTCTTATAATTAAGTTTGGTATAGTGTTATTCCTCTTCCCCTAAGACACTCATTGTGTCATTGTAGCTTTTAACTCCATTTATCACAATTTATTTATTCATCTCAACTTTAAAATTAGACAAGCAAAAATATAGACATCTCCTCCTTTTAACCCCCTAACTCAGATCATTCATGAAGTAAAACACCAGAAAAGGCCTGGCTATTTTTGATGAAGCAGAATCAGGAAATAGAAAGAAAGAAAACCAATAACTTATTTTAAAAGATGAAAATATTATATGTTTGTGAATATGGATTAGTGAAATATCATACAAAATAGCCTGAAAGTTTCTCTGTGAATTAAGAGGCAAAATATCTGATTGAAACTGAAGGAAATTATTGTGGAATATGAAGTATAAAGTTATTAGTTTTGTTTAGAAATGACACTTTTGAGAAACTGGGGATAGAACAGAACCAGGAGCCAGAAAAAGAGTTGCTGAGCTCTGCTGAAAACCCATCTGGAGACCAAATAATTGGCAAAAATTCACACAACTGGATTACTTTGTCTAACTATTCATAAATCTGTGAACAGCAAAAGGTAGATAATCTGAAAATGATTTTGAAGTGAAGGAATGAGAATGTTGGGATACTAGCAAAAATGTTATTGCAAAAAAAAAAAAAAATTACCAGGATTCAAACAAAGAGAGAAAATGACATAAATCAATGAAGAAGGGTAGCAGACTATAAGTGGAGGGAAAGATAATCCATTGTACATCAGGAATGGAAGAACAGGAGTGAGAGACCAAAATGGGTCGGAGATATAGTAAGATGATTATGTTTTGGATTTTATTATTTCATATAAGAGTGTAGAGACCATGTTCATAGTATTGGTGTGAAAGTGATTTAGAGCGAGTGGGATTGTGGTAATGATATTGATACTGAAGTCAACCATCTTTCACGCTATTTGTTAGAAAGATTATCTACATATAGAAATTACTCAGTTGATGACGGCTGATTTTACTGGGAGTAAAGAACTCTGAAAACTAGGTTTCAAAGTCCAAAGAGAATGATAGGAGTAGTCAAGACTATAGAGGATAATGTCAATCAAAAGAATAAATGATAGCAAGCTCAGTCATCATGAGCCTCAAGGAAAGAGTGATTTCTGCATAAAGTGAAGTGAAGTGAAGTGAAGTCGCTCAGTTATGTCTGACTCTGCGACCCCATGGACTGTAATCTACTGGGCTCCTCTGTCCATGGTATTTTCCAGGCAAGAGTACTGGAGTGGGTTGCCATTTCCTTCTCCAGAGGATCTTCCAGACCTAGGGATCAAATCCAGGTCTCCCGCATTGTAAGCAGACACTTTACCGTCTGAGCTACAAAAGTACTTGAGAGCTAGGAGGTTATTGACACCAGGCTATCATGATCTTTGGGTGTGAAAGTACAAAAATGTTTCACTTGACTGGGAACAAGGGAAGAGACATTTTCAAGGGAGATCCAGGTTTCAAATCTAACCAGGAAAGAGAATTTTTCTGTGGAAAGATTAAGGATACAGAGCATAATGGTAAGAGCATGAGGGTTCAAGCAGCTGCTGTTGAAAAGGAGAAGCCAACTGTGAAAGGAAGAATTGAACTGGAAAAGATAATTATGCAATGTGACACCAAGTGAGAGGATCACGAAAAGAGGGTCTTGAGTTTGGGTTGGTGGCTAACAATAAGAGGGAAGAGAAGTATAACTGAAGTAATTATCCTCAGGTTCTTGCTCTTATTAGAATAGTAAGCAGCATTCTTTGGTAAATATACAAGTGAATAGACACTGGGTATTTGTGTTTCAAGAGAATTCTCTCTGGGCTTTCAGGAAGGAAGAAATGTAGCAATAATTGAATGCAGACATATTCCTTAAGAGACATCATTAGACTAATGGAATGACTCTTTAACAAACTAAAATCTTTGGGAAGAACATAGATTAGATCTTCGGAAAATCATACAGAAATTGAGTTGACTTTTTGATTTCTGGTTGGTTTACTTTTATTGGATTCACTTGGAACATGTTGACAGAGGATGGGCGACATCCTTGGAGTTTAGTAGCAAATAAGCAATGTGGAGGATTTTAAGTGGTAAGATCTCCATATCAATATCTTAATGAATCTCTTAATGAAATCTCTTCTCTTAATGAAATTATAATGTTCAAGGTGACTAGAAAGACTATGGGGTCATTGCAGAGGGTTGAGAACCTTATAAAAACCCACCCAAATCTGACTGGAAGGAGCAAAGCCTAAGAAATTCTCTTTACTCTGGATAAAGTGTCCATCATCCTACATTAGTTACAACCAGTATGTCATTTTGCAGTGTGTCTGTGTTTGGGGAAATGATATGCTTCATAATTTTACTATTGTTTATAATGTAGACTGACATTGTGTTAAGATTTGAAAGCAAAATTAACATTCTTCCCCTCCCAACCCATTCTATTACGCCTGGCCAATCAAATTCTCAAAAGCAATAAGTGGCAACACATGGCTTTTGAACTGTGGTGTTGTGGAAGACTCTTGAGAGTCCCTTGGACTGTAAGGAAATCAAACCAGTCAATCCTAAAGGAAATCAACCCTGAATATTCTTTGGAAGGACTGATGCTGAAGTTGAAGCTCCAATACTTTGGCCACATGATGCAAAGAGCCGACGCCTTAGAAATGACCCTGATGCTTGGAAAGATTGAAGGCAGGAGGAGAAGGGGACAACAGAGGACAGGATGGTTAGATGACATCACTGACTCAATGGACATGAGTTTCGGCACCTCTGGGAGATGGTGAAGGACAGGGAAGCCTGGTGTGTCCATGGGGTCAAAGATTCAGACAAGGCTGAGAGACTGAACAATATCAACATAGAATGAATTTTTCCCACTATGACTTTGCCATCAAATCCAGAATCAAGTTAAATCAATAAAGAACACAATGGTTTTTAGACAGATATGGATAAAAAATTAGATACCTAATTTTTGAATACTCAGTGATTTTCTCTGATCATTGAAAAAGCAAGAGAGTTCCAGAAAAACATCTATTTCTGCTTTATTGACTATGCCAAAGCCTTTGACTGTGTGGATCACAATAAAGTGTGGAAAATTCTGAAAGAGATGGGAATACCAGACCACCTGACTTGCCTCTTGAGAAACTTATATGCATATGCAGGTCAGGAGGCAACAGTTAGAACTGGACATGGAACAGACTGGTTGCAAATAGGAAAAGGAGTACATCAAGGCTGTATATTATCACCCTGTTTATTTAACTTCTATGCAGAGTACATCAAGAGAAACGCTGGGCTAGAAGAAGCACAAGCTGCAATCAAGATTGCTGGGAGAAATATTAATACCCTCAGATATGCAGATGACACCACCCTTATGGCAGAAAGTGAAGAGGAACTAAAAAGCCTCTTGATGAAAGTGAAAGAGGAGAGTGAAGAAGTTAGCTTAAAGCTCAACATTCAGAAAACGAAGATCATGGCATCTGGTCCCATCACTTCATGGCAAATAGATGGGGAAACATTGGAAACAGTGTCAGGCTTTTTTTTGGAGGGGGCTCCAAAATCACTGCAGATTGTGATTGCAGCCCTGAAATTAAAAGATGCTTACTCCTTGGAAGGAAAGTTATGACCAACCTAGATAGCACATTAAAAAGCAAAGACTATGCGAGACAGAAAAAGAGACACAGATGTTAAGAACAGACTTTTGGACTCTGTGGGAGAAGGAGAGGGTGGGATGATATGGGAGAATGGCATTGAAACATGTATACTATCATGTAAGAAATGAATCGCCAGTCTATGTTTGATACAGGATACAGGGTGCTTGGGGCTGGTGGATTGGGAACTCATGTACACCTGTGGCTGATTCATGTCAATGTATTGCAAAACCAACACAGTATTGTAAAGCAAGATAAAGTAAAAGTAAATTTTTTTTAAAGGGAAAATGAATGTTTTAGTAAAGTTGAATTAAAAACCCTGAAAAAAAAAAGAAAATTCAAAGACATTACTTTGCCAACAAAGGCCCCTCTAGTTAAGGCTATGGTTTCTCCAGTAATCATGTATGGATGTGAGAGTTGGGCTGTGAAGAAAGCTGAGCACTGAAGAACTGATGCTTTTGAACTGTGGTGCTGGAGAAGACTCTTGAGAGTCCTTTAGACTGCAAGGAGATCCAACCAGTCCATCCTAAAGGATATCAATCCTGGGTGTTCATTGGAAGGACTGATGTTGAGGCTGAAACTCCAATACTTTGGCCACTTCATGAGAAGAGTTGATTCACTGGAAAAGACTCTGATGCTGGGAGGGATTGGGAGCAGGAAGGGAAGGGGATGACAGAGAATGAGATGGCTGGATGGCATCACTGACTCGATGCACATGAGTTTGGGTGAATTCCGGGAGTTGATGATGGACAGGGAGGCCTGGCATGCTGCGATTCATGAGGTTGCAAAGAGTCGTACATGACTGAACGCCTGAACTGAACTAAACTGATGATGCAAAGGCATTTTATTAGGTATAATGAAAATACAAGATTTCATATTTAAACTCTACTGATAAATATAAAGCCCATATTCTATACTATGTTAAAAATTTAAAAAGTAAAGATCCTTGAAGACTATTTTTGGATTATTATGTAAGTCCTGACAGATTAAGAAAGTCATTATTTTTCTTTCCATACTGCTTATACATTTTCATCAATCTGCATCTTTAATTATTTGCTCTACTTTCTTTTTCCCCTATTTTATTGAGAAACAATGACATACATTGCTCTATATGTTTAAGGTGTATTGTCCTACTTTCTTAAAACAATGAAACTATATTATTTTAAACTGAAAGTTTTATTTAAAAAATTTTAAATAGTATGAGGAAAAAGGCAAGCACATTAGTTTAGTAATACTATTTGTGCAAAGGGACTGTAGACCATGAGTTGTTTAAACGGTATTTTGTATGAAACCCTTATACTGATTTTTACTTCATTTAAGAGGGAGAAGAATGAAAACTACATTTGTTATTTAATAAAGCTGAATAACCTCCCTTTTTTCTTCTGTTGACAAACCAAAGAATTGCATATATCTCAAACCATTTCTTACAATTTAAGGTAAAGAACACAAGGGGAGTCACATGTACTGTGCCCAAGAAATAATCATTAATGGAGTAAATGAAACAGTTTGAGAAAAAGAAGAGATTCCAAAATAAAACAGAACATCAGAAGATTTTGAGTTGTGACTAATTTATTTTTTAGTTATGTGAAACCTTATAGTAGTGCACAGGACATCCAACAACAATTAGGAAATTCTGTTAGGACATGGAAATTACCAATGATGCATTATGACTACAGCTGTTGAAGACATATCATAAAGCATAAAAAACAGGATTTCTTGTTTAGAGATTTTTCTTTTTCAGTATATATTTAGATAAGAGTAAGAACAACAAAATTAAAGGAGTAGTATAATGTAAAAATTGCAAGTAAGTACAGAGTCAAGCAAATGGCTTTAAATGGGAAATGTACAAATTGAAGCTTAATGGTGCAATGATTTTAAGAAATCATTTCCTTTCTATTTAATTGAATTTCTAGATTATAAACTATTTAATTGAATTTCTAGATTATAAACTATTTCTCTGCTAATGCATAGGTAGTTTTCTCACTTTTTTTGTGGTAACACATAACACAGACCAATGGAAAACAAAGAATGCCTCATACTACCTACAAACAGAAATAAAAATACAGCACGGTGTTGAGGAAGTTGACAAGAAGAAGACTTCAGAGATACTTAATCTCTAACAATTTTTTTTCATCTTTCTGAATAACATGTACTTTAGGATATAAGAACAATGCAGACTTTACAAGGTTAAATGGGATAACAGGCCAATCACCTTACTCAAGACCTCCATGTGCCACTTGAGTTAACTCCTAACACAAAACCCTGCCCTCTCCATGCCCTCTCTAATCTCTTCTTTCCCTTAAGAAACTAGGGAAGAAGAGAAAGTTATTTGGTCTGTAAAAGCATCACTTGAAGAACATTCATAAACTCACTGAAGTAAAAAAGAGACAGAAGGCATTAGCCACGAAGCAGGTCAGTCAGGGTGTAGGACAAATCAGTTTGAGTCACCTTGGAGCCACCAACCAAGGACAAAAGTAGAATTTACTGAAAGACTAGCATAAGTAGGCAGAGAATGGGAATACCAGTCCAGAAAGAGGGAGTCAGTCTTTAGAGAATCCAAGCTCAAACAGATATTCTTTTGTTGCAACAAGAGTGGGGATCTTGTCAGGCTTAAAGAACACCCTTAAAGGATACAAATTGTGCCAAACACAGTACCGTGAATCCTCTAGCCTAGGATGAGTACAGAATCTTAAGGGACTCTACCTGGGGTAGAGAGTCACTCAGTGCTATCATCAGTGGACAGAGGTGTTACTTCTTTAGAGATTCTATGACCCAGAAATTCCTGTTTGTGGTCACATCTCCTGGGAGATCAAAATGATTCTAGATTCCAGCTTCAGCCATTTCATGCAGTTCACTTTCAACAATGTTCAAATACCATTAAAAATCTTTTTTATTTTTTTTAAGACTGTGGAAATTTTCAGTAAAATGGAAACAAATTGCTATAAGTAAACCATTTGTCACAGTCTGATTACTTTGCAGCCACTCTGGGAACACCAATTTGTCATGCTAGATCAAGATAACCACAGCCTGACTAGAGGAAATGGCTTTTTGCCTACTAGTTGTGATTTTTTTTAAACGTTCACCCAGAGAGACGTGCTACATGGAGCCTTCACGTTCCACTCCAGCTGTGTGACCAAAGAGGAAAGCTAAGGCATTAAGAACAAATTGCACCATCTAAAAGCATTTAAAGGCAAAATGATTAACTATGGTTAAATATAAAATTCTGGGCTGGAAGCAAATATACATTTACAGTACAATATTTCATTGTGTATGTTTAAGTTATTTAAATGAAAAAAGTGAAAGAACTATTATTCAGTTGGAAAAAGAAAGATGGAAAATAATAAAATAAATGATTTTGCCTACATTAGTTTCTTAGCACAAAGTAGGCACTTAAGAGATGCTTGGTAATTTGTTAGCTGCTTGATATGAAAAAAAGTACCAGCTTGTCCTCTTATTTTTACTGGATTTTGAAACTGAGAAGGTTTTGAAAATTTGATTGTTTAATCACATGATCTGAAACAGTGTAAGCATAATTTGGGTTTAAAGAGAAAGCAAGTATCCAATATGCTTCTCTTTTTTTGTTTGTTTGTTTGAATAATCAAATTGTAATAAAAATGACATTAAGCAATAAGCAAGAATTGGGCTTCCCAGGTGGCACTGGTGGTGAAGAATCAGGCTACCAATGCAAGAGACACCAGAGATGTGGATTTGACCCCTAGTTTGAGAAGATCCCCTGGAGGAGGGCATGGCAACCCATTCCAGTACTCTTGCCTGGAGAATCCCATGAACAGAGGAACCTGGCAGGCTACAATCCATAGGGTCACAAAGAGTCAGACACCACTGAAGCAACGAATCACCCAGACAAGAAAGAACTACAACTTGCTGGAATAGCTATAGCACAGGTCAGAAACTCTTATTAAATCATATCTCTTCTTAAGAATGCTGAAGAATGCTTCTAGATTCTCTTTTGCAGCTCTAAAATCTCACCATGGTAACAATCACTTTTCCCTAAGATCACCAATTATGTCATTACTGCTCACAGTTAAATTCACTCTTAACTTTGTTAATGTTATAAAGATGAAACTGTTAGCAAAGGCAATCAAGTCTTTTTGTAATAAGCTATTTGTCCAGTGATGTTTTGACATGGATATCCAGTTGGCTATCTCAACTACATTTTGCATACACCTTTTTATATATATTTTGAAAACATTTTCATAGTCAAACCTGAATGGGTGGTCTGTAAAATAAATGTCAATATTTTTAATCCATTTATTCTCATGCAGATTTTTTTCAGAATTTTTTACATTTTGATGGAGACAGGTGCCTTCTTGACACAGGGTACTACTTTTGAATCACTTGATCTTGTACTATTAAACTCAAATATTATCATATTCTAACCAAATATATATCTTATTTCATGGGCCATAGTGGTAAACCTTTTTGAGACTCATTTCAGGAGCTAATTTTGAAACATAAATGTCCTCTAAGCCTTATAAATTTATTTACCTCTTGGTCTTGGGACTTGAGAATCCACAGGAGTTTAGTGGATACAGGTTGCAATGGAAGGAGAGGGAGAAATTATTTCTCATTAAAGTCACTGTCATTAGCTTTGTAACCCCCCCCTTTTTGTGTCCACTGTATCACTCTACATATCATGAAAATACTCTTTCTTGTAGAGGTTTTGTCTATAATTAGAGTCTCTGTTTTCATGGTTAGTAGCCTAAAAACATCTATCATTTAATATAACTTACAAAGTTGTTTACTTTCAATAATTCTCTAATATATAACTATGTAATTGCTACCTATGTATTTATTGATCTATCACTCTACCATGTATGTTTGAATCACAGATCTTTTAAGAATATCATCTATTTATTAGAAATTTGAGTTAAAAGAACTTAACTCAAATAGTATTTTTAAAAACCTTTCCCCCCTCATTTTTTAAAAAGCAGTTCACAACAAAATTGAGAGGAAGGTCCAGAGATTTTCCATACACCTAGTGCAACTACAAATGCATGATGTCCTCTATTGTTAATATCACTTACCAGAATGGCACATTCTTTATGAAACTGAGAACCACATAAGGTTTTAGGTTTTTGTAAGTATTAAAAAAGGTAATGAATATAGAATGCTTAGAACTGTGCTTAATATGTGGTAAATTCTCAATAAATGTTATATATGATGATGATGATGATGATAAAACTGACACTTTAATAGACACTTTGGACATTAATTCTTACAATTTATTAAAATTTCAGTAAAGAACTTTCATATCACAACAGAAATAGATTTTAGATTTATTTTAGCACTTGTTCCTTCCAGTAATAAATCAGTAACAAGTAGATTTCCATAGGTTTTTTTAAAATTCTCCATAAGGTTTTGGATATATTCTCTCTGTATACAGCACATCTTTCCATTAATTGTGTTAAAAATGCTAGCTGTCAAGGAATTGCCAAGAAAGACAAAATTTACCTCTTGGAAACTTCCCCAATATACTTATACTTGTTAATACTCAGTGATCTATGGAGCCTTTTAGACCTGGAGCCTTATATACCTTATATACCATGTACGAATGTGAAAGTGGGACCATAAAGAAGGCTGAGCACTAAAGAATTGATGCTTTCAAATTGTGGTTCTGGAGAAGACTCTTGAGAGTCCCTTGGACAGCAAAGAGATCAAACCAGTCAATTCTAAAGGAAATCAACCCTTAATATTCACTGGAGAAATGATGCTGAGGTTGAAGCTCCAATACTTTGGCCACCTGATGCGAAAAGCTGACTTATTGGAAGAGACTCTGACACTGGGAAAGATTGAAGGCAGGAGGAGAAGAGGGTATCAGAGGATGATATGGTTGGATGGCATCACCAACTCGATGCATAGAAGTTTGAGCAAACTCTGGGAGATAGTGAAAGACAGGGAAGCCTGGCAAGCTGCAGTCCATGGGGTCTCAGAATTGGACACAACCTCACAACTGAACAACAATGTACCTAAAGGACTGGGAGATTAGCAAAAGGCTTATGTTTAAATTTTAGGAGCAGTCCTTCAAGATCTTAGTTCAATAGGACCCAACTCCTATTCAGGTAGTTCTCTATGTAAGCTCCATTATTTTAGGCACTGGGGAATACACCAGAAGACTTGTTAACAAAGATACTTGATTTTCAGCTATGAGGAAGGAAATACCTGGAAAATTCTGCCAGTCAGAATAGGTGGAATAATAATACCAATAACTCCTGGGATGTAAATGACTTTAGAAAATATTTCTGAAGAACAGTCATGATTCACTTAGAATGCTTTGGGCATTTTAAAATACCCCTGTGAATTTCTACTTTGACATTTGGAAAAACAAACTCCAAGTTCTATGATGCCTTCCTCAGTCTGAATGCTAAGCTGGATGGAAAATGGTACCTGTTCAGAATGACATTTTCTCTATTCTTATAGTATTTGAAACATTTTCAGTTTTTTTAATATCCTAACATTCTTGTATTTTAAGCAATCTAGAAAATTAACATAGAATTTCCAGTAGGATATTAAGTTAATGGTGAAGTCATTTGGGGCTTTCCTGGTGGCTCAGAGGTTAAAGCGTCTGCCTGGAATGTGGGAGATCCGGGTTCGATCCCTACCTTAAAGCAAAAATAAATAACTAAATAAATCTGCCTATTTTAATGAAATAATATTACTTCAGTATTTTGAAAGTTAAATCATGCCTTATTTTCCTTTAGGTAGAAAACATATTGAATCTGCCAAATTAATGAAGATACTAAATGGGTAGGAACATGTAAGGAGAAAAGATCTATATAAGAAAGATATAAAAAATTCTCAAGCTGTATATTTCTACCTGACATTAACCATTCCTCTGAAAAATATCTCTGCCATAGATTTTCACTCTCTCAAAATTACTGACATGCTGGGAGAAATATCAGTAACCTCAGATATGTAGATGACATCACCCTTATGGCAGAAAGTGAAGAGGAACTAAAAAGCCTCTTAATGAAAGTGAAAGAGGAGAGTGAAACAGTTGGCTTAAAGCTCAACATTCAGAGAATGAAGATCATGGCATCTGGTCCCATCACTTCATGGGAAATAGATAGGGAAACAGTGGAAACAGTGTCAGACTTTATTTTTGGGGGCTCCAAAATCACTGCAGATGGTGATTGCAGCCATGAAATTAAAAGATGCTTACTCCTTGGAAGGAAAGTTATGACCAACCTAGACAGCATATTCAAAAGCAGAGACATTACTTTGCCAACAAAGGTCTGTGTAGTCAAGGCTATGGTTTTTCCTGTGGTCATGTATGGATGTGAGAGTTGGACTGTGAAGAAAGCTGAGCACTGAAGAATTGATGCTTTTGAGCTGTGGTGTTGGAGAAGACTCTTGAGAGTCCCTTGGACTGCAAGGAGATCCAACCAGTCTATTCTAAAGGAGATCAGCCCTGGGTGTTCTTTGGAAGAAATTATGCTAAAGCTGAAACTCCAGTACTTTGGCCACCTCATGCAAAGAGTTGACTCATTGGAAAAGACCCTGATGCTGGGAGGGATTGGGGGCAGGAGGAAAAGGGGATGACAGAAGATGAGATGGCTGGATGGCATCACCAACTTGATGGACGTGAGTCTGAGTGAACTCCGGGAGTTGGAGATGAACAGGGAGGCCTGGCGTGCTGTGATTCATGGGGTCGCAAAGAGTCGGACTTGACTGAGCGACTGAACTGAACTGAACTGAACTTACTACAAAGTTTACTAAAACGAGATTTTAATCTGGGCTCTTTTGGCACATCACTGTGTACAATTATTCCTTTAAAACCAATAAAAGCATAAAATTATCTAAACACTGGTTTAATTTCTACTAGTAAAATGGGAAAAAGAAAAAGAAAGAGAAAGCAGATAACTACTTTTGCCTTTAATGAACACAAGTTTGAAATTAATTCCCCAGACCTTTCACTTTTCCCAGAATTCTCAGTTATACTCACAAAGTCCTAGAAGAACCTTGCTATATCTGAGATCATATAAAGCATTCCCACTTTGAGCACTGCACAAGGCTAGCAAAATGATGAAGTTTTCTGAAATAACATTTGACTTAGAGTCTGCTGTTTGGTTCTGCATGATACTGATCAACATATTTACTAGGTTAGCAACAAAACAGCATCATCGAACGGCACTATTTAAATGTATCCAAAAGAGTTCATTTTTTTTCCTTTTCTGTTTTCTTTTTCTTCTTTTTTTTTTTCTTTTCTCACCTGATGAATTGCACTGGGTCATTTTTAAGTTAGACAGGATAGTAGGTAGGACCTTGGGGTACATCTATCTGCATTTTTAAACTACATCTCTTGAATCACAAACAACTTATGGAAAAAGATGTGAATAGTGTGATTCTTTCACTGTACATGTTGAAGTTGAATTTGCAAATAAAACTGTAAGATACTATTTTCATAGTTACTGAATTACTTCTCACTCCTAACACTGCTGATAATCACTTGATAGACTCAACTTCTGAATGCTCTTGGTTCAAGATTAGATCTGTTCTATCCTGGAATCTGACTGCCAACTATGCAAGAAATTATTACTGATAAACCTATTGAGATATTCCCTGTAAATGTTATCTTCTGTACTATTTAACTTTAACTTAATACTACCACTGCTTTCTGCTCTCTCCAAAACAAAAATCACTGCAATTTAAGAAAGTGTTTCCAACCAAATATGATCTGCAGAGACTATTTTAGACTAAACAAGATTTAAAATGTTTCATCTGAAGGTAAAGGTCTTTTTCAACTGTAAAACTTTAAGATACTTAAATATTTGGCTTTTAACCAGAATAGTAATCACATTTTTATAACTTACAATTGACCTATACGTTAGATTTTTAAAATTCTACATTGTCCCTCAGTCCACCTCTTATTCCTGTTACTGCTGTGTCAAAGCTGCTTCAAGTAGGTGTAACTAGAGGATTCTCCATCTTAGTGGTACCAGGAATCTCAGGCTTTCCACTTAAGTCTTCTCTTGCACCTGACACTCTTGCGGGAACTTCTCCAGACCTCATACATGCACCATCCTGGCGTGAGATGGAGCTAACAATCCTTCACTCATGGAGAACAAGCCCATCCATTGATCTTTTCTGTGGATCATCCAGTAATTGACCTGGGGATATCTTGGCAGGACTGAGCTGGTGCTCAGTTTGATATGACACATTTGTTTTGGCCTTTCCTCCTTACCATTGTCTCCATTCCTTCTTCCCTATTCCTTGGTGTGTGTGGACATGCTAAGTCACTTCAGGTATGTTCGACTCTTTGCAACTCCATGGGGTATAGCTCACCAGGGTCCTCTGTCCATGGGATTCTCCAGGCAAGTATACTGGAGTAGGTTGCTATGCCCTCCTCTGGGGATCTTCCCGACCTAGGGACTGAACCCATGTCTCTTAGGTCTCCTGCTTTGGCAGTTGAGTTCTTTACCACTAGTGCCACCTGGGAGTCCTCCACCTCCTAAATAAACCACTAGCAAGAAAACTACTCCTCAGATTCTGCTTTTATAGGGAATCCAAAGAACAGAGTATCCTCATTTCATCTTAGAATATATGTCTTAAATTGGGAATTATGGGATCATGCTCTTTATTGCTATGAAAATATTAGCAAGGGGTTATCTATTCAGCATAAGGGAAATTGCTAAGGGAATCTTCTTGGGCCTATGAGTCCTACTGAGCTTCAGAAAAGTGAAAGTGAAAGTCACTCAGTTCTGTCTAATTCTTTGTGACCTCATGGACTATATAGTCCATGGAATTCTCCAGGCTAGAATACTGGAGTGGGTACCCTTTCTCTTCTCCAGGGCATCTTCCCAACCCAAGGATCGAACCCAGGTCTCCTGCATTGCAGGTGGATTCTTTACCAGCTGAGCCACAAGGGAACCCCAGAAAAAAGCTTCATTTTTAAAGGAACTTTAATATGAGACAAGAAAGTTCATTTTAAAGACATGCCAATCAAATCTTAGAGGAGAACTCCTTGCTTTTGTGAGTTTGAGGTGTTTTCTAAGGCTCCTTCAACCTGAAGACTTTAAATCCAGGAGCATGGACCAAAGTAATGGCAATGAAACAACAGTCACTAACTCAAGCACAAATCAGTGGACACACTGGACCCTTGGGTTCCTCTATGCATCACTCACTCTGGGCATGGTCCTGAAGTGGCTCAAGAAGAGGCTGGGCTTGGACTTCCTTGGTGGTCCAGGGATTAAGACTCTGTGTTTCCACTGTGGAAGAGTGGGTTTCATACCTGGTGAGGGAACTAAGATGCCCTGCATGGCAGTCAAAAAAGGAAGAGGCTGGGATGCAGTTGTCCTTGTCTGTTAACCTGGACCCCTGGCCTGAACTGGTAGGAGTCTATCATGATCATGGGGCTTATTTGTTTCCTCTTTGTTATTTTTACCTCCTGTAATGGCCAGTATCACTGGATACAACTATATATGCCAACATGGAAAGAATCTTGCAAATATAAAGCTGAGTGAAAAATAAAGATTCACACAGAGATGCTGCTTCTGTAAAAACACACAAAACACCAAAAACTCAATGCCATATGTTGCCATGGGTGAATTATACATAGAATCAAAGTGTAAAAGTAAAACACATCCAGAAAGAATATCTATTGTCTTTGGATTATTGGTTACCTACCTCTGGGCAACAAGGGACCATGTAAGAAGGGTGCAAGAGGACCCTGTAGGTGTGATTACAATACCAAAAATGAAAACAAAATAAAAAAATCTCAAGAAAAAATATATCAAACAAATATGACCAAACATTGTTAAACTGAGTGGGTGGTATACATAATGTGTTTTCTTATTAAGTACATGTTTGAATAATTTAATATTTAATTATTCACGAAATAGTAAGCTAAATAAAATAGTTAATAAAACTTTGTTGGTATAAGGCCACAAAAAATTCTACTTCTCTAATGGAAAATATTTCAGCCTCAGAATATACTTACTATGGATACCTATTAGAAATCTAACAATTGAGATGCATTGTCAATCTTCCAAAAATCTACTTCCCCACTTTGGTGGAATGGAAAACTAGTTAATAATATCTTCTATATAAGAATCCATTATAATCTATGGTCTCGTTTTCACCTTCAGCCTAAATTAATGACTATAATTTCCTTAAGCCGGTGGTCCTCCATTGAGAGCAATTTTGTTCCCTCAGACACGTTCATCAATGTCTTGAGACATCTTTCATTGTCATAATAGGGGATGCTAGTGGGTAGATGCCAGGAATACCAGAAAGTATTCTGCAATTCATGGCTCCCATGAGAAAGAGCTATCTGGTCTCAAATGTCAGTAGTACTCAAGTTAAGAATGCCTGTCCCAAGCACTCTTCTTTTCCAAATATTTAGATGTTTAATTCTTTTATTCTTAATCATTTTTGAGAGCTCCATATCTAAGAAATGATCATGGCATTATAATAAGAATCTGGCCTGACTTTTGGAGGAAAATCCCTTTTATCTTGTCTCCCTGTTTCTTATTTTTTTTTTTTAATTTTTATTTTAACTTTAGTTTACTTTACATTACTGTATTGGTTTTGCCAAACATTTACATGAATTCACCATGAGTGTACATGCGTTTACCTCCCAACGCTGGCTGCATTTCCAAAGGTGTCTCAGTAGGTGGTTTGCTTGTGTCCATCCAGACACCAGGGTGACCTTGACTTTAAAGCCATCTGTCTTCTCTCCAAAGTTATTTGTTTGTCCACTTTCACCATCCTATCAAATAATATTCCCTCATTAACATTTCTTTCAGATTTTTTTTTTAGCAAAGTCTTAAAAATACTAAGAATCCATTTTATTTCTTTTATTTTTCAACATTACCAGCAGATTAAAAAGAAAAGTCATTCTAAGTTCAGTAGTTTAGCTGAAAATTTTGTTTTTAGCCTCTCCTTAATATACCGGTCATTTGTACCAAGTAACAAATATTGTGTTCTGTTGTAATAAGGAAGAAATGAAGTAAATGTTTCCACAGAATCAATTGCTACCCACTATGGTACTTCAGTTAACTTCATTGAGATGCAGAGGATAGCTACTAAGTTTTTGAGGTAGAGCATCTCATTCAACAAGGGGCTACCCCAGAAGATATTTAGTTCCCATAGCATTTTGGGAAAAAGTTGGAGGCTCCACAAAATAGCCTCACCAAGGAAAGGATCACAGAGCTATACTTACAAAGAAGTAATTTGCGTGTGTGCTATGTGGTGTACCACATGCATATACATGCAGCTCCAGTTTCTATTATATGAAAGATTAAGAAGTGGAATCATTAAGAAAACATTATAGAGGAATTATAACTGTGAATTGAGGGAGGTATCACCAATTTTTTTTTTTCTCCTATTTTTGGCCATGCAGTGTAGCTTGTGAGATCTTAGTTTCCCAACCAAGGACTGAACCCATGCCCTGGGCAGTGAGAGAGCAAAGTCCTAATCACTGGACCATCAGGGAATTTTCTCACCAAATTTTATATACAATCTTTGATGCATAAAGTAATTAAACAGATAATACGTATTTAGTTAGAACAAAGGTTGCTCACAGAGCAAATGTTGAAGGAAACACATCCCCATGTGAAACAAACACAACAGACTTTGGTCTAATTAATTTGGGGAATATGAAATTTCAACGTGATATGAGCTAATAAAAAAAAAAGAGATATTCCCTTTGAAACATAAGGCAATGTGTGAAGCAACAGTGCCAAAAACAATATCAGGTCAGAACTTTTATGTTAAAGTGAATTCGCTCAGTCGTGTCTGACTCTTTGTGACCCCATGGACTGTAGCCTACCAGGCTCCTCCGTCCATGTATTTTACAAGCNAGCAACAGTGCCAAAAACAATATCAGGTCAGAACTTTTATGTGAAAGTGAATTCGCTCAGTCGTGTCTGACTCTTTGTGACCCCATGGACTGTAGCCTACCAGGCTCCTCCGTCCATGTATTTTACAAGCAAGAGTACTGGAGTGGGTTGCCATTTCCTTCTGCAAGAGATCTTCCCGACCTCAGAATCACACCTGGGTCTCCCACATTGTAGGCAAACACTTTACCATCTGAGCCACCAGGGAACTTTGATGTACTGGTGTCAAATATGCCTAGTATACACTTATCTATGTAATCTGCTCTACCAAAGAGGTACTTAATTTTTTTTTCTTTTAACAATATCACAGTACTTGAAAACATATAATTTGTAATGAAAACCATAAAATTTAGTGTGTGTGTGTGTATGTCACAAGATAGCTCACAAAGCAAGACATGGGTGTGGCAGAAGGGAAAGGGAATACCTTGACAGCAATTGACAGCACCTTAAATTGTTTTTCAATTGAAAAACACATAAAACTGACTAGTCATGTGACCTTGGGTAGATTACTTAGGCTCTCTGAACTTCAATTTCTCCTCTATAAAATAAGAAGATTAATGATATTTACTTCACAAGGTTGTTGGGGAGTTTAAAGGCAGGCAATTGATATTGACTCTTACTATTAAAAGTAGTGTTCAATCAAGGAATCATGATGAAATGAGATTTTGCAAACTTTCTTAAAAGTAATAATTAAAGTACACTGAATTCTTTTCTTTTTTTTTTTTTTGGTGAATAGAGTGGATTGACATGTTCACTAAAAGAATGTCAGTTCTACTCCTTAGCATTCAAAAAAGATTTTCCAAGTGAAAGGCAAAGAGGTGGAGCTGTGAAGGGTGTCTGACAAATCATGCTCTTTGTATCTTTGCCAGTGGTTGTGTTCATGGAAATATGTCATGCCCAGGGCATGTGTGTTGTGGAAGAAAGGTAACTTTTGAGATTCTCTGATGTACACTGTAAACAAGATAGGAGAAAAAATGAACAGTGAGTAATGAGATAATTTTCACAGCCAGTTGGAAAAAAAAAAAAAACTTTGACGCTTTTTTCAAAAAATTGAAAAAAAAACTTTAAATTAACAAACTTGAATTTTATTCTATAGAAAATGTGAGACCACTGACTTTGTTAAAGCAGTAAAGAATAATTTTGATCCATCCATTCACTCAACAAACACTCCTTGAGTACCCATGCAGGCTCAGGTGGTGGCAGGTTCTCTCAGCAAGACATATGTAGTCACTGCCATCCTGACCAACAGGGGTCTTGAGAAGAGAAATAAGCAGGAGTACTGTGCCTGGGCTTGTAAGAGAGGAGAAATGCTAAGTCAAGAAAGTTTACTCTGAGAATGATAAAATATAGCAATAAATAAGATAAATGCAAAGAACCACACTACGACCACCAAAATACTGGAATTTGACCCTCAGAATCATAGCAAAAGAAACAGAGAATTTTACTGATCATATTTCTCTAACATCATTTCTAACTTCACTTTTGTTCTAACATCAATACATATTTTTCTCTCATGAAATAACACTTAGCTTCTACTTGTTATCAAGTTTTAGAGATGACTAAGATAAGGTTTTCCTTTGCCACTTACTAGCCATACAAATTTGGGTAATTTACTTAGACTCTCTGGGCCACTACTTCTTTTTCTCAAAGATAGTATAGTGAAGTCACTCAGTCCTGTACTACTCTTTGAGACCCCATGGACTGTAGCCTACCAGGGTTCTCTGTCCATGGGATTCTCCAGGAAAGAATACTGGAGTGGGTTACCATTTCCTTCTCCAGGGGATCTTCCTGACCCAGGGATCAAACCCAGATCTCCCGCATTGGAGGCAGATGCTTTAACCTCTGAGCCACCAGGGAAGCCCACTGCACCTATAGGGTTAAATAAAATAATTAATGTAAAGTTCTTTGTGTGGTCCCTGCCACTTAGTAAGTGCTCAGCAAATCTGAGCTATAATTATTACCTTTCTACCTTGCCAGTGCAAAGACACAATTACCCAAATTTCTCCTTTCAGACTGACCTGAGATCTTCTAGTTATTAAGAAATAGACATTTTCCAGATGGATATGGACTAGACTCAAAAAATGGAAAGAAAATCTTATTTGTTTCATTGAAAAGAATGAATGATTAAAATCAATTGTTAAGTGGATAATTAGAAATGATAATTCATCAGAAATACACGTGAGTCCCTATGGTAACAACCTAACCAATTATACCATAATAGAAAACTCTTAGCTTATCTGCTCAATAGAAAATAATTGCTTCATCTGCCTCACCTCATCTAGACCAATGGGCCTCTCATGGCAACATTTTCCTCTATGATCACCACCCTTAGCTACACGTGATTAGATAGAGGCCACCTGGTCACTCTGCACCTATGAAATACTCTCCTAGAAATTTGAAATAAAAAAATATGATCTGAGGGGTTTTTTTTTCTTTTGGTTTCAGAAACCACTAATGTCCTTATCATAAATTTCCCATTTCTGCTTAAGCTGTCCTATGTTAATTTCTTTAACTTCCATTCAAAAATATTCTAATAGTACATACCATATATTTCATTTCAAACTCAATTCAAAGCTAAGATGATGTCAACAAACAGATGGATAACCAAGGTTCTATTAATAGTATGTTGAAAATTTCAACATTTGCACTACAATATAGGCTTCCCAGGTGGCTCAGATGATAATGTACCTGCCTACAATGCAGGAGACCTGGGTTCAATCCCCGGATTGGGAAGATCCCCTGGAGAAGGGAATGGCTACCCACTCCAGTATTCTTGTCTGGGGAATTCCATGGACAGAGGAGCCTGGTAGGCTATAGTCCATGGGGTCACAAAGAGTTGGAAACAACTAAGGGACTTTCACTTAAAAATCAACAATAATTACTTTTGGTGTTGGGACTTTATTGGTGCCTCAGATGGTAAAGCGTCTACCTGCAATGCAGGAGACTGGTTTTCGATCCCTGGGTTGGCAACATCCCCTGGAGAAGGAAATGGCAAGCCACTCCAGTACTCTTGCCTGGAAAATCTTATGGATGGAGGAGCCTGGTAGGCTAAAGTCCATGGGGCCACAAAGAGTCGGACAGGACCTAGCTACTTCATTTTTCTTTCTTTTCACCTTGACATTAAGATAGGAAAATAAAGACATCAAATTTTAATGAAACCAGGTATATGATTTTTCCTCTAGATGTTATCTGTTACTCATAGTGTCTGGTAGCTATAGATACCATTGCTATTCCCATTCTTGGAGATATAGGCATTTGTTTTTATTGGTGATCACACAAATATATTTCACAAATGTATTACAGGACAAAGTTCATGAAAATAGGTGAGAATAAAGGAATCTGGTAGACATGCCCAGGAAAATGAGAATGACATTTATAAAAACCTAAGTCCAAGGGCTTGGACAGAATAAATACATAATTTCAAGATATCTACTGCCTTTCTCAGACTTGACCTTTTGTTAAGATAGAGAACTACTAACTACTAGAATTGCTTAAGGGGCTTATGTTTAGCTGGGGTGTATTGTTAAAATATTACATCTTGAAAATGGCATACAGAGAAAGAGAAGCAAATTATGGAAGGTGCCTCACTAGCTCTAGTAGTTTTGATTTGAACCTGATTGGAAAAAAAGAGAAAGAAACAAAACATAGGATATGAAATCAACTCTTTCACTTACAGGAAATGGAGAACTGCTTCTACAGAGGTCCATTCTAATCCAAATCATTGCAACATGTAAAACTAATAGAACTCCCATTGCTTGATTTTATAGATTTGGTTTTCTTACAATGAAAGAATTTTATATTTATAAATTAATAAAAACAACTTTCATCATAGATCACTATCAGCTAAACACTTTTAGAACTTACACCCAAATCTTGTCCATTTATTTCAACATCTTTTTTCTTCCACAGTTGGCTGAAGTTATTGAAATTCATTTCACTAACCCAGAGGAGCACAATATTAATATTAATGTTCATTTGAACACTGTATAAAAAGATATTTTTTTCATTATTAACAAAGAAAAATACTATTTAGCATATCTAAATGAAGCATATACAGTTTATAACAGAGTACAATAGTAATCATGAAAAGCTACAAAATGGTATTATTCTCTTAAGACTTCCATCAAACCAGCCATAGACAGTGAAATATGAAATCTAAGCAAAACTGTTCAGACAGCCATGCATAGATGCATATTGTAAATACTTCTATTCAGCTTATTAAAGTTTCTCATATTGTGTCTGTGTAATTTGTGGCTGTTTCATCAGCAGAGAGCATTGTCTTTAAGCAATAGTACACATCACTTTTAAGAGTTAAAGGAAACGAAGAGTGTGAAAGGCAAGCTGACTAATTTGTGGTAATATCAAACTGAATAAAGAGCTGATTTCATCAAAGGCAGATGGAAAGATATTTCTGGTTTTTCAAATGTTAATGAATAAATAACATTTAATTTCATAAATGTTCAGAGTTATTCTGAAGATAATTATTTCATAAAAGTTTCTCATTTCCACCACATGCAAGCAGCTGCACTGCAGACAACAGGAGATGTGTGCTTGCAATTCAGAGTGGACGCTAATACCTTATTATCATAATTCAGAGGTGGCTTCTACATGCTATGAACATTATCAGGGAAGAAGGCTTACTGATGAGCATGCTCCCTTTAAATTGTTATCCAGGGATACTGAAAAAGATGAGAATTTAGGCCCACGAAACTTGGCCTATTTTGCCAAAGAAATCTGTAAGTCTGAAGCAACACCCCTAGCTTTGCCTGTCCTAAAATTAACCCATTCACATTGTCTGACTTTGGATTATTCGTCCTGAGTCAGATCATTCTTCACATATGGCATGCTGGCTCTTTTATATAGAAACAGCTTGAGGAAAGAGTATCAGAATATGAAAAATATGTGACAGCTCAGGTTTAGAAGAAGCTGCAAAATGCAGTTATGTTAATTCTTCAGGATGCTGCCTTTAATCTTAAGTGATGAATCAGACAAAGTTTATACCCTGCCAATATTGTTTTTTTCTTATTTACTTCCTAATTCTCTGCTTGGTCCTGACTTATTTTCATTCTATATTTATCTGGAATGCTTTTCTTTTGCATTCAATATTTGTTGGATGATTAGATATTTACAGATTCATAGATAAAGAGAACTGGAATGGTCATTGAAAAATTCATAATCACACTTACAATCAGATGTGAAACTTATATGCAAACAAGCCAAAGGACATGTCCAGTGTCACATGGTTGATTTTTGATTGAAGCCAGATGAAAAACTCTGTGCAATACTTCTCTTCTTGCTTTCAATCTTTCCCAGCATCGGAGTATTTTCTAATGAGTCAGGTTTTTGTATCAGTTGGCCAAAGTATTGGAGCTTCAGTGTCAGTCCTTCCAGTGAATAATCAGGATTGATTTCCATTAGGATTGACTGATTTAATCTCCTTACAGGGTACGACAGAGGACGAGATGGTAGGATGGCATCATTGACTCAATGGACATCAGTTTGACCAAGCTCCAGGGTAAAAGTCAGGGTAGCCTGGCATACTGCGGTCTATGGGGTTGCAAAGAGTCAGACATAATTGAGTGACTGAAAACAACAGATGAAAAACATGTATCTCTGAATTCCTTAGACTATATTTGTGTTTTTAGAGGGAGATCCAAGACAGTGCAAATTGAAGTAAGCTGGGGTGATGCTTCCCGGGTGGCACTAGGAGTAAAGAACACTCTTGGGGAGACAAAAGTGATGGAGGTTCGATTTGACCCCTGGGCCAGGAAGATCCCCTGGAGTAGGAAATGGCGACCCAATCCAGTATTCTTGCCTGGAGAATCCCATGGACAGAGGAACCTGGCAGGTTGCTGTCCATAGGTTTGCAAGGAGTCAGAAAATACTGAAGTGACTTAGCACAGTGATGCTTCAAATACAAATATATGATGTATTCCTTTCCTGATTTGGAACCAGTCTGTTGTTCCATGTCTAGTTCTAACTGTTGCTTCCTGATCTGCATACAGATTTCTCAAGAGGGAGGTCAGGTGGTCTGGTATTCCCATCTCTTGGCTTCCCTGGTGGCTCAGATGGTAAAGTGTCTGCCTGCAATGTGAGAGACTCGGGTTTGATCCCTGGATTGGGAAGATCCCCTGGAGAAGGAAATGGCAACCCACAAAATACAAATACATAGTTCCATTGTTTATAACTCATGAATTGGAACCTCTGGGGTACAGCCTATTCATTTTAGTCACTCAGTTGTGTCTGACTCTCTGCAACCCCCATGGACTGCAGCACACCAGGCTTCCCGGTCCATCACCAACTCCCGGAGTTCACTCAGACTCATGTCCATAGAGTCGGTGATGCCATCCAACCATCTCTTCCTCTGTCATCCCCTTCTCCTCCCACCTTCAATTTTGCCCAGCATCAGGGTCTTTTCCAGTGAGTTGGTTCTTCACATCAGGTGGCCAAAGTATTGGAATTTCAGCTTCAGAACCAGTCCATCCAATGAATATTCAGGACGGATTTCCTTTATGATGGACTGGTTGGATTTCCTTGCAGTCCAAGGGACTCTCAAGAGTCTTCTCCAACACCACAGTTCAATAGCATGAATTCTTCAGCACTCAGATTTCTTTATAGTCCAGCTCTGATATCCATACATGACTACTGGTAAAACCATAGTCTTGACTAGATGGACCTTTGTTGGCAAAGTAACATCTCTGCTTTTTAATATGCTGTCTAGGTTGGTCATAACTTTCTTTCCAAGGAATAAGGGTCTTTTTATTTCATAGCCGCAGACAGCATCTGCAGTGATTTTGGAGTCCAAGAAAATAAAGTCTGCCACTGTTTCTACTGTTTCTCCATCTATTTGCCACGAAGTGGCAGGACCAGATGCCATAATCTTTGTTATCTTAATGTTGAGTTTTAAGCCAACTTTTTCACTCTCCTCTTTCACTTTCATCGAGAGGCTCTTTAGTTCTTTACTTTCTGCCATAAGGGTGGTGTCATCTGCATATCTGAGGTTATTGATATTTCTCCCGGCAATCTTGATTCCAGCTTGTGCTTCATCCAGCCTGGGATTTTGCATGATGTACTCTGAATATAAGTTAAATAAGCAGGGTGAAAATATAGAGACTATTGGTTTGTTCCATTAACAAGATCCCATGTGATTCTTAGGGATGTTAAGATCTTTAAACAACTGTAGTGTGCCAGAGCAACTCTCTGAGATTCCATAGGATATTATTAAATTTGTGTGTGTCGGGGGGGCTCTTAGGATGTCCCACTTCTAGTTTCTGTTCTTAGTCCAGTTTGGTATGAACAGACTTAAGTTATTAAAAATAAGACAAGTCCAAGGGACTGATATTTGAATAATACTGGGTGAAGTAATTCAGACAGAGAAAGACAAGTATATCATTTATATGTAGAATCTAAAAAAACAAAATGAGACAAATGAACTTACTTACAAAACAGAAATAGAGTCACAGATACAGAAAATAAACTTACGGTCACCAGGAGGAAAAGCAGGGGTGGAGGGAAGAGGAATAAATTGGGATACTGTGATTAACAAATACACACTATTTAGATATAAAATAGATAACAAAGACCTACTGTATAGCACAGGGAACTCTTCTCAATTCTCTGTAAGGACCTATATGGGAAAAGAATCTACAAAAGAGTAGTTATATAAATGTGTACTGCTGCACAGCAGAAACTACATAACATTGTAAATCAACCATACTGTAATAAAAATTGAAAAAAATGACAAAAGTATCTAGATAATGTAGAACATGATAATGATAACATCCCTTTGGTGGGGCATCAGAGACACACATTTTAGAAGAAAAATGAAGTGCCTTCTCATCAGAAGTATGGAGTTTCAGTAAATGGGATAGAGGAAGTCACATGTCGACAGAGCTGGCATTGATATGTTTTGGTAATGATGATTTTTATATTTTTTATCAAATATTGATCAAATATTGTTTATCACTAAAACTGAACTGAAGAAATCAAGGAGATAGGAAGGAGATCTTGCTAAGGAGAGCTAGGCGAGGATCTGAGAAAAAGGGTATAATGGTTGATGCTGAGATTCCTTGAGTCCAGTTGGGAGGCAGAGAGTTGGGTGTGACAGTATTGGGCCCCTACTGGCTGTGGAAGACATTGGTGATTGAAGCGTGCTGTAATTGTGAAGTTTCCAAGGATATGCCACAACACAGTAAGCCCTTGCTAGAGGCTTCTAGCATTGGGTGCCTGCTGAGCTCAAATTTGGCAGTTACAGCTTTATTATCTTTGTCCTTTTCTGTCAAGGTTTTAGTACATAATTTATCTTTTAAGACTCAAGCTTCAACTTACACAGCCTCAGGTATTGCAGGTTCAAGGTTTTATTTGCCTCTCATAGGAAGGAAACCTCTACATCATTTCTTGTTTTCAGAGACATGGGTAGAAGATGATTTGAATCTCTGCTATTCAACATCAGCAGACCAGCCACGGAGCATCAGAATTTACTGTGAGCTTAATAAAAATACAAAATCTCAGCTCTCATCCCTGACCTTACTGATTCCGATATCTGCATTTTTAACAATATTCCCAGGTGATTCATAGCTACTTAAAATTTGAGAAGCTATTAGTAGATGAAAATGGACTCTGATTCCAATCTTTTCATTTTCAGTTTATCCTATCTGAGAGTCCCAGATTAATTTTCTTAAGATAGTTTTCATGTCATGTCTGTAATTTAAAAAAAAACAAACCTTCAGTCTTTTATTAAATTAAAACTAGTTTTAAGGCATTCTAAGTACTCAAAAATCTGATTCCATCCTACTGCCTATATTTTCCCCCACCCATTTCTCTTTACTAAAGCTTCAGAGAAATTACACTGATTGTTGTTGTATGAATACATGTGCACTTTCTGGCCTCCTTTGGTCCTTCTTCTGGTGTTATCTAAAACTTAAATGCTCATATTCTTACTTTACCCCTAGTAACCTAACTTGCAATTCTCGATTTTCTATTATGTCTTCCATAAAGTCTTCTGTAATATCTCCATCTATATCTTTTGATAATTCCATATCACCTTGTTCATACCTTTCACATGGTCTTTTTTGTGTGCTCCTCCTTAATGTATTCATTAACAACTTTTAATTTAGATAAGCCATGTCACCTCTCTGAAATTCATTTTACTTATTTGTGAAAGAGAGATCATCACATACCTATTTAACAGTTGGTGTAAAATGATTTATAGAAAATCTCTGAAAATATGAATTATTGTGAAGGTGTAAGATTCTCATATCTTTAGCCTCTTCTCTGAACCATAAGGCCCTTGAGGATAGGGATCATGTCTGCGAAATTCTGTATTTTTCCACAGTTTATGTATAATAAAGTATATAATAAATTTTAAACAAATAAATGTATACTTAAGTATATTCCATTTTTCTTGTTTTAAATATGTGAAAAATATATACAGAGTTACATCATTAAATTTTCTTTTCAAAGAACTATGTGTTGATTTTGCTTCCCCAAATTTTCAATTTTTGTGTCTTGATTTCTGTCATTTCTTTAAGCATTGTCTTTCCAAATACAACTCCAACCAACCAGCTTAGTTAGCTTCAATGTTATGGTTACAGCTCTAATTCCAGTTTTATAAAATTTCCTCAGTGTTAGAAGGCCATTTTGGTTACATCAACCCCAGATTCTTGACTGAAAATAGTGGACAAACATGCAGACTCCAGAGTCAAATTGCCTTGGTTGTAATCTCAGCTATGCTTCTTCAGTTCAGTTCAGTTCAGTTGCTCAGTCATGTCTGACTCTTTGCATCCCCATGGACTGCAGCATGCCAGGCCTCCTTGTCCATCACCAACTCCCAGAGTCTACTCAAACTCATGTCTATTGAGTCTGTGATGCCATCCATCCAACCATCTCATCCTCTGTTGTCCCTACCTCCTCCTGCCTGCAAACTTTCCCAGCATCAGGGTCTTTTCAAATGAGTTAAGTCAGTTCTTCACATCAGGTGACCAAAGTTTTGGAATTTCAGCTTCGGCATCAGTCCTTCCAATGAATATTCAGGACTGATTTTCTTTAAGATGGACTGATTGGATCTCCTTGTAGTCCAAGGGGCAGTCAAGGGACTCTCATGCCTCTTAGTAGCCCAATTATCTTAGCCTATGAGTTTACATGGGTTTGATCCCTGATCTGGGAGGATTCCACAAAGCTAACTAAGCCAGTGTGCAACTACTGAAGTCTATACACTTGCTCTGCAACAAGAGAAGCCACTGTAAAGAGAAGCTCACACATTGCAACAGAGTAGCCCCCTCTTGCCACAACTAGAAAAAGCCTGTGCATGGGAATGAAGACCCAGCACCACCACAAATAAATAAATAAACAATAAATAATTTAAAGGACAGTAATAGAACTCTTTATGACATTGTTGTGAGATGAAACATTTTTGCTCACGATAACTGTTAAAGCAATGATTGTCACAAAATAAGTTTCAATTAAAGTTTTCTATTACTATGAAGAGTATAAAGATGATGAAAATATGTGCTATTGTTTGTAAAAAAAATCTTTGTAAACTAAAAAGAACTGCATAAATTTTATGAAATTTTTAAATTACTGTTGAAATCAGAATAGATTTCTCTTATAGGTAAATAAAGAGATTCCTCTTGAATGATTTGAGTCAAACTTTAAAGAAATTTGAAACTCTGTTAAACTAATAATTACTATACAAATTTTATGCATTTTACATAATAGCAACCAATAGAGTGAATCATGCTAATTTCAGAAAGATAAAATGTTCTCATGGGCACTGAAAAAGCTAACTTATGATTCACTATTGAGTGATGCTGTTGTCAGTATTGACACTGTTGGTGACTTTTATTGATGAAAATAGGGAAATGGTCATGATTCTGGTTGACTTGTATATTCATAAGGGAGAATAATGGGGAAAAACACAGGGTGAATTATTTTCCTCTACAATGTACATCAATATTTTCAAATAAATATGCTTATTGGTAGAAAATGGATTTTAGTTTTTATAATAAACCAGCATGGGAACACTAAAATTAGCTAATTTTTCCAGGGATTTGGAGTTTATTTCCAAAGCAAAACATTATGCTATAATCCTATACTTCTGGTATATACAGGTATTATCATGCTCCCACTTTAACCTGTTGTGAGAAAGAACTTGGGATAAAAAAAAAA
>SJYQ01008184.1:389254-423428 GCA_006410935.1 Redunca redunca
AGCATGTAGGATTTTAGTTCCCCAACCAGGGATTGAATGATTGAACCCAAGCCCTCTGCAGTGGAAGCATTAAGTCCTAACCACTAGACCACCAGGGAAGTTCCTCTAAAGTGATTTTTAAATGTCATTTTTGCATAAACAAGCAAAGACAGCTAAATGAACAGAAAAACTAGTCACAAGGATGAACTATCATGAAATTGAATTCTTATGTATTTTTACATTAAAATAGCTGTCAACTGAAAGGACAATTTATTGCTGAAATGTTAAATAATAGAAATCAACTTCAAATAATTGAGTACAAATGAACTCGAAATAGTATAGCAATTGCAGTTATGTACCATAAAGGTAAAACAAATATGGATCTTGAGAAAATGAGCCAAGATTTTGATGTCAATCATTAGGCTATTTTGATGGTAATAGCAACTATTAAAAACAGCAGGAATGAGACTGAAAGTATAATATTGATATGTAAAGAAGATAATTTCATAATTAACAATAGTAGAAAAAAATCAGGAAAAGTCTTAGAGCAGTGAGCGGCATGCCTTTTGGGTTTTGCTTGTTTTTTTTGGTGAACTGATATTTGTTGTTCCCAGAAAGCTAAGTATGTTGTAAAAATCCTGAAATATGCTCATATTTTTTTCCCACTGCTTTTAGACTGGAATATAGTTGAGAAGACTCAAGAAAAATGCTCACCTGTTCTGGACATTTGAAAAAACAATTATGAATCAGAAAGTTTATTTTTTAGATAAACAATCTGTTTTAGAAATGTAAGCTTATTTTATTCTTAGTAAAAATACAAATTGATAATTCACCTGTGTCTTTGTTCTCATCCACACCAAAAAGTAATTTTAAGTCTCCTTTAATTTATGTCAAGATTTCTCAACTTTGGCACCACTGACATTGGGCTGGACACTTTGTTGTTGGGGAAGGCTATCCCATGCATTTTAAGATGTTCAACAGACCCCCTGCCCTCCACCCACTAGATGACATTATCCTCCACTTGATACAGGTAAATATTTCTCCAAATGTTATCAAGTGTGCCCTGGGGGCAAAATCCCCATAGCTGAGAACTACTGGTTTTATCTTTCCCAAGCTTGTCTCTAACTCAACACATCTATTAGATTGGTACCTACTGTCCTAATTGAATCTATTTAAGGCTAACAGGGGACATTAATTTTGGAGAATTTATGAGGTTAAAGAGATGTGGAATTGGAAAGATTCCAAGTGGCTTGAAGAATATAGGACAATAAACCGTTTTATCAACAGTGCCCTTTAGTCATGCATTTAGCAAACATTTAATATACATTTGTCAAGTAAACTACAGAGGAACCAGGCTTGGGAGTTTCCAGGATGTAGAGATAAAAGCAGTGGAAGAGGAAAATGTGGTTGAAGAGAAGATAAACCATTATAAAGCTCTGTTAACAGGTTAATATCTATAATCAGGGTCAGTATTTGGGGGCCCATATATTTGGGAGAAATATCCTATGACATACCTTATATGTGGAAAGTAAAAAGAAATGATACAAATGAACTTACAGAACAGAAAGAGACTCAAGGGCTTAGAGGATGAATTTATGGTTGTCTGTACACACTGCTCTATTTAAAACAGATAACCAACAAGGATCTACTGTATAGCATGTGGAACTCGGTAGTGTGTGGCAGCCTGGATGGGAGGGGGGTTGGGAGAGAATGGATACATGCATATGTATGACTGAGTCCCTTTGCTGTTCACTTGAAATTATCACAGCATTGTTAATCAGCTACACCCCAATACATAATTAAAAGTTTTTTAAAAGGTCCATAATCATAAAAAAAGAGGAATGAAGGGATGAAATTTGGGGTTAGAAGGGACTGAAGATGGAGAGTGTGCACATAGATTGGGAAAGTAGCTGGGCAAGCCTGCATTACCTTCTGAGTGTTAGGAGCTCACCGAGCATGGAGTCATGGTCAAGGACCCAGGACACTCCTGGGCTTATGTGTCACAGGACACTGTTCTTGAAAGAGTTTCATGCATGATTATTCCGAATAGCTGCATATGGTGAGTTCTGCATTCTCTTCATTTTGTAGCATATTGCCCAGCACAGAAACTTGCTTAGTCCTCTCAGTAACTAGGTCATTTATTATATATGATTTTTACCTATAGAAGAAACACTTCTCTCTGCCTTTTATCTTCTTTTCTTAATGTATGCAATTATGGTTATTGTAATTAGTTTTACTGTATCTCTGCATAAAAAAACTTTATGAAAATAAATGTTATTTCATCCACAATTACAGATCTCAATATTTATTTTTAAAAGAAATATGAGAAACAAACAGTCAAATGGGAATATATAGACTTCAAAAGTGTTGAAACTACAGGATTTGAAATCTGGAAACAACTATGCATGAAAGGCTACATTGCAGTTTAAGTATTTTGTCTAAGAAAACCCTTTTTAAAACAATGGATTAAAGTAGTTGTTAGATTTTCAAGTATTTTTCTAAACATTCAAATGAAGTGGTGAGATAACGAAATCTCTCTTCTTGACAACCATTTTCCACTGACTTATTCTAACAGCACAATGTGATAAACATTTGATGTATGTTATAAACACTTTGAAGAATTTAAATTCTCAAGGAGAAAAATGTAATCCATCTTAGACATCTTTTAGATATTATTTTCATTGTTCCACAAATTTACTACATTGCATAGTATAATAGAAAACCTGGCTACTGGAAAAAATTTAAGCATGTTTTGTATGCCCTAGACAGTCTCTGTTTACATCATGATATATAGCTGCATTTTTCTTGATGGTGTATTACTTTGAGCCTCTGTTGTTAAACAAATCACAGTGGGCCATATATTACTAGTATTTTTATTTATCTATTTTTGGTGTTAGATTAGGAATAGCAAATGTTATAAATAGCTGTTCCCTCATCCCTTGCATTTGGTAGACAGTACTAAGTAATCTTTTTTGTTGAGGCAAGACACAACCTCAGAATCCCTTTGAATATGGTACTTCAGGCAACCATTGATAGTTTTTAGAATGGGAATGAGTCCCTGAGATGTTCAGTTTCAACATGACAAGGTTTTTGACTATGGACATGAGTTTGGGTAAGCTCTGGGAGTTGGTGATGGACAGGGAAGCCTGGCATGCTGCAGTGCATGGCGTCACAAAGAGCTGGACACAACTGAATGACAGAACTGAACTGAACTTAATCTACCAAGGATTTGGTGATGCTGTGAAGTATTTTGGTCTTCCCATATGGTGCTACCACTAGCCCCACACAGGATGCTAATGCAGGAGACATAAGAGATACAGGTTTGATCCCTGGGTTGCTTTCCCCTGGAGGAAAGCATGACAATCCCTTTCACTGTTCTCACCTGGAGAATTCCCTGGACAGAGGAGCCTGGCAGGCTACAGTCCATGGGGTCACAAAGAGTCAGACACGACTCAGCAACTTAGCACACAAGCACATGAATGTATTTTATAAATGTGATTCATATTGACAATCAACTGATTTTATGAAAAAGAGATTATTTCACATAATCTGGATGAGCCTGATTCAACCTGTTGAAAGACATTATGAATAGGATTGAGATTTCCCTGAAGAAGGAGAAACTCTGCTTGTCCACTATAAAATCTGCTCCTGCTGAAGTTTCCAGTATGCCTTTCTTGATGGACTGTCTTATGGATTTCTATCTTGCCTGGTTATAGCCCAGTTTCTTTCTATAAACCCAGTTACCTAATCCAGTTCCTTGCAATAAATCTCTCAGTCAGTCTGTCTGTTTATCTATCTATCCATCTATCTATCTGTCATCTGTCTCCTAAATATTGTGTTTCCCTCTTATATACACTTTCATTTTCACCAACACAGGATATTTTGGAGCAAACATCAGAGAGCAACATGAGTTCACTGTGATATAGGTATCTGTTTCAAGGAAAAAGAATAAAAGTAACTAATAAACATTAGTAAATATAATTTACAGGAAAAATCATAATTTTTTTCTACTGTATTATCTTATTTTCAAAATTGGGGTCCTTTTTTGAAAAGAATTATAGTCAAAACGGTGGCTTCTCAGGTGGCTCAGTGGTAAAGATTCTGCCTGCCAATGCAGGAGATGCAAGAGATGCAGGTTTGATCCCTGGTTTGGGAAAATCCTCTGTAGTAGGAAATGGCAACCCACTCCAATATTGTTGCCTGTAAAAGTCCATTAACAGAGAAACTTTGAGGGCTGCATATGATAGGGCTGCAACAAGTCAGACACAGCTGAACGACTGAGTACATACGCACACACCATGTCTATGTAATGAAAAGGTCTATAGTCAAAGTGGATCATGTTTGGAGAAGAATGAGCAGTCTGATGAAGATCAAGTCAAGTCGTGTAAAGGAACTACTGTCATCCCTAGAAATGAAGCTTCAAAAAATGGAAGGGGTATATCCATGGTGGCCAGACAACTAGTATGACAGAAATATACAAAAGTGACCCCAACTTATATATGATTCAAGACTAATGGTTTGTAAGGTGAATATTAGTTCATCACAACTCTTTGAAGTTAAGTATTATTATTATAGTCCTTTTGTCAAGGAAGAAAGTCAAAAAGTGTTTAATAACTTTCTCAAAATTACAGTGGGCTTATAAATGTGGTTATTGTTATAGGTTAAATTCATATGTTGAAGTCCCAGCCCCCAGTACCTCAGAATGTAACTCTATTTGGAAATAAGATTTCTGTAGATGACCAAATTAAAATGAGGTTTTATGCTGGGCCTCAATCTAATATGACTGATGTCTTCATAAAGGAGGACTGATGTATGTACATAGTATGTCTAAAGTTTAGACATACTATGGACACACAGGGAGAATATCATGTGAACAAGAAGATAATGATTGGGGTGATGCTTTTACACTTCAGGGATCACCAAGATTGCCAGTAAACCACCAGAATTCAGGAGAAATTTGAAACAGACTTCTGCTCACACCCAACAGAAGCAATCCTGCTTGTTTGATTGACCTCAGACTTTTAGGTTGCAGAAATGTAAGATGATGAATTTCTGTATTTAAGTAACTCAATGTGTGGTATTTAGCTACAGCAGTCTAGGACAAGTGTTAGGCAGTTATGACAGACTAATAGAGGTATCTCACTTGGGTTATATTTCAGCCAGTCCCAACTACAAACAATAGCATAAACAATGAATCCGACACTTTCTTAACATATCCTTTTAAATATTAATAAGAAGGCGAAACAACATAGGCTGTGTATGTAGTGTGATTTCACAGCCGTTACAAGCTACTCTTTCCTTCTTAGGGTCCAATAGGACTCCAGGTCTTGCCGGCTCTAGCTTCATGTGTAAACAAGATTAGATGTATTTCTGGTTGGACACAGGAAACAAAACAGGGACCAGTGGATAGAGTTTTACAGAAGCAAATTTTGGCATAATGAAAGGAAAATCTTCCCATGGACAAAGGCTGCCCAAAATTGGAATGAGAATTCTGTGGGACTGTGGCATCCCCATCATAAGAGATATTTGTTCTCTCTAGAGGGATCTAGTCCTCAGTAGAAAATTGATCTCTCTAATCCTTGTGAAGCACCACCTGTACGGTCCTGCTAGCTAGGAAAAAGCAGATAAAAGATGAAAATTAGTTTTTGATATGAACAGGGCTGACAGAGTAGATCTACTTCTAAGGAAGTTAGGATAGAGGACTTGAGTCGGGGAGGAATGCAATAGGGTAAACTATTGTTATAAGTACAGATGAAGTTCAAAGAAAACTACTATAGCAGCAAGTTCTGAAACAGACATGTAAGGAAGGGCTTAACTAATGATTACCTGATACTCAGTAATAAAGAGCTGGCAAGTAATGGTATTTCATTGATTGGTGATGAAAGGTATACCCAGTAAGGAATATCAGAGTCATGGAGATCTGATTAAAAACAGTGGGTGCATGCTAAATCGCTTTAGTCATGTCTGACTCTTTGCAATACCATGGGCTATAGCCTGCCAGGTTCCTCTGTCCCTGGGATTCTCCAGTCAAGAATACTGCAGTGGGTTGCCATGAACCCCTTCAGGGGACCTTCTCTATCCAGGGTTCAAATCTCCGTCTCATGTCTCCTGCATTGGCAGGCAGGTTCTTTATCACTAGCACCACCTGGGAAGCCCCACTAGAAACAGAGGTAACCATTACCTCTCAGGTCACAGAGAGAGGTGCTCTGTTATCCAGGACTATGTGTACTTTATCCCCCCAAACATGCAGAAACCAAGAGCGGCTGATGTAGTTACATGTCTAAAGAACAGATATGATAGAACTGCTATTTAAGATCAATTTTGCCTTCAAAAAAAAAAGAGGCATAGGAAAACACAGCTGTGGTATTAAATGACTAAAAGTAAGATGTGAAATCATCTGCTATGATTATTTTTATCCTAGAACAGTTGTGAAGGTGTTTTCTGAAGAGCTTGTTTATATCTAGGCAATCTGATCACATGGATCACAGCCTGGTCTAACTCAATGAAACTAAGCAGTACCGTGTGGGGCCACCCAAGATGGGCAGGTCATGGTGGAGAGATCTGACAGAATGTGCTGCACTGGAGAAGGGAATGGCAAACCACTTCAGTATTCTTGCCTTGAGAACCCCATGAACAGTATGAAAAGGCAAAATGATAGGATACTGAAAGAGGAACTCCTCAGGTCGGTAGGTACACAATAAGCTAAATCAAATCCCTTATTATTATACAGCAGAAGTGAGAACTGGATTTAAGGGCCTAGATCTGATAGATAGAGTCCCTGATGAACTATGGATGAAGGTTTGTGACATTGTACAGGACACAGGGATCAAGACCATCCCCACGGAAAAGAAATGCAAAAAAGCAAAATGGCCATCAGGAGAGGCCTTACAAAAAGGTGTGTAAAGAGAAGCAAAAAGCAAAGGAGAAAAGGAAAGATATAAGCATCTGAATGCAGAGTTCCAAAGAATAACAAGTAGAGATAAGAAAGCCTTCCAAGGTGATCAATGCAAAGAAATACAGGAAAACAACAGACTGGGAAAGACTAGAGATCTCTTCAAGAAAATTAGAGATACCAAGGGAACATTTCATGCAAAGATGGGCTCGTAAAGGACAGAAATGGTATGGACCTAATAGAAGCAGGAGCTATTAAGAAGAGGTGGCAAAAATATACAGAAGAACAGTACATAAAAGATCTTCATGACCCAGATAATCACGATGGGGTGATCACTCACCTAGAGCCAGACATCCAGGTATGTGAAGTCAAGGGGCCTTAAAAGCATCACTACGAACAAAGCTAGTGGAGGTGATGAAATTTCAGTTGAGCTATTTCAAACCCTGAAAGATGATGCTGTGAAAGTGCTGCACTCAATATGTCAGCAAATTTGGAAAACTCAGCAGTGGCCACCGGACTGGAAAAGGTCCGTTTTCATTCCAATCCCAAGAAAGGCAATGCCAAAGAATGCTCAAACTACCGCACAATTACACTCATCTCACACGCTAGTAAAGTAATGCTCAAAATTGCCCAAGTAAGGCTTCAGCAACACGTGAATTGTGAACTTCCAGATGTTCACGCTGGTTTTAGAAAAGGCAGAGGAACCAGAGATCAAATTGCCAACATCCGCTGGATCATGGAAAAAGCAAGAGAGTTCCAGAAAAACATCTATTTCTGCTTTATTGACTATGCCAAAGCCTTTGACTGTGTGGATCACAATAAACTGTGGAAAATTCTGAAAGAGATGGGAATACCAGACCACCTGACCTGACTCTTGAGAAACCTATATGCAGGTCAGGAAGCANTTGGAAAAGACTCTGATGCTGGGAGGGATTGGGGGCAGGGTGAGAAGGGGACAACAGAGGATGAGATGGCTGGATGGCATCACCGACTTGATGGACATGAGTTTGGTAAACCCCGGCAGTTGGTAATGGACAGGGAGGCCTGGCGTGCTGCAATTCATGGGGTTGCAAAGAGTCGGACACGACTGAGCAACTGTACTGAACTGAGTATAGAAAAAAGATGGAAACTTAAAATATGGTGCCCAAAGCAAAACAAATTTTGTTTGGTTTTTGGTATGGAAACCACCTAAGTCCTCCGATGATTTTCATATGTCTATTTTGTAATTCTGGTCACAGAGCAGATATTTTGACATTAAAATTTTATAATGCTTTGTAAAACTCTGGGAGATGGTGAAGGACAGGGAAGCCTGGCATGTGGCAGTCCATCAGGTCCCAAAGAGTCGGACACAAATGAGTGACTGAACAAGAACAAATGCTTTATAAAGTAGTGCCTCCTCTTATGCCATAATAAAAGCCAGGAAAAGACTTCAGATCTCCTGATTTGTAATGAAGTCTCATTTTTACTCTGAATTGTTGACAGTGAATTATCAAGAAAATATGGACATGTAAAATTTCATTCCCAAACTGAGAATGAAATTTCTTGGTAGTCAATGAGCAGGTACATTTTTCTTTCTGATTATTCTATTACTTAGTTTTTTAAGTTCACATTTCTTAACAAATGTTAATCAGTGTCACTTGTGCTGAGAGATGGTACTAGAATTGCCTGAAAGTGAAAGATAGTCGCACAGTCATGTCTGACTCTTGCAATTCCATGACTGTAGCCAGTCCTGCTCCTCTGTCCATGGAATTCTCCAGGCAAGCGTACTGGAGTAGCTTGCCATTTCCTCCTCCAGTGGATCTTTCTGACCCAGGGATCGAACCCAGGTCTCCCTCATTGCAGGCAGTTTCTTTACCAGCTGAACCACAAGGGAGGCCCAAGAATACTTTGTAGCTAAGCTGGAAAGAATGCTACTGGGAAAAGTAATTTATATTTATTCATAAGAATAAAAGAGTAAGTAATATTAATGAAAAAATCAGTTTAATTCACGGATTCTAAGGGTTACATTAAAATATCAGATCTAAAAACCATTAAATAACTTACCTCCCTCCCCTTTCACCTACATAGACTTTTTCTTTTTAATGCTTTCTTCTACTCTAAAGCTGAATTGGAGACATTAAATTCTGATTCTGTTTTGATACTTTTATCAATAAACACACATACATATGTACTACCATGTGCTTATTTCATAATCAGTCATTTATAAGCAGGAGCACAGTAAAACATAGTTTCTTTTTTGCCTACTACTGTTTCTAAAATTGATTCAAAAGTAAATACACTCAAAATGAAATACTCCCTATAGGTTTTCAGTTCTTCTAAATTACTATTTTGAAGATTTTTTTTCAAGCAAAAATATAAAATTTTCTTATATATATATTTTTTTCCTTTTTCACTCTGGATTCAACTAAACCACAGGAAGCAAACTGAGTTTTTGAATGATTTGAAGATACGGATAGAATTTTACATTGTATCTAAAACTTGAACTTGAGCCCTGTTTAAGAATCTTTGGTGGCCAATGAGCAGATACATATTTCTTTCTCTTTGTAACCAGGTATTTTGAAAAAACAAGGATGAAGAGAGGGTGGTAATAGCATTCTTCCAAGATATGAGAGTCCTGGGTTTTCCCTGGGCTTCACCAGTGGCACAGTAGTAAAGAATCCTCTTGCAGTGTAGGAGATGCAAGAGATAAGAGTTCGATCCCTGGGTCAGGAAGAAACTCTAGAGGAGGAAATGGCAACCCACTCCAACATTCTTGCTGGGAAAAAATGGAATGGACTGAGAAGCCCAGTGGACTGTAGTCCATAGGGTCACAAAGAGTAAGACACAAGTGAGAACGGAGGTATCATCTTTATGCTTCCAAAAAAAAGATTTTTAGTTTCCCTAAAAAACTGTTTCTTTAATATTTGTCTCTTTTTAACTTTTTATACGTGCCTTTTCTTCTCTGAAATAGGTTCGGTTCAGTTCAGTCGCTCAGTCGTGTCTGACTCTTTGCGACCCCATGAACAGCAGCACACAAGGCCTCCCTGTCCACCATGAACTCCCGGGGTTTACCCAAACTCATGTCCATTGAGTCGGTGATGCCATCCAACCATCTCATCCTCTTTCATCCCCTTCTCCTCCTTCCCTCAATCTTTCCCAGCATCAGGGTCTTTCAGTGAGTCAACTCTTCTCAACAGGTGGCTAAGGTTTTGGAGCTTCAGCTTCAACATCAGTCCTTCCAATGAACACCCAGGACTGATCTCCTTTAGGATGGACTGGTTGAATCTCCTTGCAGTCCAAGGGACTCTCAAGAGTCTTCTCCAACACCACAGTTCAAAAGCATCAATTCCTTGGTGCTCAACTTTCTTCACAGGCCAACTCTCACATCCATACATGACTGCTAAAAAACCATAGCCTTGACTAGATGGACCTTTGTTGGCAAAGTAACGTCTCTACTTTTTAATATGCTGTTAGGTTGTTCATAACTTTCCTTCCAAGGTGTAAGCATCTTTTAATTTCATGGCTGCAATCACTATCTGCAGTGATTTTGGAGCCCCCCAAAGTATAGTTTGACACTGTTTCCACTGTTTCCCCATCTATTTGCCATGAAGTGATGGGACCAGATGCCATGATCTTAGTTATCTGAATGTTGAGCTTTAAGCCAACTTTTTCACTCTCCTCTTTCACTTTCATCGAAAGGCTCTTTAGTTCTTCTTCACTTTCTGCATAAGGGAGGTGTCATATACATATCTGAGGTTATTGATATTTTTCCCGGCAATCTTGATTCTAGCTTGTGCTTCTTCCAGCTCAGCGTTTCTTATGATGTACTCTGTATAGAAGTTAAATAAGCAGGGTGACAACATACAGCCTTGATGTACTCCTTTTCCTCTTTGTAACCAGTCTGTTGTTCCATGTCCATTTCTAACTGTTGCTTCCTGACCTGCATATAGGTTTCTTAAGAGTCAGGTCAGGTGGTCTGGTATTCCTGTCTCTCAGAATTGTCCACAGTTTATTGTGATCCACACAGTCAAAGGCTTTGGCATAATCAATTAAGCAGAAATAGATGTTTTTCTGGAACTCTTTTGCTTTTTCGATGATCCAAAAGATGTTGGCCATTTGATCTCTGGTTCCTTTGCCTTTTCTAAAACCAGCATGAACATCTGGAAGTTCACGGTTCATGGATTGCTGAAGCCTAGTTTGCAGAATTTTGAGCATTACGTTACTAGCGTGTGAGATGAGTGCAACTGTGCAGTAGTTTGAACATTCTTTGCATTGCCTTTCTTTGGGATTGGAATGAAAACTGACCTTTTCCAGTCCTGTGACCACTGCTGAGTTTTTCAAATTTGCTGGCATATTGAGTGCAGCACTTTCACAGCATCATCTTTTAGGATGGGAGCAGCCAAAAGGAGCTACCACACGTCCAAGGTATGGAGCAGTGGCTGCACTTTGCTGGAGCAGCCGTGACGAGATACCCCAAGTCCAAGGTAAGAGAAACCCAGGTAAGAGGGTAGGCACTGAGAGAGTGCATCAGGGGACAGACAGACTGAAACCACCATCTCAGACAACTAGCCAATCTGAAATAGGTTAAGATTTCATAAACTTTGGCAGATTGGGGCAAGTGGTAGTTATTAATGTTTTTCGACTCACATAATGTACTGACAAATTATTTTCCCAATAATATTAAATGCAGATCCAAAATTTTAAATATAATGGTTGAATTAAATAATTAAGAATTCTTTAATTCTTAAGGGTCAGAGTAAATGTTTTACTCTTTTTAAAATTGCATTATCATGGGCTAAACTACTAAAAGAAATACAGAATTAATTCCTTTATCACTTAGTTTCAGCTTTCTTTAGAAACAAACCTAGAATAATCTATACATAATTACCAAATATCTCAATTGTAAGCATTTGTGTTTATCTTAGCATGAAATAACTTTGTAATTAAATCAACAGCTTTCTTCTTGAATCAAACACATATTGGAATATATGCTGTCTTACTAGTCAATATCCTACAGAGCTAATTTCATATTAAAATGATAGCTACCACTTACTGAGTGCTTAATTTGTACAGTTCCTGTGATAAGTACTTTAAAATAATTGTTCTAATTTACTGATGAGGAAATGAATTTTCTATTAGAGAACTTAACTAAATTTCCTAGGATTTCACACTTGGATTTGCACAAACTGGCTGAGGATCAAAAATTTCATCTCTGAAATTCCAGCTTTTGTGTTCTTTAATATTACACTAGAAAAGTTGAAGCATTCTAATTTAATTAATAAATAAAAACACAGACCCATTTAAAACAGACATTCTTCTTCAGAGATAACAGGCATTCCAAGTTATAATTGGTTTGCTTCAAGGAATATTTATTGTTTCCTCTTGATAACACCATGGTTGTGGAGCCTGGGTAACATGGAGATTAAAATGACATGGCCTAATTTCTGAAGCAACTTTTATGACAGTGAGTTCATATTATGTAGAGTGGCAAGATTATTTGTTATGGTTTCAGTTCAGTCCAGTCACTCAGAGTGTCCAACTCTTTGCAACCCCATGGAATGCAGTGTGCCAGTCTTCCCTGTTCCTCACCAACTCCCAGAGCTTGCTCAAACTTACATCCATTAAGTCGGTGATACCATCCAATCATCTCATCTTCTGTTGTCCCCTTCTCCTCCTGCCCTCAATCTTTCCCAGCTCCAGGGTCTTTTCCAGTGAATCAATCTTCACATCAGGTGGTCAAAGTTTTGGAGTTTCAGCTTCAGTATCAGTCCTTGCAATGAATATTGAGGACTGATTTCCTTAAAGATTACTAGTTTGATCTCCTTGCAGTCCAAGGAACACTTGAGTCTTCTCCAACACCACAGTTCAAAAGCATCAGTTCCTCAGTGTTCAGCCTTCTTTATGGTCCAATTCTCACATCCATACAAGATTACTGGAAAAACTACTTTTTTTTTTACTAGATGAACATTTGTCAGCAAAGTAATGTCTCTGCTTTTTAACATGCTGTCTAGGTTGCTAATAGAGTTTTGCCTAGAGAACGCACTGGTCATAGCAAACACCTTCTTCCAACAAAACAAGAGAAGACTCTAGACATGGACATCACCAGATGGTCAATACTAAAATCAGATTGATTATATTCTTTGCAGCCAAAGATGGAGAAGCTCTATACAGTCAGCAAAAACAAGACCAGAAGCTGACTGTGGCTCAGATCATGAACTCCTTATTGCCAAATTCATACTTAAATTGAAAAAAGTAGGGAAAACCACTGGACCATTCAGATATGACCTAAATCAAATTCTTTATGATTATACAGTGGAAGTGAGAAATAGATTTAAGGGACTAGAAGTGATAGACAGAGTGCCTGATGAACTATGGACGGAGGTTTGTGACATTGTACAGGAGAAAGGGACCAAGACCATCCCCATGGAAAAGAAATGCAAAAAAGCAAAATGACTGTCTGGGGAGGCCTTATAAATAGCTGTGAAAAGAAGCAAAGCGAAAAGCAAAGGAGAAAAGGCAAGATATAAGCATCTGAGTGCAGAGTTCCAAAAAATAGCAAGGAGAGATAAGATAGCCTTCCTCAGCGATCAATGCAAAGAAATAGAGAGAAACAACAGAATGGGAAAGCCTAAAGATCTCTTCAAGAACATTGGAGATACCAAGGGAACATTTCATGCAAAGATGGGCTCAATAAAGGACAGAAATGGTATGTACTAAAAGAAGCAGAAGATATTAAGAGGTGGCAAGAATACACAGAAGAACTGTACAAAAAAGAGCTTCACGACCCAGATAATCATGATGGTGTGATCACCTAGAGCCAGACATCCTGGAATGTGAAGTCAAGTGGGCCTTAGAAAACATCACTACTTTTTGTTTTTATTTCCAATATTCTGGGAGGTGGGTTAGAGAGGATACTGCTGTTATTTATGTCAGAGAGTGTTTTGCCTATGTTCTCCTCTAAGAGTTTTATAGTTTCTGGTCTAACATTTAGATCTTAAATCCATTTTGAGTTTATTTTTGTGTATGGTGTTAGAAAGTGTTCTAGTTTCATTCTTTTACACGTGGTTGACCAGTTTTCCCAGCACCACTTGTTAAAGAGATTGTCTTTTCTCCATTGTATATTCCTGCCTCCTTTGTCAAAGATAAGGTCTCCATAGGTGTGTACATTTATCTCTGGGCTTTCTACTTTGTTCCATTGATCTATATTTCTGTCTTTGTGCCAGTACCATACTGTCTTGATGACTGTGGCTTTGTAGTAGAGCCTGAAGTCAGGCAAGTTGATTCCTCCAGTTCCATTCTTCTTTCTCAAGATTGCTTTGGCTATTCAAGGCTTTTGTATTTCCATACAAATTGTGAGATTATTTGTTCTAGCTCTGTGAAAAATACCATTGGTAGCTTGATAAGGATTGCACTGAATCTGTAGATTGCTTTGGGTAGTATACTCCTTTTCACTCTATTGATTCTTCCGATCCATGAACATGGTATATTTCTCCATCTATTGGTGTCCTCTTTGATAAACAAATGGGACCTAATTAAACTTAAAAGCTTCTGCACAACAAAGAAAACTATAAGCAAGGTGAAAAGACAGCCTTCAGAATGGGAGAAAATAATAGCAAATGAAGAAACTGACAAAGAACTAATCTCAAATATATACAAGCAACTCCTGCAGCTCAATTCTAGAAATATAAACGACCCAATCAAAAAATGGGCCAAAGAACTAAACAGAAATTTCTCCACAGAAGACATACAGATAATTAACAAACACACAAAAAAGATGCTCAACATCACTCATTATCAGAGAAAGGCAAATCAAAACCACAACAAGGTACCATTTTATGCCAGTCAGAATGGCTGCTATCCAAAAGTCTACAAGCAATAAATGCTGGAGAGGGTGTGGAGAAAAGGGAACCCTCTTACACTGTTGGTGGGAATGCAAACTAGTACAGCCACTATGGAGAACAGTGTGGAGAGTCCTTAAAAACCTGGAAATAGAACTGCCTTATGACCCAGCAATCCCACTGCTGGGCATACACACTGAGGAAGCCAGAATTGAAAGAGACACGTGTACTCCAATGTTCACTGCAGCATTGTTCATAATAGCTAGGACATAGAAGCAACCTTGATGTCCATCAACAGATGAATGGATAAGAAAGCTGTGGTACATATACAAAATGGAGTATTACTCAGCCACTAAAAAGAATACATTTGAATCAGTTTTAATGGATGAAACTGGAGCCTATTATACAGAGTGAAGTAAGCAGAAAGAAAAACACCAATATAGTATACTAACACATATATATGGAATTTAGAAAGATGATAATGATAACCCTGTATGTGAGACAGCAAAAGAGACACAGATGTGTAGAACAGTCTTTTGGACTCTGCAGGAGAGGGAGAGGGTAGGATGATTTGGGGGAATGGCATGGAAACATGTATAATATCATATAAGAAATGAATGGCCAGTCCCAGGTTTGATACAGGATCCTTGGGGCTGGTGCACTGGGATGACCCAGAGGAATGGTATGGGGAGGGAAGAAGAAGGGGGGTTCAGGATGGGGAATACATGTACACCCATGGCGTATTCATGTTGATGTGTGNCAGAACCAATACAATATTGTAAAGTAATTAACCTTCAATTAAAATAAATAAATTTAAAGAAATAAAGAAAGAAAACAACAACAAAGAAAAGAAAACATCACTAAGAACAAAGCTAGTGGAGGTGATGGAATCCCAGTTGAGCTATTTCAAATCCTGAAAGATGATGTTGTGAAAGTGATACACTCAGTATGCCAGGAAATATGGGAAACTCAACAATGGCCATGGGACTGGAAAAACTCAGTTTTCATTCCAATCCCAAAGAAAGGCAATGCCAAAGAATGCTCAAACTACTGCACAAATGCACTCATTTCACACACTAGTAAAGTAATGCTCAAAATTCTCCAAGCCAGGTTTCAGCAATACATGAACCATGAACTTCCTGATCTTAAGCTGGTTTTAGGAAAGACAAAGGAACCAGAGATCAAATTCCCAATATCCTCTGGATCACTGGAAAAACAAGAAAGTTCCAGAAAAAACCATCTATTTCTGCTTATTGACTATGCCAAAGCCTTTGACTGTGTGGATCACATTAAGCTGTGGAAAATTCTTCAAGAGATGGGAATACCAGACCACCTCATCTACCTCTTGGGAAACTTATATGCAGGTTAGGAAGCAACAGTTAGAACTGGATATGGAACAACAGACTGGTTCCAAATAGGAAAAGGAGTCTGTCAAGGCTGTATATTGTCACCCTGCTTATTTAACTTATAAGCAGAGTACATCATGAGAAATGCTGGGCTGGATGAAACACAAGCTGGAATCAAGATTGCCAGGAGAAATATCAATAACCTCAGATACGCAGATGATACCACCCTTATGGCACAAAGTGAAGAGAAACTAAAAAGACTCTTAATGAAAAAAGTGAAAGAGGAGAGTGAAAAAGTTGGCTTAAAGCTCAACATTCAGATAACTAAGATCATGGCATCTGGTCCCATCACTTCATGGCAAATAGATGGGGAAACAGTGGAAACAGTGTCAAACTTTATTTTTTGGGGCTCCAAAATCACTGCAGATGGTGACTGAAGCTATGAAATTAAAAGATGCTTACTCCTTGGAAGGAAAGTTATGACCAACTTAGATAACATATTCAGAAGCAGAGATATTACTTTGCCAACAAAGGTCCATCTAGTCAAGGCTATGGTTTTTCCAGTGGTCATGTATGGATGTAAGAGTTGGACTATAAAGAAAGCTGACTGCTGAAGAATTGATGCTTTTGAACTATGGTGTTGGAGAAGACTCTTGAGAGTTCCTTGGACTGCAAGGAGATCCAACCAGTCCATTCTAAAGGAGATCAGTCCTGGCTGTTCATTGCAAGGAATGATGCTAAAGCTGAAACTCCAGTACTTTGGGGACCTCATGCGAAGAGTTGACTCATTGGAAAAGACTCTGATGCTGGGAGGGACTGTGGGCAGGAGGAGAAGGGGATGACAGAGGGTGAGATGGCTGGATGGTATCACCAACTCGATGGACATGAGTTTGGGTGAACTCCGAGAGTTGGTGAGGGACAGGGAGGCCGGGCATGCTGCGATTCATGGGGTCTCAAATAGTCAGACACAACTGAGCAACTGAACTGACTGAACTGAACTGTGGTTGGTCATAGCTTTTCTTCCAAACAGCAAGTGTATTTTAATTTCATAGCTGCAGTCACCATCTGCAGTGTTTTTGGAGTCCGAGAAGATGAAGTCTGTCACTGTTTCCCTTGTTTCCTGATCTATTTGCCATGAAGTGGTGGGACCGGATGCCATGATCTTTGTTTTCTGAATGTTGATTTTTATACCAGCTTTTCCACCTTCCTCTTTCACTTTCATCAATAGGCTCTTTAATTCCTCTTCGCTTCCACCCATAAGGGTGGTGTCATTTGCATATCTGGGTTATTGATATTTCTCCCAGCAATCTGATCCGAGCTTGTGCTTCATCCAGCCTGGCAAGTAAGTTATCAGTTACTTCTGACTTAAAAGAAGTAAATGGGGCAATGGATCCATGTTGTATGCACAGTGATAGTTCTTAATCTTCCTTGTCCCCTAATACACTTAATAGGTTGTATTCATCTTAGTAACACTGGATCATGACAGTGGTATTTCTTAGACTGTGGGTTTCCTTTTTATCACCCACTCTCTATTCGCCTGTTACATTTTTGGTCAAAAAAATCTCAAGGTATAGTCATGCAAAAATATGTGCAAGAGAGAATAATAATGAAAGGGTATGTACAGAACTAATTATAAAATTTTTATATTTGTGTGGGAAAATCATGGATTTTTTCCTTTTTTTTCCTCATCTCATGAAATGTTTTAAATTTTACTTATCAGTTTTGAAAATTAACTTTGATTTTTAAAGACCTATAATATTCTGGGATATAGGAGTTGACTCATTGGAAAAGACTCTGATGCTGGGAGGGATTGGGGGAAGGAGGAGAAGGGGACGACAGAGGATGAGATGGCTGGATGGCCTCACTGACTTGATGGATACGAGTCTCAGTGAACTCCGGAAGTTGGTAATGGACAGGGAGGCCTGGCGTGCTAAGATTCATGGGGTCTCAAAAAGTTGGACATGACTGAGCGACTGAACTGAACTGAATATTCTGGGATATATTCATTATATGAAGTTGGCAATTTTCTATCATTTTTTACTTAATAAAAATTATAATATTTGGTTCAAAGTAACCAAAGGAGGCAAGGTCCCTGTTTACTCTTGGACACGCAAATAGTCCAACAAATGGACAAATGGTCATCAGAAGCTTTAAGGGAATTTTCCATGGAATTAAGTAATACTGCCATATGATTCAACTCATCTTTTTTCTCCACATCCTGTTGAAAATCATGACTTTAGACTATGTGCTTCTAGTTTATGACTAGAATCATAATAAACAATATTGATAGATGAAAAACAAAAACACAAACACATTTACTTGTTCCCATACAGAATAAATAGTGGGATGAAAAAGGAAAAAAAAAAATGAAAGTGGAAATATTGTTACACTGCTCATCAAAATGAGTTTAACCACAAGAAAAGAAGAGTTAATCTTAAGCAGCAGATAGAAAAAAACTAACTTCTCAGAAGAATTTAGGATAAAATAAACCAGTGCTGATCTTCCTGGTAGAATCCTTGTTCTATTGCCTAGAAAAATGTACCTCAGCAGTCTATGGTTCTTGGTCTTTTACTATTACTGTTATTATTTCTGTCTCCTTAATTGCTTGGAGTCTTTGAACATCCTTATCTAGGCAGATAAATATGTAAATATGTGTGTGTGTGTGTGTGTGTGTATATTTACTGCCAGGGCCTAGAAAAGTGAAACTAAACTCTATGTAAATTCTTTTTCTTTGTATACAGACTGAATTCTAAGAACAAAAAAAGTACAGGGTGATTAAGTAATGAAGAAAAATTTCCTTTATGTTTAGGTCTGTTGAGTTTAAGGAATTGAGCCAGAAAACTATAACTGGCAAACTTTCACTTTTTTATATTTGCCTCTGTGTGAGAGCAAGGGAGAGACAGAGAGATAGGGATATACAGAGAGAGACAGGTCAAGGGATAAGGGTTGAGAGGAAGGATAAGTCAATAAGAAAATTAGGGATAGCACTGAAAATATATTTGCTATGGTCACATTACCCAACTTTACAAATTAACCAGAATAACCTTAGATATCATCATTTATAACTTTTTTTTTTTCCATACAAGGCATCCCTTAAGAGATAATCCTGAAATGATTTGCACGGCTGAGAGAAATCACTGTCTTGAACAACTTTCTTCAGAATACCTCATTTTGCTTCCTATAATACCAAACTTATAAGGCACTCTTACTCTCAATTGTGAATGTTAATATACAGTGTTGTAAAAGACTCTATTAACCAGAAAATTCTATTGGAAGAAGATACATATTACAGTCAAATGATGGCAGACAAAAAAACAGCAATTTATTTCCATAATACATTTCTTTCAGTGAACTCAGACTTAGATAATGCATATTATTAATCCCATATTATACAGGAAACCTTAAAGAACTCAGACTTATTTTAGCGCTGTAGAGAGATTTTGGCAATGCTAGGAAATAACTTAGAACTTATGCTCTTATATTTTCTTTCTATACTTATCAGAATTCCAAAAGACAAAGGTGTCTTTCTAAAAGACCAAGGAAAGAAACCATTCACTGTAAATCAGAATGCATACAACGTTCTGGCATGTGGTTAAAACTCTGTTATTCAGAGCTCTCTAATCTTTCATGTTTAGTATAACTGCATGTTTGTTATGGTTTGGTGTGAGGAATATCATTGATTAGAAGCTTTTAGCTTTTCCTATGTTATATAATGGCAGTGACTTCTGTGCACTGTGTAAATATTTCAGGGCCCAATGAGAGTGACAATTATTTCTCAAATGCATTATGAAAAATATTCTGGGGAATACCAAAGCTGTAGCCAACTTTCATCCAACTTCTTATAAGTTCAAATATTAAATTAGGGGTGAGCTGGACAGAGAGCTAGGAGAAAAGAATGGTTGTGGATCACTCATCATTTTTGCAAAGGATAATTCATGTACAGAACTGTGTTCCGATTATCTCAGCAGTTCTCCCATCTGTAAGACTGTCATTTTTTTCTTCTTGTTCAACAAATACATGAAGTTCTAGCAAAATACTTTAGTAGGGTAATAAATCATTTCTTGGAATCACATTAAAGATACAAATTTTTAGTATATAGATCCTTTACTTTTTTAAGACTATATACCAAAGTATTTTATTTTTCTTGGTGTGATTGTGAAAAAGAAGAATTGTTCTGACAGTGTTAAAGTGACAAGGAAGACTATTTAAGAATATTGTAATAAGGGTCAATTCTATTGCAACTGGGGAGAAACACTAGGTTCAACTCCAAATATAAGAATAAGTGGGGATTTATAGTCAATGAGCAGAATGAGGGAGACAGTCGATGGAAAATTAATAAGAGAAGACATCAAGGGTAGAAGGATTCTTGGTAAACTGGCTTAACAAGATTTTTCACTAAAGTCAGGATGAGGGTATACACATCAAGAGTAATGGATGATGAACTTGATAATATTAAGTGTCATGAGGCATCAAGGGTAGGAGGATTCTTGTTAAACTGACTTAGCAGGATTCTCTGCTGAAAACAACAAAGGTTGAGATCTAATAGAGAAGAGGCTCAAAGGAACCTAAAGTTTGGTCAAAGAACCATTTTCAATTATAATATTATTGGAGTTTTTACTTAATTTTTACATGTTCATTGCTGAAATTTGTTTTTCAGTCCCAAATTCATGTCTGATTCTTTGTGATCCCATAAAGTGCAGCACATCAGGCTTACCTGCCCTTTTCTGTCTCCCAGAGTTTGCTCAAACTCGTGTCCATTGAGTCTGTGATGATGTCTAGCCATCTCATCCTCTGTGCCCCATTCTCTTCTTGCCCTCAGTCTTTTCCAGCATCAGAATCTTTTCCAGTGAGTTGGCCCTTCACATCAGGTAGCCAAATATTGGAGCTTCAGCTTCAGAATCAGTCCTTCCAATTAATATTAATGGTTGATTTCCTTTAGGATGGACTGATTTAATCTCCCTTTCTGTACAAATGACTCTGAAGAGTCTTCTTCAGCACAATTCAAAAAGATCAATTCCTTGGTGTTCAGCCTTCTTTATGGACCAACTTTCATATCCATACATGACTACTAGAAAAACCATAGCCTAGACTACTTGGACCTTTGTCAGCAAAGTAATGTGCCTGCTTTTTAATATGCTGTCTAGGTTGGTCATAGCTTTTCTTCCAAGGAGTAAGTGTCTTAATTTCATGGCTGCAGTCACTGTCTGCAGGGATTTTAGAGCCCAAGGGAATGAAATCTGTCACTGTTTCCACTTTTCCCCCATCTAATTGCTATGAAATGATGGTATGATCTTAGTTTTTTGAATGCTGAGTTTCAAGGCATCATTTTCACTCTCTTTCACCCTCATCAAGGGCTCTTTAGTTCCTCTCTGCATTTTGCAATTAGAGTGGTGTAAGCAGGGACATCACTTTGCCAACAAAGGTCCATCTAGTCAAGGTTATGGTTTTTCCAGTGGTCATGTATGGATGTGAGAGTTGGACTGTGAAGAAAGCTGAGTGCCGAAGAATTGATGCTTTTGAACTGTTGTGTTGGAGAAGACTCTTGAGAGTCCTTTGGACTGCAAGGAGATCCAACCAGTCCATTCTGAAGGAGATCAGCCCTGGGATTTCTTTGGAAGGAATGATGCTAAAGCTGAAACTCCATTACTTTGAGGACCTTATGCGAAGAGTTGACTCATTGGAAAAGACCCTGTTGCTGGGAGGGATTGGGGGCAGGAGGAGAAGGGGATGACAGAGGATGAGATGGCTGGATGGCATCACTGACTCGATGGACGTTTGAGTCTGAGTGAACTCCAGGAGTTGGTAGTGGACAGGGAGGCCTGGCGTGCTGCAGTTCATGGGGTTGCAAAGAGTCGGACACGACTGAGCGACTGAACTGAACTGAATCTGCATATCTAAGGTTGTTGATAATCTCCCAGCAATTTTGATTCCAAGTTGTGATTCATCCACCCCAGCAATAGGTTAAATAAGCATGGTGACAATACACACCCTTGATGTACTCCTTTCCCAATTATGAACCAGTCCACTGTTACGTGTCTGGTTCTACCTGTTGCTTCTTTACCTGCATAGAGGTTTCTCAGGAGCCAGGTAAGGTAATCTGGTATCCCCATCTCTTTAAAAATTTTCCAGTTAGTAGCGATCTACATAGGCAAAGGCTTTAGCGTAGTCAATGAAACAGAAGTAGCTTTTTTTTTTTTTTTTAAATTATCTTGCTATTTCTATGACCCAGAGAATGTTGACAATTTGATTTCTGGTTCCTCTGCCTTTTGTAAATCCAGCTGTACATCTGGAAGTTCTCAGGTCATGTACTGTTGAAGCCTGACTTGAAGGGATTTGAACATTCCCTTGCTAGCATGTGAAATGAGTGCAATTATATAGTAGTTTGAAAATTATTTGACATTACCTTTCTTTGAGATTGAAATGAAAACTGACCTTTTCCCATCTTGTGGCCATTGCTGAGTTTTCCAAATTTATTGGCATATTGAGTGCAGCACTTTAACAGAATCATCTTTTAGGATTTAAAACAGCTCAGCTGGAATTCCATCACCTCCACTAGCTTTGTTTGTAGTAACACTTCCTAATGCCCACTTGACTTCACACTTCAGGGTGTCTGGCTTTAGGTTAATGACCACAACATGGTAGTTAGCCAAGTCATTAAGACTTTTTTTTTTTGTATAGTTCTTCTGTATATTCTTGCTACCTCTTCTTAAACTCTTCTTGTCTGTTAGGGTCCTTGCTGTTTCTGTCCCTTGTTGTGCCCATCTTGAAATGTATGAAATGTAAACTTGGTATCCCCAGTTTTCTTGAAGAGATCTCTAGGCTTTCCCCCTTTAAAAAATCTTTTATTCTATTTCTTTGCATTGTTCACTTAAGACTTTCTTATCTCTCCTTGCTATTCTCTGGAACTCTGAATTCCGTTGGGTTAATCTTTCCCTTTCTCCTTTCTTTTGCTTCTCTTCTTTTCTCAGCTACTTGTAAAGCATCGTCAGAATACCACTTTGCCTTCTTGCATTTCTTATTCTTGAGGATGGTTTTAATCACCACCTCCTTTACAATTGTTATGAGCCTCCATCCATAGTTCTTCAGGCACTCTGTCTATCACATCTAATCCCTTGAATCTATTCATCACTTCCTCTGTATAAGGGTAAGGGATTTGATTTATGTCATACTTGAAAGGTCTAGTGGTTTTCTCTCATTTCTTCAATTTAAGCCTGAATTTTGCAATAAGGAGTTCATGATCTGAGCCACAGTCAACCCTCAGTCTTGTTTTTGCTAACTGTATAGTGTTTCTCTATCTTTGGCTGAAAAGGATATTATCAACCTGGTTTCAGTGTTGATCATTTTGACTTTCTTTGTCCTTGGATGTGGGGTGTCCCTTTTTTGGTTTCATCATCCTCCTCTTGATGGTTTTCAATAGCTAGTTGCAATTTCGGGATTCTTGTTCAAGAAGATGAGCTGAGTACAAAACTTCCCACTCTGCCATCTTGAACTCTACTCCTTGTTAGTATATAGAAACACTATTGACTTTCATACGTTGAACTTGTATCCTGAAACTTGGGTGAACTCACCTATTTGTTCCAGAATTTTTATGCATGTGATTATTTGCTTTAAACCAAATTCATGGGATTCTCAAAATCATATCCTTCTGAATTGATTTCATTTATGATTCAATACTTTCATTTACAAATCATTTTTTAGACATGCATAATTGTACCGACAATTTTGATAACTGGCTTCACAGTTGGATATGGAAGGTGTACATGAGGAAGGTGAAGTTTGACCAATTGGAGACTTCACCATTGACCAAAGTTTTTGATTCTTCAGGTCAAGGTCTTTGGTTTATGAGACTAAGGAGGCTGACTGATGATAAGCTAAGGCAGTGCTCTGTGATGATACCATAAGCCTGTTTCTTGATTGCAGTGGTGGTAACAGAAATTTCAACATCTGATAAAATGACATAAAACCAAATGCACACACTGTGCCAGTTTTAATTTCTTTGTTTTGATAGTGACTATGATTAAGATGTGATGATGGGGGTAAAATACTCTTCTTTTTTCCAAATTCCTGTGAAACTTAAACTGTTTCAAAATTGCCATTGTCTTCTCCCAAAAAAATAAAAAAAATATTATAGTCTATTTTAATTTATCAAGGGGAGGTGCTCACTCATTATTGTTACTTAAACTCTCATAGAAAATGCATGTATTCTTTGAAATGAATATTAGAATTATTTTGTGAACTCCTAAAAAAGAAAGTAAATTTCGTTGGCATCATAATACACTGACAGGTTATTTGAATGGGAGAACTGGAAATCCTATAATACGGTCCTCCTATTCTTGTAGTTATCAACTGGAATGGATAGTACCACTGACCACATGGCCTTTGTAGCTTAAATGACGGAGGCATAGAAGTCTAGCAGAGGAAACATGTGCAACTCTGTTCACTATGGAAAATGCTTCCTTTCACTAGTAAAGAAGTTCATGGACTCAGATAAGTATGAAAGTGTTAATAAAAAATCTGTCAAGAAAGGTAAAGCTCTTTCATGGAATTAATAATTCATCAAGATGAGATACTTTGCTTCTCCTGTGGTGATTTAATAAAATTATCTTTATTAATAACAATGTTTTTGCAAATCCTAGAATATTTTATACAAAGAAATGCATGGGATTTGTAATCTTAGCTCACGGCTATGTTTTTTTCCTCTAGTTCCATAATTTTACCATGCTTTAATTCTTAGAATAGTGTTTTGCACCTTCTATAAAAATTAAGTGTGGATCTTGGTGAGAAACACACACTGAATGTAATTTTAAGCACTGATCCAATCACCTCTGATTAAAACTGTCTTGTGGGTTGAGACAATTAATTAAATTCACTCTTTTAACATGGTCTGGAACAACTTATGTAATATGGCCACTGCCTATTTCATGGATATCACCTCATTTTGTTATTCCATTTAGTCTATAAATATTTATTAATATCACTTTATCCTAGTCACTCTTCTGGGTGCTGGGCTTCCTAGAGTGAAAAGACAGGCACCATGTTGTACCTGCTTTCATGGAGTGACCCTTCTGTTATGGATAACCACATTTGCAAGTCAATGCATGTCTGCTTTTCCATGCATTTATTCCTATAAAACATTATTGAAGGGCAAAACAAGAAGCACTTTCTTTATTCCCAACTGATTGTCAGTTTTTATCTGCAGCCTTTTGGATAAAGGAGTTAGAGATTATAATCACAGCACTGCTGTTAGAAAGAAACAAGCAAAAATTTTAAGACTGTATGTCTCTACATTCAAGGTTCAAGGAAATGTGTAACTAGTGTGACATTTTGTCATGTGCCCACTACTTGGCCAGGGAATATTGAAGTATCTTGGCTGATCATACTACCAAAATTATTTCAAAGGAGGGCTTTCCCAGAAGATCAGAGTGCTATTTCAGGTGTGGCAGCTGCCATGACAGTTAAAATAGGCATACTTCTACCTTGTTCCTCCGTGAAGAAGGCAGGACACACATTATGGTGTCAGTTTTACAAATGGAGAATCTGAAAACTTCAAAGTTCGATTGCACAAGGCTAAAGTGATTCTAAATGACATGGCTAAGGTTGGAAGATATTTTAACTTCAGATCTAGTGTCTGTGTCACTATCAGAAATTATTAAACTGAGGCTCAGTTTAATAACTGAGGAGCTTTAATGAATTTGTGAAACTCTTGAAACAATAGGCAAATATTGTTTGTAGGTTTGGATAGGAGAAAGTGGTCTGGGTATTGAATTGGATTCCTTTATTCAATATTATCTTTATTGAAGTATAGTTGATTTATAATGTTACGTTAATTTCTGCTGCACAGCAAAGTGGGCTATACATATATATATATACAGCTACTTTTTAAAAATATTCTTCTCCTTTATGGTTTATCAAAGGATATTGAATAGTCTGTTGAATATAGTTCCCTTGCTAATTAGATTCTTAAAAGGTTTATGACCAAAGAGCATAAAGTAATAATTATAAAGTTAAGAACTACTGCATGCATACTGCATCTATTGAAAGGAAGTAAGGAAACATGAATCCGCTACCACTATGCAGCTCCCATCTTTCTCTTTCATGTTTAAGGGGCTATGAGCTGCTGCTGTTGCTGCTGCTGCTAAGTCGCTTCAGTCATGTCCGACTCTGTGTGACCCCATAGATGGCAGCCCACCAGGCTCTTCCATCCCTGGGATTCTCCAGGCAAGAACACTGGAGTGGTCTGCCATTTCCTTCTCCAATGCATGAAAATGAAAAGTGAAAGTGAAGTCGCTCAGTCGTGTCCAACTCTTAGTGACCCCACGGACTGCAGCCTACCAGGCTCCTCCGTCCATGGGATTTTCCAGGCAAGAGTACTGGAGTGGGGTACCATTGCCCTAGAGTGGGGGGCTATGAGAATTTAAAACAATCTGTGAACTTGGTAATGCATTCCATCACTTACCACTAGTTTGGGATTAATGGCACACTTTCTGGGAAGAACCCATAGGAGCCTCTTCGTATGAGAAGGACTGCTTTGCTTGAGAGGTAATGGCAAGCATCCACTCACTTCTACAGTTCTTTAAATTATCTCCACATGAACTTGGTTTCATATTTAGTCTCTACTCTTTCTAGTACTTGCTCAAGTAGGAGAAGAAGGTTGCTGATTTGTTTACAACTTCGTAGTGAAGGAACTTGGACCAGCTTGTTTCTTAGCTTCTGAAGGTGCCTCCAGGGAAAGCTAGGTGCTGGAGGAGATTAACCCTGAAGTGTGTACTTAAGTAATTAGATGGGAAGAGGGACTGGGGACTTATCCCTCAATAAATTTGCACTACTTTTAGGATATCCAGTAAGTTAAGGATTCCCCAAGAAACCAAAACAAAGCATTTCTTCTCAGCTCTGAAAGTAAAATTATAAGTATAACAGATGTGAAAGTGCTTTGGAAAGTGGTTAAAACACTAGAAAAAAAGTGATGGGTTATAATGGAAGCAGTCCCCCTCCCTCCCCCTCAAATGCTACATTAGAATTTTGCATGCAGAAAACTGGCAGTAACAAAATATGTCATTGAAAAAGAGCACCTAAGTAGGAAGTGATTTAAGAGTGGTAAGTATTACAGTTAAGAATTAACTTACTTTGGTAGTGTTGCCTACGTTTATTTTTTCAGTGATTTTTATTTTCGGTACTTAAGAATGATATTTTCCCCTTTGGAGCACAGAAATGAATATAGGTTAATTCTACTTGCATCTGGCTGAGTGTTCTAAGACTACTCCTGTGGGTTTGGGAATCAAGCAGAGATCAATTCACAAAAAGCCCTTCTTTGCTGACTCGATACTCATCTCTGACTTCTTACCCTTAGATAATAGTTAAAACTCAATTCTTAAGGGGAAAACAACGCTACCGTTTCAGGTTCAGAATTAACTGTTCTGCGTTTTCAGCATCTATGGGATGATTCCCAAAGACAGGGCTCCCCCAGATGCTCCCTTGGCTTTTCCCAAGTAAGGAATCTACATAAAGAGCCAAAATTAACGCAGAGATTGGAATTCACTTCTCTTCTGGCATGCTTTAAATTACATACAGATATAACCAATTATTGCTTTTCTGCGGCCTTTCCCTAGAGTCACTTTTACTGTGCACATTCACTGGATCTCTTTTTATTTATCAGGCAGGAGTTTCCCTCCTCCCTTTTAGGATATAGCAAGGGATTAACATTAGTGAGTAAATGGGGGACAAGGTTGGAGGGAGAAAGGCTTTGCTTACTACATTTTAAGGAAGTTTGTCATATCCCCAGCATCTCTATTAAAGATTTATCAAAAATAAGCCCTGCTACAAGGGATGATTCAGTGATCTAGCATAGCAAGTGAAATGTCCTATAGCAGTCTGTCAAAGCAGGGTCCCAGATCACAGCAGGAGCATCACCTGGGAACTTATTAGAAATGCACATTCTTCAGTCACACCTGAGGATGGGATCCAGTAATTCCCTTTTTAACAAACCTCCCATCACTTCATGGCAAACAGATGGGGAAAACAATGAAAAAGTGACAGAGTTTATTTTCTTGGGCTCCAAAATCACTATGGACAGTGACTGTAGCCATGAAATTAAAAGACACTTGCTCCTTGGAAGAAAAGCTATGACAAACCTAGACAGATTTTAGACAGTATTAAAAAGCAGAGACATCACTTTGCCAACAAAGGGCCATGTAGTCAAAGCTATGATTTTTACAGTAGTCATGTATGGATGTGAGTGTTGGACCATAAAGAAGGCTGAGTGCCCAAGAATTGATGCTTTTGAACTGTGGTGCTGGAGAAGACTCTTGAGAGTCCCTTGGTCTGCAAGGAGATCAAATCAATCAGTTCTAAAATAAATCAACCCTGAATATTCATTGGAAGGACTGATGCTGAAACTGAAGCTCTATCTAATATTTTGGCCACCTGATGAGAAGATTCAACTCATTGGAAAATATCCTGACACTGAGAAAGTTTGAAGGCAAAAGGAGAAGGGGCAACAGAGGATAAGAAGTTTGGATGGCATCACTGATTCAACGGACAAGAGTTTGAGCAAACTCCAGAAAAGAGTGAAGGACAGGGAAGGCTGGCCTGCTGTAGTTCATGAGGTTTGCAAAGAGTCAACTTTGCGAAGGTTGACTGAGTGATGGAACAACAAAACAACAGCTGGGTGATTCTGACACCCACTAATGTCTGAGATCATCTGCTCAAATGAACAGCCATCTTCCTCTTTTCTTGCAATACCTGTATAAAAATTTTTTTTAATGAGATTAGTTTACCTCTCATGAATCTTCTCATTTTTAGTATCACAAATTTTACTTAAAATCCACATTCATTATCTTATTGTAATTGTATTCACATAGATCTCTTCTAGGTGATCTTCTTTGATTATATTTCCTTGAAAAAAATTCCTAGAGCTAATTATTATCATTTCCTGCATTCCATCAAATATTCTTCCCAAATCAACTAAGAGAAGCATAAAACTTCCCAAATTGCTATTTTGTGTTTTGTCATATACATCAATCTCTGTTCTTACTTTCACCCAATGAGGGTACTTCCAGGAGACCTCTGTGTTCCTAGTGGGATTATTTCCCCTGAGTGGTAAGCAGAGTTCTCCCTCTGGTTTTCCCTTGTCTCTCCTTTGGGTCTCATTTCTGTTTCAACCACTGTTTTTCTCTTATTAACTCCTCTCTCTCTTTATTCTCCCTGATAAAAGATGAATGAAAGTTAAACGTTTTGAGTCTTTCTTATAGGAAAGTGTTTTTAGCCTGTTCTTTCACTTGGAAGTTGGCAGTTTGAGGGCTGACCATTTCTTTCTAAGACAAACCATTGAAAAATGGCATGGAAGCCTTGTGATTATGGTGGAAGTTGTCCACTGATGAACTTGGCTAGCAGATCTGATCCAGGAGGAACTGAGCTAAGTAATTAGGGAACCCTCCCAAGTCACTGTCTTTTGTATTTCTCTATGGGCTCTTCAGTTTCCCTAATAAGATTTTTTCAATTTCTTATCTTAGGGGAGAAGCAAAAGGTGGTGATTTTATGCCTGACTCCAAACCAAAATTATTGGAGCCAAGCAGTATCCAGGAGGAAGAATTTTGCCTTTCAAGGCATGACACTTTGCTTCTCAGATCAGCACCCACCCCTCCTGTATTTTGCAGAGTCCCCTATATTCTGAAGCTGCTCTGACTCAGTTTATCTTCAGAAGAAACTTTCAGGATCCAGTAATCGCCTGGCTGTGGAGAATCTAAAACTCCATATATCGACTTTTAAACAATGCCTCGGTCTTTAGCCCCACATCGCACACATAATAGAGATAAGTGGCACTTTCACTTGTTGAGATTTCTTGGACTCATGCATCTTGAATAAGGTTGGTTCTCTTTGGAAGTCTCCTTGAAGACACTTGGTATTTAGCTTCCCTCTCTTTGTAAACATTAACTCAGAGCTGATGCAAAGCAAGAAAAGCATAGAGGCATGAGACATTCAAAAAGGAATACTGATAAATCATAATGACTCGATGAAGGGATGGAGAAACCAGAGAGGAATACCAGCTGTGTAACTGAGTTGACAGAATTTACTGAGCTAGGTAATGTGCTGTGTGCTTAGTTGCTCGGTCCTATCCTACTCTTTGCAACCCCAAGGCCTGTAGCCCACTCTGTCCATAGGCTCTTCTGTGCATGGGATTTCCCAGGCAAGAATGTTGGAGTGGGTTGCCATTTCCTTGCCAAAGAGACCTTCCCAACCTGGAGATCAAAGTAGCATCTCCTGCTTTGCAGACAGTCTCCTGAAGTGCAGGCAAATTCTTTACCACTGAGCCAGCTGGGAAGCCCCTATGTAATAAGAGAGTGGTTTTGGTGTGTTTAGAATGTTGATACACTCAGTGCTTCATGGGCTGATTTTATGGTGCCTGTAGGTCTTGCAAGCTAAAATGTCTAACAATGAGCTGTGCATACAGTTTTGTTTGACCAGAAAGTGACGTGTATATAAGATAAACACTTGAGACATCTTAATAAAAGGATGCTATGTTGTATATATATGGAAGTAATTAAAATGAATTATGGTACAAAGTACAAAAAGTGGACAATGGAACCAAGGGAAACTTTAACATTTAAAGGGACAGTTGAAATAATCCTATAAAAAGTTTAGATTTTCAAAGAAGCAGACTAAATTAGATAGGTGTATAAGAGATTTATTGGGGGAAATACCTGTAAAGGATAAACATGAGAGAGTAAAGAAGTAGGAGGGGAGAAATGTCACACTAAGATGTGGGTCTGATACCTGTGAATGGAGAAAGAGAAGGAAGGACTGAGTAGAAAGATGTCATGTGCAACTGAATCCTCCAAAAGTTTTGGCTGAAACAATGGGAAGTTCCCCATCATTGGATGAGTCCTGGGCAGGCAGGAAAGGGTGGGAACTGCTACCCCAAGTTCCCATGCTCATCATTAACTGGGAACAGCAAAAGGGGGGTGTGAACTTGATGCAAATTCAGTGATGAATCCAAAGTTGAAGCAGCTAGGGCTTCATCTATGCTTTCTGAAGCATGGTTTCCTGAAGAAAATTCGAAAGGCCTATCTAAACAAAAAGAGAGAAACTATTACTAGAAAAAAAAGGCAGTACCAAAGCCACTAGAGGAAGTCATGTGTATTTATACTTAAAACTGTGTTATTAAAAAAAGTGATGGATAAATTATCTTAAAACTGAAAATTTGAGCCTGAGACTTTCCCCTGTGAGACCTGTAGTTAATAGCAACATGCAAAAATGTGCATAATTGGAGGCAACATTAATACTGGGGAAAACCTAGTTCTGGAGAAGATGATGGATTGAGTTTAAAGTTTAAAACCATTTATAATTTTCAAATATGCACTTTGATTTGATTTGAAATATTTCATACTTGAGTTTCCTAATGGAGTTAATTAATCACAGCTGATTTCATTGCAAGCACAGCACCAACCAGAAGCAGCATAGTCATAGAACAAATTAAAATCAAGGCATATCAGTACTACGTATTTAGTGATGTGGAGGGGATTTCTTTCCTAAACTTGGATTCTTACCTTATTAATGCATTGTATTTCAACATAGTTAGCAACTCAGTTATGGCTACAGCCTTTGTATAATTGCAACTAGTCAATTTCTGTGTTATTATTCTTTGGTAATTTTAAAGTTATCGAATGTTTCTATTATCCTTATGGATGCATTCCTGAAGAAAAAAAAAGAGTCCACATCTCATAAAAAAAAGCTCCCTGTATGCACGTAACTGTTAACCAGTGGTTCAGCAGCACAGGCCCATTTTCAGAGGTATGTTGGGATGTGTCTGCTATATGCACACAATGACACAGATAAGGAGCTTAAATAGAGAAAAGAAACGTTGAGGAAAATTTGTATTTATTCCAGATCACTTCTGTACCTGTAAGCTGAGTGCTGACTTCTTTAACGACTCATCTGTGCCAAGACTTTAGAGTGTCTGCTCTGCATAAGATGGGAGATAGATAAGGGGAGTGTGGGCAGAGTCCATGAAGGAAACCACAAGAGTTAGGATGGCTCTTAGAGTGAGAGAACAGAGAAGATGAAGGACAGTAGGACCCTCAATTATCTGAAGGTGGATGCCTTGTACATTTTGGCTATTTATCATGAGCACAGTAATGGCCTATTGGCAGAAATCGACAATTTGTAATTCTAATATTCAAAATTAAATGACTTTTGTTCTCAAATTGATTCCTGTTTTATTTTTATTAATTTTTAAATTTAATTAATTAATTAATTTTAATTGGAGGCTAATTACTTTACAATGTTGTAGTGGTTTTTGCCATACATTGACATGAATCAGTCATGGGTGTACACGTGTTCCCCATCCTGAACCCCCCTCCCACCTCCCTCCCCATCCCAGCCCTCAGGGTCATCCCAGTGTAGCTTCCCTGAGCACCCTGTCTCATGCATTGAACCTGGTTCTTGTTTTAAACTAACTTCTGCAACCAGCTCAGATTTTAAAAGACAGAATAGTACCACTTCCTTTAGTTAACCTCATAGTTTAGTCCTATTCTGGACAAGGTATAGGTTTTCAAGAACTATTTGAGGAGACTGAATTGCCACATAGTTTTAGATATTTAACCTCCGAGATGTTTAGTTTCTATCATGTGATCCCTGTTCATATCCCCATTTGTTTCCAGTTGAGCAAAGCCCAGTGTGGACTGCTGAGGAGAAAGTCTGTCTTCAGCATCCCCCCAGGTCTAAGAGCTGTGACACATTCCTTTACAACTCTAAGTGAAAGGAGGTGGGTAGTGGCTTGGGGTCATTTACTGAAATCCAAATTGCCTCGTTTTATACCTGATGATATACCAGCCAACCAGGCCTAACTGATTCTTCTGTGTGAAGTAGCTATAGATTTAGACATTCAAGAACAGGACAAAAGTGGGTCCCCACATCCACCACCACCAGACGTCCCATTGGCATCCAGTCCTCTGGTTTTACACAGAGATGCTCTGAGAAAGCATCAGTTTAGCAAAATCATATTTAATCTTTAAAATTTCCTAAATGTGTTTATTTTTTAAAAAACAGAAGTATTGTATGACTTTATCTAAAAAGATGATACATTAAAAAGATAATTTGAGACTATTAAAAAAATTCAAATAAGCTCTCAAGAAAAGAAGTGGTATGTTCCTTCTATTCCTGCTTTCTGGAGAGTTTTTATCATAAATGGATGTTGAATTTTGTCAAAGGCCTTCTCTGCATCTATTGAGATAATCATATGGCTTTTATTTTTCAATTTGTTAATGTGGTGAATCACATTGATTGATTTGCGGATATTGAAGAATCCCTGCATCCCTGGGATAAAGCCCACTTGATCATGGTGTATGATCTTTTTAATGTGCTGTTGGATTCTGATTGCTAGAATTTTGTTGAGGATTTTTGCATCTATGTTCATCAGTGATATTGGCCTGTAGTTTTCTTTTTTTGTAGCATCTTTGTCAGGTTTTGGTATTAGAGTGATGGTGGCCTCATAGAACGAGTTTGGAAGTTTACCTTCTTTTGCAATTTTCTGGAAGAGTTTGAGTAGGATAGGATAGCTCTTCTCTAAATTTTTGGTAGAATTCAGCTGTGAATCCGTCTGGACCTGGGCTTTTGTTTGCTGGAAGATTTCTGATTAGAGTTTCAATTTCTGTTCTTGTGATGGGTCTGTTAAGGTTTTCTATTTCTTCCTGGTTCAGTTTTGGAAAGTTGTACTTTTCTAAAAATTTGTCCATTTCTTCCACATTGTCCATTTTATTGGCATATAATTGCTGATAGTAGTCTCTTATGATCCTTTGTATTTCTGAGTTGTCTGTTGTGATCTCTCCATTTTCATTTCTAATTTTATTGATTTGATTTTTCTCTCTTTGTTTCTTGATAAGTCTGGCTAATGGTTTGTCAATTTTATTTATCCTTTCAAAGAACTAGCTTTTGGTTTTGTTGATTTTTGCTATGGTCTCTTTTGTTTCTTCAGCATTTATTTCTGCCTTAATTTTTATGATTTCTTTCCTTCTACTTACTCTGGGGTTCTCCATTTCTTCCTTTTCTAGTTGCTTTAGGTGTAGAGTTAGGTTATTTATTTGACTTTTTTCTTGTTTCTTGAGGTGTGCCTGTATTGCTATGAACTTTCCTCTTAGCACTGCTTT
>SJYQ01008184.1:423525-440533 GCA_006410935.1 Redunca redunca
TATGGGGTGGGAGGTGGGAGGGGATTCATGTTTGGGAACGCATGTACACTCGTGGTGAATTCATGTCAATGTTTGGCAAAACCAATACAGTAATGTAAAGTAAACTAAAGTTAAAATAAAAATTAAAATAAAAAAAAAGAAAACAAACAAAACAAAAGAAGTGAAGTGAATTCGCTCAGTCATGTCCGACTCTTTGCGACCCCATGGACTGCAGCCTAAAGGCTCCTCTGTTGATGGAATTTTCCAGGCAAGAGTATTGGAGTGGGTTGCCATTTCCTTCTCCAGTGGATCTTCCTGGCCAAGGACATGAACCTGGGTCTCCTGCATCGCAGGCAGACACTTTACCATCTGAGCCACAAGGGAAGCCCTCAAGTGACCTCTAATTCCATTTTTCTAAGAACTTGAGAAATATCAATAACCTCAGATATGTAGATGACACCACCCTTATGGCAGAAAGTGAAGAGGAACTAAAAAGCCTCTTGAAGAAAGTGAAAGAAGAGAGTTAAAAAGTTGGCTTAAAGCTCAACATTCAGATAACTAAGATCATGGCATCTGGTGCTATCACTTCATGGAAAATAGATGGGGAAACAGTGGAAACAGTGTCAGACTTTATTTTTTGTGGGGCTCCAAAATCACTGCAGATGGTGATTGCAGCCATGAAATTAAAAGACGCTTACTCCTTGGAAGGAAAGTTATGACCAATCTAGATAGCATATTGAAAACAGAGATACTACCTTGCCAACAAAGGTCTGTCTAGTCAAGGCTATGGTTTTCCCAGTGGTCATGTATGGATGTGAGAGTTGGACTGTGAAGAAAGCTGAGTGCCGAAGAATTGATGCTTTTGAACTGTGGTGTTGGAGAAGACTCTTGAGAGTCCCTTGGACTGCAAGGAGATCCAACCAGTCCATTCTGAAGGAGATCAGTCTTGAGTGTTCATTGGAAGGACTGATGCTGAAGCTGAAACTCCAATACTTTGGCCATCTCACGTGAAGAGTTGATTCGCTGGAAAAGACCCTGTTGCTGGGAGGGATTGGGGGCAGGAGAAGAAGGGGACGACAGAGGATGAGATGGCTGGATGGCATCACCGACTTGATGGACATGAGTTTGAGTGAACTCCGGGAGTTGCTGATGGACAGGGATGCCTGGCGTGCTGTGATTCATGGGGTCGCAAAGAGTTGGACATGACTGAGAGACTGAACTGAGCTATGTGTGTGCATGTGTGTGTGAGTGTAAAGGTGACGTTGAATATAAATGTATGTATATTTGGCTTCCCTGGTGGCTCAGAGATTAAAGCGTCTGCCTGCAATGCGGGAGACCTGGGTTCAATCTCTGGGTTGGGAAGATCTCCTGGAGAAGGAAATGGCAAACCACTCCAGTACTCTTGCCTGGAGAATCCCATGGACAGAGGAGCTTGGCGGGCTACAGTCCACGGGGTNGAAGATCCCCTGGAGAAGGAAATGGCAAACCACTCCAGTACTCTTGCCTGGAGAATCCCATGGACAGAGGAGCTTGGCGGGCTACAGTCCACGGGGTCGCAACGAGTCGGACATGAGTGAGCAACTTCAACAACAAACATATTATACTCATATGTACATATGCATTTAAATATCTACATACATACACACATGTCACGTAATTGTAATAAACTTCTAAATACAAGCCAGAGTTTCAAATTTTTAAATATGGTTAAGCACATAGATTCGGTTTAGCTTGTTCTTATTTTTGACACTGGCAGAGCTTCAAAATCTTGAAGTTGAAAATAATTATTTTTGTTACAGTTGTTAAACATATGCAATTAGCTTGGTTTTAGGGACATATGTGATAGTGAGAACAATTGAAGTTATTAAGCTTCAGTGAATTTATTAAAGTGTTTACAGATCAGGGTGATTTTGTTTTGAACTGAATGCAGGTATCTCTCTAGAGATGGCATCAGTAATCCATCTGAATTTTCCATTACTGCTAACACTGAAAAAAAGTAAGAAAAAGGTAATTAAAATTATAATTAAACCAACACTGAGAAATAACTTGAGACAGAAGAAGTTTATAAGTTCTGCAAAAGTTTCCTTTTTAGAGATGCTTTCACATTTTTCAAAGATAAAGTAATGTTGGTTGGATATTGAGTATTTCTTCATGATGATCAAATATTCCGTTTACTTCCTGTAGATTTCTACTGTCATCAAATTGGGCATGAAAGTTTGAATTTTTTCTCGACTTCCACATTATATCAAATTTAAAATGTCGTAAGCAGAGTTAGAAGTGAAATTATTTTTATGGAGCAAAACATCAACATTGCAAGTTAATATAATATATATATGTATATATTCCTGTATTCGTGAATAGATGGGGAATAAAATATTAGCATTTAGTTCAGTTCAGTTCAGTCACTCAGTCATGTACGACTCTTTGTGACCCCATGAATCACAGCATGACAGGCCTCCCTGTCCATCACCAACTCCTGGAGTTCACTCAAACTCATGTCCGTTGAGTTGGTGATGCCATCCAGCCATCTCATCCTCTGTCGTCCCCTTTTCCTCCTGCCTTCAATTTTTTTCAGCATCAGGGTCTTTTCCAATGAGTCAGTTCTTCACATCAGGTGGCCAAAGTATTGGACTTTGAGCTTCAGCATCAGTCCTTCCAATGAATATTCAGGACTGATTTCCTTTAGGATTGACTGGTTGGATCTCCTTGCAGTCCAAGGGACTCTCAAGAGTCTTCTCCAACACCACAGTTCAAAAGCATCAAATCTTTGACACTCAGCTTTCTTTATGGTCCAAATCTCACATCCACACATGACTACTGGAAAAATCATAGTTTTGATTAGACGAACATTTGTTGGCAAAGTAATGTCTCTGCTTTTTAATATGCTGTCTAGGTTGGTCATAGCTTTTCTTCCATGGAGCAAGCATCTTTTAATTTCATGGCTGCAATCACCATCTGCAGTGGTTTTGGAGCCCAAGAAAATAAAGTCTGTCACGGTTTCTCTTGTTTCCCCATCTATTTGCTATGAAGTGATGGGACTGAATGCCATGATCTTAGATTTTTGAATGTTGAGTTCTAAATCAGCTTTTTCACTCTCACTATGCCAGCAAATTTTGAAAATTCACAGTGGCCACAGGACTGGAAAGGTCAGTTTTCATTCTAACTCCAAAGAAAGGCAATGCCAAAGAATGTTCAAACTACTATACATTTGCACTCATCTCACAAACTAGCAAAGCAATGCTCAAAGTTCTCCAGGTTAGGCTTCAACAGTATGTGAACTGAGAACTTCCAGATATTCAATCTGGATTTAGAAAAGGTAGAGGAACCAGAGATCAAATTGCCAACATCCATTGGATCATACATAAAGCAAGAGGATTACAGAAAAACATTTGCTTTATTGACTATGCCAAAGCCTTTGACTGTGTGGATCACAACATACTGTAGAAAATTCATAAAGAGATGGGAATACCAGAGAAATCTACCTGCCTCCTGAGAAATCTGTATGCAGGTCAACAAGCAAGAGTTAGAACCAGACATGGAACAATGGACTGGTTCCAAATTGGGAAAGGAGTGCAAGGCTGTATATTGTCACCCTGCTTATTTAACTTCTATGCAGAGTACATCATGTGAAATGCCAGGCTGGATGAAGCACAAGCTGGAATCAAGACTGCTGGGAGAAATATGAATAATAATATGAATATGCAGAAAGTGAAGAGGAACTAAAGAGCTTCTTGCTGAAAGTGAAAGAGGGGAGTGAAAAAGCTAGTTTAAAACTCAACATTTAATTAACAGTAGTTAGTCTTAGGATGGAGTTTTGTGGGATATGATGAAAAGCTTACCAATTTCATGTTCTGTGGTTCAGTTTTATGAATTTTTTGACCACATACTTTATTGATTTTATTTAAAACAAAGACTCTAGGTCCTATTTTATTTTCATCTTTAGAAGATTTTATTTAAGATAGAAAAGAATGGGTTATAGCACTGTTTACAAAGATTCCTCTTTAAAAAATCTAAGTCCTTTCCTAAATCTTTTGACTTACTGTCATTTCTCCCTTAGAGTTTAAAGACCTCTTGCTAGGTGGACTATGAGAATGATTTGGGAAGGGGAACTTGGAAAAGAGAGAGTGTTGACTGACCTAGGGAGGTGGAATGGAGGGATAAAGAGAAAAGAATGCTTCTGGAGTAATGTGAACTGTTCTTCCTCCCCACAACACTGCTACTGCTACTGCTGCTAAGTCACTTCAGTCATGTCCGACTCTGTGCGACCCCATAGATGGCAGCCCACCAGGCTCCTCCGTCCCTGGGATTCTCCAGGCAAGAACACTGGAGTGGGTTGCCATTTCCTTCTCCAATGCATGAAAATGAAAAGTGAAAGTGAAGTCGCTCAGTCGTGTCCAACTCTTCGCGACCCCATGGACTGCAGCCTACCAAGCTCCTCTGTCCATGGGATTTTCCAGGCAAGAGTACTGGAGTGGGGTGCCATCCCCACGACACTAGAAATGGCTAAAGATGTGTGACAAGTAAATTGATGTTTCTGAGATAGATGAGGGTTGAAGGTGCAGTTGTCTTAGGTGGTTGCAATAGAGTTCTCTAGTGGAGGCTAGAGAGATGGACAGTCAGGGAAAGCAAGACATTTAGCAAAGGTCCCTCCAAAGATGGGAAATTCAGACACTTAAAAAAAGAAATGTGTCTGGTTAAACATGGTGTAGTAAATACTGGGATCTCTACTCTTTCTCAAGACATCATTAAAATGCAAACAAATGGGAGGGGGGGAATGTAGAAATCCTTCAAAATGAGGAGATAAGATCAGATAAAAGGTGGAAACTAATTTTTGGATGCCAGAAAGTGAATGAAAGTTTGCAGAGGAGGGAGCTGGCTACAAGAAGGACTCCTGTAGGAGACAAGTCTGTTTTTGATGCAGAATCCCAAAAGGTCTCAATAATCAGAGGCACCATTTAACAATGACATCCCATGTGAGGTATGGGGTGGAAAACAGGGGGGTGCTTGTCTGTCTGGATAAAGAGAGCATGATATCCTGCTGATCTGGGCAACTGTAGGAGCCTGGGGAGCACTGTATCATACCAGGACCTGGGCCTCATGCCCAGAAATCTTGATTTAGGTTAGTCTGGATGGCACCCAGGTATGTAGATTTTGAAAAATCTCTTAAGATGAATCTGACATGCAGCCAGGAGTGAACACGGAGGCTCACATACAAATTGACCATTGCTCCAGAAGGAAATAGGCTATATTTTTGTGGCTTTACCCCCAGGTTTCCCATCTAATAGGAATAAGCTAGCATGAGAAGTAGTTCATTTTCTCTGAGGTTTCTTTCTTTTGACCATTCAGCCTCAAATCCTGCCTGTTGGAGGCAGTGTGACTTACCCTCAGTTCATTGTGATACTGCGTCTCTAAGTAGTACAATCAGAATCCCAGCAGGAGAAAACCTTGTAGGTCAGAAATTGTTTATAGATTAAGAAAAAAAAAAGCATCATCTTCATGCACCATTGAATTACCACCTTGAATATATCTTTTCTCTTGTTTACATATGCCTCTGTGCTCCTTGGGAAAAACAAAAGAAACAACGCTAGTGGCCAAGGAATTTGATGCCCTTTGGTGCTATTTTTCACTCCCAGATCACTGCATTTAAAATTCAGAATGCAGGGTTTTCATGACATGTGTCTTCATGCCATTATGTTTTCAAACCAGTAGAGCAATTTTGATATGAAACAATATTGCTCTGAAAATAGAGCGCTGTCCCTCAGAATGAAGGCAAATGAGGATTTAGGACCCTTGCAGGTTGTACTGTCAGTATTAATTTGAGTGCTAAAGTTCCATTTGCAAACCTAAGTAAACAGGAATGTAGACAGCTTGAACAAGCTGAAATTGTGATATCGCCCAAAGGAACATGCTGATCAGGGAGAGCTCAGCATGCATTTGAATCAAAAGCATCTGCAGCAACTTTAACTCTGCTTCATGCCATCAGGGCTGGACCCACACAAGGGAGGTTGGACCCGTAACACCTGGGATGGAGGGCAGAGCGCCATACACTAGGCGTTCTGACAGCCTCTCCAGATTTTTGTAGCATGTGGGGGCCGATGCTAGACAATGACTACATCCGATTCTGGTGCAGCTGTCGATCATAGTGGGCACTGGCAAAATCCAGTTCTTGAATTCATCAACAGCAACAAATATTAATTGTACTTTTCGTGAGCATGTTGGTAGCAAGACTGAATTTGTACTAAACTTGACCATAAAAGGTTGTTCAATTTAGACAATAAGCATAAAGGCATATGACAGAATTCTTTGCAAGAGAAATAGCAAATAGCTGCTAATATAATAATAATAATAAATTTAAAAAGCCTCAGATTCACAGGGGTCTTCTGTGTTTGAAGGAAAATTTATTGAAGACACTGAAAGAAAAATTTCCTCTTGATAGGAGGATTTTGGCTCTATGTAAATCCATCAGAATTCTCTCAGCTAGCCAGGGCTCTCTGCTTGAGTAGAGAGCCTAACTAGGGTGGCAAAAGTGGGTATTGTTTGGACTCATAAAGTTTCCGTTTTTCTAGAAGCCACCTGAGGATGGTTACTTAGGCAGGGCAGAGATTTGAAGGGAACAGATGTGCTTTTCTACATGGACAGAGTTTGGCTTCAGGGGATGCTGTAGTGTGTTTCAACAAGCACTGATCCAGGAGGGCTAATAAGATGAAAAGTGAGATATAAATTAAGTATCCAAACTCCCAGTGAGTGATGTAGGTGAAGCCTTCGCACACATATAGGGCAAGAATTAAATAAAAATCCTCTTCTCTCCTAAGGAGCCTCAAGTCTCTTTTCTTAGACAGTTTGTGTCCAGAGCTGTATAGAATACACAATAATCTTTCTTACTAACTAAACATGACGTATCAATGTTAGACCATACTTGCTAGGAAGAAAACAGAATCTACCTTGGTGAATATTTTTTTGTCATATCTAGATCATCAATGATGAGTTGAAACACAAAGAAAGAATCATTTTCCTAAGAGTGGAAATGAGATTAAAAAGTATGAATGAAAACTAGATCCAGAATAATCTAGTTTTGGAAAACTAAACTAAACTAAATTAGTTTTCAAAATCTCTTTATGTGGAGTGTATGTGTGTGTATGTGTATTCCTTTGTATACAAGTACATTTTCGTTATGCTCATTGTAAATAAATAGTCAAATTAGAGGACCTGGAATGAAGGGCAGGAACCAACACAAACCATTGAAAAGGCATCCTTCTGGGCAAATCAGTTAAAATGCATTTCCTCTCCAAGCTGTCTACAGCTCAGTTAACAGCCTCATGAACTGATGATTTTAACCCTCACCCTTCACCCCATCTCCACCACACCCCACCTCCACTGCCATATACTTTTGATTTGGGCATAACCTGCATAATATTATTGGTTTACCATCTTCTGGAGCAAAAAGCACCATTTCTATCTTCTTTAAATTGTCTTATGGGAAAACAAAATAATTAAATATAAAACACTACTTGATAAATTGTCCAACTCCAAGGGGGTGACATAGTTAAATAAGGGCATAAACCAGAGATTCTAAACCTAAAACTCCAAGTGTCCTTGGAAATACAATGTCTTATGCATGAGTAGATCTGCATTTTTCTAAGGACAGAGGGTTTGCAAATGTGTCAGTTATCCCAAAAGTTAAGCCTTAAGCCAAAGAGCAGTGGAATTAATAATTTAGAAGTGCTCACAAAAGAATAATTTAATTTTTAAAAAGTGCCCCCTGGATTATCCAAATGAACTTCTACATTAAGGTCTGAATTTACCAAACTTGCTTGAAACAAAATTCTCATAATTTTAGGGGATTTCAAATGATGAGTTTTAATAAGTTGTTTATAGTCTAAAATTCTTATCTCAAAAGCCAAATGAAGCTATCTGCCTCTTGTAATTAGACATGTCTTTTTCTTTCATTTATTTTTCATGGGATATTTCATTATTCCAAGGCTCTCATTTCTGTTTAGCATAGTGACTTGCACTTTGAAAAATATGCTTAGTGATTGAGAAGTTCAGCTCACTTAATTTTGTATATTTTTCCTCCTGTCATATGAGAATCAGAGAACTGGAGGATCCCAAAATCCCTTGCTACTTTTCTCCGTTATGCAAGATTATATTCCACTTGGCTGGATTTTCTTTTTTCCCTTTAAAGTTAAATCACTTAAAGAATTTCTTTCTGTTTTTATGCCATAGGAACCTAAGAAATATATTCCACAAAATAATATATTATTAATAAGTTAACTATTTGTTCACATGATATTCACTATATCAGCTTTATTGTTTTAAAATGCTTCTGTTTTCCTAAATATTGTTGTCTTTATTGCCATAAGACATCACTACTTTTAGTTCCACAGTTTCAATTTTGTTATCTTCCTAAAAGTACTGAAATTAAAGTTTTGCCTTTACAATACCATCTTTTTTTATTTGCTTAACATGATTTTCTTCACAAATAACAGAATCAGTTTCATAAATATCTCTATGTAAAACAGAAAATGCCACTTTATTGAATTTGATAAAACTGATATACATATTTCCCTGGTTTCCTTTGACTAATGAGCAAAAATGAGTTTTATCCATTAGCTTCAAAATAACAAGCAGTTTGGTTTATGTAAATACTACCTTCTATTCATATACTTACATTTTCCAGAAAGAATTAACAAATATACTTTGTAGATTTTCCATAATTCATTGTCTGAAGATGTTAAAAAAAATAAAGCGGGATAATAAAGAGTGTCCAATGANAAATAAAGCAGGATAATAAAGAGTGTCCAATGAAGAAAGTGCATCCAGTGATACACACAACACCCACTGCTTGCTTTAAAATTTATTTCAGGTTACTGGACCCAATTCCAATATGCGTGCAGGTGTGGAAGTTTCTTTATTCTAACAAGCAATGCTTGGGATCAACAGGCTATCTGAAAATTTAATTCAGTTCTGACACTACCTGGGAATGGCATCAGATTCCATAAGTAAAGGCCTCATTCCTATAAGACCACCCTTCACTTTAGAATCCAATCATAAACCCAGGTTATTACATGTGCTTCTGACAGATTTGCTACAAACTGTAGGTTCTGATTAATGACTCTCCAACTCAAATGCTAATCACAAGATGGGATTGTCAGCTGTATTTCTGATCAGCTGGCTATAAACTAAAGATTCCTATAACCTCCTCTTTGTGTTTGACTGATGTGTTAAAATGGCTCACAGAACTCAGGAAACCCATTTACTCACTAGATTATCTTTTTTTTTTTTTTAAAGAATGTAACTCAAGAATAGTCATACAGAAGAGATGCTGAAGGCAAAGTTGTGAGGAGCATGCCTGCCTGAAACACCATTCTCCCTACATCTCCATGTGTTCACCACCCTGGCAGCTCTCTGAACCCTCTTCTTTTGGGTTTTTTTACGGAGGCTTTGTTACATAATTAATATTAATGAAATCATTGGCTGTTGACCATTGATGATTGATTCAACTTCTAACTCCTATCTCCTCCCTAGATGTCAGGGGTTAGGAATGAAATTTACAACCTTCTAATCACATGGTTGGTTCCTCTGTTGACCAGTAGCCATCCTTACTTGATTTAAAGTGTAAAGTGAAAGTCACTCAGTCGTGTCCAGCTCTTTGGGCCCCCATGGATTGTAGTTCCTCTGTCCATGGGATTCTCCAGGCAAGAATACTGGATTGTGTTGCCATTTCCTTCTCCAGGGTATCTTCCTGACCCAGGGATTGAACCCAAGTCTCTTGCATTGCAGGCAGATTCTTTACCATCTGAGCCACATGGGAAGACCTAATTGATCTAAGGGCAGCCCAAAAGTCACTTCATTAACCTTACAAAAATACCTTTATCACTCTCACCACATAGAAAATTCCAAGAGTTATAGCAGCTCTGTGCCAGAAACTGGAGTGAAGGGCAAATATATTTCTTATTATAAATCAAAATATCAGAGAAGTTTTCTGATGAAGATCTCTCTTTTCCCCAATTCTGCTGAAGACTAGAATTCTGATCTTCTGAAGAAATTCTCTCCTTTCTCCCTTTCACACAGTTCATTTATTTTCTAATATAAAAATCACATACTTAATGATGCTTTTGAACTGTGGTGTTGGGGAAGACTCTTGAGAGTCCCTTGGACTGCAAGGAGATCCAACCAGTCCATTCTGAAGGAGATCAGCCCTGGGGTTTCTTTGGAAGGAATGATGCTAAAGCTGAAACTCCAGTACTTTGGCTACCTCATGCAAAGAGCTGACTCATTGGAAAAGACTCTGATGCTGGGAGGGATTGGGGGCAGGAGGAAAAGGGGATGACCGAGGATGAGATGGCTGGATGGCATCACTGACTTGATGGATGTGAGTCTGAGTGAACTCCGGGAGTTGGTGATGGACAGGGAGGCCTGGTGTGCTGCGATTCATGGGGTCGCAAAGAGTCGGACATGACTGAGCGACTGAACTGAACTGAATTGGTCTAAGTGTAATTATACACTTCTCTTTCAAAGTGTATAATTTAAGTAATGTGATTACATAAAATTGCTAGAAACCTTTAGTGACAGAACTGGGCATTGATATTTGTATAAAATTAAGCATTGTTTTGCTTACCCAATTTCCTTCACTTTTTCTCTATTCAGGAATTATTAATATTCTCTTAGAAATGAACCCTCTCACCAGTGCTTGAGCTGGAATCCTAAGCAGAGACCAGCATATTTGGTGAAGATAGCTAGGAATATGGCAGGTAGGATATGGTAACTGTGTTCAAAGTGAGAAAACAAGGCAGGTATCATGTATGACACAGAGGATATATCCTGGTTTGGCATTATCTGAATTCAGGACCTGAATTCAAATTTATTTGGCCTCTGCTGCATGCATTTTGGCCAGACATTTTTTGACTTTCACTATCAGTATTTCTCTCAAATAAAGTAAGCCTCAGGGATAAGCTTAGAATAGCATNCTGTTTCCAAAAGCATATAGCTACCAAAAAAGATGGACTAAATAGTGAGTTATTCCTCTAGAGACTCAAGTGCATGGCAAATTAGAGACATGGTCAGAAAATAAATGGTACCCATTGGGCTCTAATTGTTCATTAGTCATCTTGCCAATGAAGTCCAGCTGCAGTGTTCTTGAAGTGATGGAACATGACCCCTGGGGTATGTCTGCCATTACAGGGCAAAGGAAAATTTCAACCCCAATAATTGATAGTCTGGGATCTCTCCCTATGTCTTTGCTTTCTTTTATGACCCCAGTCCTTTCAGATTTAACACCCAAGTTAAATGCTTTGTCTTAAAATGGATGCTTTGTTTATTTCTCCATTGTCTTTCTTTCCCTGCTGTAATTCTTCACTTACTGGGAAATAAAGCTTACACATTCACACCTCTGTGCAGCACTGACAAGTAAGGTCTGTTCACATGCAAATCTCAACTGAACCACAAAGAAGGACAGACTTGGAACAAAGATGTATCTTGTTGCAATCAGCTGTTTTTCAGAAAATGATTGTATTTATTTGAGTAATAAATATTTATATGCCCATATTGAAAAGTGGATAGAACAGTTCCAAGTGAAATATCTCAAGCAATAGGTAAATGTACAGAATTTAAAAAAAATTATAAATGCAGACAGCTCTGTTTAAATATACTGTCAAATTAAGAGGCAATACCATTGCATTAAAAAAGGATAGATTATATATTAATATTATAAATATATAACTTATCATTTTGGCATATGTAGGATCTCAGGCATACACATTATTTATATCAAAATTATTTCGACTTGAATATCAACTAACTAGTCCTTTAAGAAGATGATGCTGCCAAGTGAAGTTCCCAGCCTGGTGTCGGCAAGTATTTGGCAGGATCAGTCCTTAGTTCTGAGCTAATGGCAGACACGGCTAATCAATCATGGCATTCTTTGTTGCTGAGTCCAGATTTAGCCTTAGGCATCATCACAAGTGCCAAATCCATTATTTTTGATAATAGCTGCCTGAAAAATTGTGTTGCAAAAGATTGTATTTGCAATCCTAGTTTAGGGCAGCTCTTCTGTGTTGCAACAGTTGAAGTTCACTGATATGAAACAAAATAGCTCATAGCATATGAAAAATGTCAATTTAAGTATCTTGACCATTTAAAGGAAAGAAATTTACACAGGCCTACCAATCAGTAATAGATTCCAAAGTTCCAACTACTAATAGTAACAGGATAAAAAAACTTTTCTCCCTTGTCATCACCTACTTCTCTTGCCTTTTTTCCCCTACAGTCAAGCCTTCCAAAACACATTTCTTATATTTAGTGTCTACATCTGTTCACCTCTAACCCCTTAATTTTCTCCCATTTGGCTTTCATTCCTACTGACCCACTTAATTTTTCTCATTTAGTCTAAAAATCATTTCTATGTAATTAAATTCAATGGACAATTTTTAATCTTTATTTTCAAACAGCCTCTGTACTTCTGCTACCTTGGTGTCTCCATAGTGTCACCAAACAGTACTGAATCTCTCCTGGGGTCCTGATTTATTTTCCAAGTATCTGCTTGGCATTTCTACTTGGTTTGCAAGTTGTTGTTTAGTTGCTAAGTCATGTCTTTTTTGCAAAGTCATGGACGATAGCCCACCAGGCTCCTCTGTCCATGAGATTCTCCAGGCAAGAATACTGGAGTGGGTTTCCATTTCTTTCTCCAGGAGATCTTCCAGACCAGGATCAGACCTATCTCTCCTGCACTGGCAGGCGAATTCTTAACCACTAAGCCACCAGGGAAGACCCCTGTGGTTTGAGGTTCACAAGTACATCAAACTAATTAATCAAAACAGAATGTTCTGTCTTCCTTATGGAACTCCTGCAGTTTCTTCAGTGTGTTCTATCTTAACAAATGGCCCTTCCCTCCTTCCTGTGTCTTAGGCCAGAAATGGGAAACTCTCTTGACTTGTTTCTTCTCCTCACCTGTTACCATCCTTTTACATGTTTTGTCCCTTGTGCCTTCTTAGTATTTTTCAAATTAGTCCATTTCTCTCAATTCTCATGACTACTAGTTGAATTAGCCTTCCTATTTCTACTTTTGTCCACCCAAGCCATTCTCTGTATTACTGCCAAAGTTTTGCAAAACTCTTGATCTACATCATTATTTACAACCTTATTGACTTCCCTGGTCATCCAGTGGTTAAGAATCTTCCTGCCAATGCAAGGAACACAGGTTCAGTTCCTGGTTTGGGAAGATCCCATATGCCAAGGAGCAACTAATTCCATGCACCACAACTACTGAAGCCCATGTGCCCTTGAGCCCATGCTCAGCCTTAAGAGAAGCCATTGCAGTGACAAGCCTGTGCACTGAAACTAGAGTGTATCTCCAGCTCGCTGCAACTAGAGGAAGCCTGCATGCAACAACAAAGACCAAGTGAAGCCAAAATTTAAAATAAAATTTTTTTAGGTTTTTTTTTTGAAAACTAATGATAATTTTCCTTTGTCATTTATATCAGATCCAAAATCCTGTAAGGGTTCCCCGAACCATGGCTCCTCTCTAGGTCTTTGGCTGAACTGTTCAGACCATCTCTTTCCACCGTTTATATCAATCTTGTCTCTTTTCAATAACGGGGCTTCATTGTCTTGCCTGAGGATTTTCAGTTTCATTTTATTACGTTATATGGGGATTTCCTTCACCCTTCCATTACTTAGGAAAGTCTTACTCATCTTTTAGGAGCCGGATTATACGTTTATTCTTTTAATCAGTTCAGTTCAGTCGTTCAGTCATGTCCGACTCTTTGCGACCCCATGAATTGCAGCACGCCAGGGCTCCCTGTCCACCACCAACTCCTGGAGTTCACTCAGAGTCACATCCATCGAGTCGGTGACGCCATCCAGCCATCTCATCCTCTGTCGTCCCCTTCTCCTTCCCCCAATCCCTCCCAGCATCAGAGTCTTTTCCAATGAGTCAACTCTTCGTATCAGGTGGCCAAAGTACTGGAGTTTCAGCTTTAGCATCATTCCTTCCAAAGAAAGCCCAGGGCTGATCATCTTCAGAATGGACTGGTTGGATCTCCTTGAAGTCCAAGGGACTCTCAAGAGTCTTCTCCAACACTACAGTTCAAAAGCATCAATTCTTCAGCACTCTGCCTTCTTCACAGTCCGACTCTCGCATCCATACATGACCACCGGAAAAAAACATAGCCTTGACTAGACGGACCTTAGTCGGCAAGATAATGTCTCTACTTTTGTGCTATCTAGGTTGGTCATAACTTTCCTTCCAAGGAGTAAGCGTCTTTTAATTTCATGGCTGCAATCACCATCTGCAGTGATTTTGGAGCCCCAAAAAATAAAGTCTGACACTGTCCAGATTTAATTAGTTACTTCTGCTGTAGGTTACTACAGCACTCTCTATCTGCTTTTTTGGAACAATTGCCACACAGGTTCTTTCTCTTAACTTCGAAAAGGCAAATTTTGTATGTGTCTCATCCTTGGCCATATTTTCAGTGTAGTCACCTCAGAAATATCTTGGAAATATTGGTATTCTGAGAATTTTATAGAGAAAATTACAAATATATTTTGCCTTCTTAAGAATACTACATTTGCTTTGGAGGAATTCTTTTCCATGAGATGAAATCCAGTGAGACTATAAGTCAGGGATCTTGCCTTTCCCCAGGGTAAGGTTAGGGATGATGATCCCTTTCTGGAAAATGAATCTTGGGCAGAGAGGCAAAAATAAAGCAGAACATGAATCTTAGATTCTTTCCTGTGAAGGTTCTAGAAATGCTCTTGACAGTCCTGTGTCTCAGCTCCATGCTTTCCTGTCTCCAAGATTGCTTTCCCTGCTCTGATGTTACTTTTCAAGATTCTATGTTTGTAATTAATTTCCTTTAAATAATTACCCCAAATTATCTTATATTGCTTATAATGTGTGGTTAGTTGTTCAGTTGTGTCTGACTCTTTGCAATCACATGGACTGTAGCCCACCAGGTTCCTCTGTCCATGGAATTCTCCAGGCAAGAATACAGGCTGTGATTCCCTTCTCCAGAGGATTTTCCCAACCCAGGGATCCAACCCAGGTCTCATGCATTGCAGGCAGATTCTTCTACCATCTGAGCCACCGTGATAAAAAATTGATAGTTTTTACTTCCTTTTTTTTTTTTTTAACATGTCAAAAATATATCATGGTTTGCTCAGGATTCTGGATTAGGGTCCTGGACTGTTGTGTATCTGACACTTAAAACATAACTTAATCCCTCCTTGCTTATACATTATGTGTTTTATAAGCAGCTTCATTTCATTCAATCCTGATGCATTTATTCTTTTCTCCCACAAATACTTAGTCTATTCTTATGATTGTAAAAATTAATAAATAGAAACCTCAATTAAAGTAGAGTTGGGAGGCTAGAAGGAGATGCTCAAATAACAGAAGAGTCCAACAAGAGGAAGGAAGACTTCCTTTTCTTTCCTGGCAAGAGCTCAGCCCCTGAGACACTCATAACTCAGCCAATGAAAAGCCACCATAATACGAATTCTTAATTCCCCCAATGGGCTCTGTTTACTGTGGCCTTCCATCTTCCCTTTTATATAAGAATTTTCCTCTCCTTGTTGCAGTGGGAATTGCACCTGACTCATCATTGTCCCATACCCCACATTGCAATTTTTTGATAATCCTCAATAAACCCATTTTTGTTAGAGAAACAACTATGTCTTTTTTTTTTTTTAGTTTTTATTTTTACTTTATTTTACTTTACAATACTGTATTGGTTTTGCCATACATTGACATGAATCCACCATGGGTGTACATGAATTCCCAATCTTGAACCCCCCTCCCACCTTCCACCCCATATCATCTCTCTGGATTATCCCCGTGCACCAGCCACAAGGATCCTGTATCCTGTATCGAACATAGACTGGCAATTCGTTTCTTACATGATAGTATACATGTTTCAGTGCCATTCTCCCAAATCATCCTACCCTCTCCCTCTCCCACAGAGTCCAAAAGTCCCTTCTATACATCTGTGTCTCTTTGGCTGTCTTGCATACAGGGTTATCATTACCATCTTTCTAAATTCCATATATATGTGTTAGTATACTGTACTGGTGTTTTTCTTTCTGGCTTACTTCACTCTGTATAATCGGCTTCAGTTTCATCCATCTCATTAGAACTGATTCAAATGTATTCTTTTTAATGGCTGAGTAATACTCCATTGTGTATAGGTACCACGGCTTTCTTATCCATTCATCTGCTGATGGACATCTAGGTTGTTTCCATGTCCTGGCTATTATAAACAGTGCTGTGATGAACACTGGGGTACATGTGTCTCTTTCTATTCTGGTTTCCTCAGTGTGTATGCCCAGCAGTGGGATTTCTGGGTCATATGGCAGTTCTATTTGCAATTTTTTAAGGAATCTCCACACTGTTCTCCATAGTGGCTGTACTAGTTTGCATTCCCACCAACAGTGTAAAAGGGTTCCCTTTTCTCCACACCCTCTCCAGCATTTATTGCTTGTAGACATTTGGATCACAGCCATTCTGACTGTTGTGAAATGGTACCTCACTGTGGTCTTTATTTGCATTTCTCTGATAATGAGTGATGTTGAGCATCTTTTCATGTGTTTGTTAGCCATCCATATGTCTTCTTTGGAGAAATGTCTATTTAGGTCTTTGGCCCGTTTTTTGATTGGGTCGTTTATTTTTCTGCAGTTGAGCTGCATAAGTTGCTTGTATATTTTTGAGATTAGTTGTTTGTCAGTTGCTTCATTTGCTATTATTTTCTCCCATTCAAAAGGCTGTCTTTTCACGTTGCTTATAGTTTCCTTTGTTGTGCAGAAGCTTTTAATTTTAATTAGATCCCATTTGTTTATTTTTGCTTTTATTTCCAGTATTCTGGGAGGTGGATCATAGAGGAATCTGCTGTGATTTATGTCGGAGAGTGTTTTGCCTATGTTATCCTCCAGGAGTTTTATAGTTTCTGGTCTTACATTTAGGTCTTTAATCCATTTTGAGCTTATTTTTGTGTGTGGTGTTAGAAAGTGATCTAGTTTCATTCTTTTACAAGTGGTT
>SJYQ01008191.1:5191-93184 GCA_006410935.1 Redunca redunca
GTATTTGTTCATGTTTTTTGAGACTGATAATCTCCAGTTTGACTCCCAACGGTAGACAGTAGCTTTTTTTCATCCAGGACCGTTCAGTGATGTTAGGCTATTCACTTAATGTTTGTCTACTCATGAAGTTTGTACAGTCAGGATTTAACATAAAGGTTAACAGAATCAAAATAATATAAAGATGTATTTGAGAAATATGTTCTCAAGAGTCCTGTGTCCTCTGAGAAGTTGGCTATCAAAAACTGGCAGAGTTTGTGATGGGTGCCTCTAATGTCACTGAGTTCCTGAACTGTATGGTCAGCAGGATTTTTGCTACCTAATTTTGGTGGGAACTGTAGCATTCTGAAATAAGTACAGCGTATGATCACTTCTTTATTGCTTTTCTTGAAGGTTGTAAATTAGGAAGTATAACAAAGTCCTCTAATCCCCTAAATGATTTAGCCTAGCTTTTTGTCATCTCTTAGCCTGATGTCTTTCAGATAATTCTGTAAAACCACCAGGTGGAGCTCAAGCTAAGCACCAAACCTTTTTTAGGAATGAGATTGAGTGGGCTAAATCACGTTAGGGATTTAATGTGACATTTTATTTTTGTTTTTTAAAAAATCAAGTTTAAAATATTATCTAAGGACAATCAAAATTGCTTTTATCTATTGATTCCATATCAGGCGTTAGTCATTTAGTCCTCAGTTCAGTTCAGTCGCTCAGTCGTGTCCGACTCTTTGCAACCCCATGAATCGCAGCACGCCAGGTGTCCCTGTCCATCACCAACTCCCAGAGTTCACTCAAGCTCACATCCATCGAGTCAGTGATGCCATCCAGCCATCTCATCCTCTGTTGTCCCCTTCTGCCCCCAATCCCTCCCAGCATCAGAGTCTTTTCCAATGAGTCAACTCTTCGCATGAGGTGGCCAAAGTCCTGGAGTTTCAGCTTCAGCATCATTCCCTCCAAAGAAATCCCAGGGCTGATCTTCAGAATAAACTGGTTGGATCTCCTTGCAGTCCAAGGGACTCTCAAGAGTCTTCTCCAACACCACAGTTCAAAAGCATCAATTCTTTGGTGCTCAGCTTTCTTCACAGTCCAACTCTCACATCCATACACTACTGCTGGAAAAACCATAGCCTTGACTAGACGGACCTTAGTCGGCAAAGTCATGTCTCTGCTTTTGAATATGCTATCTAGGTTGGTCATAACTTTTCTTCCAAGGAGTAAGCATCTTTTAATTTCATGGCTGCAATCACCATCTGCAGTGATTTTGGAGCCCCCCCCCCCCAAAAAAAAAGTCTGACCCTGTTTCCACTGTTTCCCCATCTATTTCCCATGAAACAATGGGACCGGATGCCATGATCTTCGTTTTCTGAATGTTGAACTCCACTTTCACTTTCATCAAGAGGCTTTTTGTTCCTCTTCACTTTCTGCCATAAGGGTAGTGTCATCTGCACATCTGAGGTTATTAATATTTCTCCCTGCAATCTTGATTCCAGCTTGTGCTTCTTCGAGCCCAGTGTTTCTTGTGATGGACTGTGCATATAAGTTAAGTAAGCAGGGTGACAATATACTGCCTTGACATACTCCTTTTCCTATTTGGAACCAGTCTATTGTTCCATTTAGTCCTAAAATCTTTTCAAGTATTAACTCATTTAATCTTCTCAGCAATCCTATTATCTCTATATACACCAGTGGAAACTGAAGCAGACAGGCCATATAGCTGGGACTCAAATTCAGACAGTCAAGCACCAGAGCCTATCCTCTTATAATACCATTCTGCCTCTTAAGGGTGTGCAGACTTGCTAAGAAAAAAAGTAGTTTTAGGATAGAATACTTTTGGTTCAATCCATTTGGGATACTCAAGATCAGATAAAGAGCAGATTTCAATAGAGAAATGATGTATAGATCTCTTCTCAAATCTCAAATCTCCAGGCCCAAACCAGACTGGTGTTCCTTTGGTAGCACACCATTGGAATGGGTTGACCCCATCCTAATGGTATAGCACACATTCATTGGTACTCAAGCAACTAATCAGAGAAGAAATGTAAACTGCAGTTGAAGCTCTAAGAATCAAGTGGTTTTGACTACATCTCTTCCTCTAATGTCATTTTATATACATCTTCCCTTTACTAGTTTACATGCTGCCTAGAATAAATAGGTAGCAGAATATATTTGCTTATGAGGAGATGTGGATATTTTCAAAATTTGGGTCAATATATCTTGAATATGATTTTTAGGAGTTAGAGAAAGTAGTAATGGGCTATAAATGACTTGTTTTAAATATCTGAAATGTGTGTTAAATGTCTGGAATGTGTTGATGGTGAAGGGTAGTGTGTAGGAGTAGTGAAGTGAAGTGGTAGCCACAAATAGAATAGGAGGAATCTAAAGAGACTTTAGGGAATTCCCACCTATTTAAATGCTACAACAGATGCAGATGGTGGGTTGTTGACTAAGCTTCCGAGCTGAGAGACTGACTTCTGATGCCACTTGGCAGAGTGATTCACATTCACATTCATGCCAAGCACAAAATATCATGCTTTTCCTCTGTATTTGCCAGAATATAAAAACTCCATTGCATTAGGTGCATACCAGTTTAACAAAATGTTTAGGGGGATTGTTGTTTAGTCGCTAAATTATGTCTGATTCTTTTGAGACCCCATGGACTGTAACCTGCCAAACTCTTCTGTCCATGAGGGGTATTAGGGAACTGTTAAATCCTCGTGCCAGTTTAAGGGCACTCTGTTGTTCATGGGGTCCCATCAGGTAGCAGGAAGGCCAAGGCCAGCTTTGTGCCTGCTTACAACCCCCTCTAAAGTTTACACAGTTGAATGCCAGGAGTCTCCTCACATATTTTAGAGCAGGAAAAAAAGGCGTGTGTGTGCTTAGTTGTGGACTGTAGCCCACCAGGCTCCTCTGTCCATGGGATTTCCCAGGCAAGAGTACTGGAATGGGTTGTCATTTCTTCCTCCTAGGCATCTTCCTGACCCCGGGATCAAACAGGCACCTCCTATATTGGCAGGAAGATTCTTACCCATGAACCACCTGGGAAGCCTAATTTCCTAAGATATTAGTAATAACAGCCAACATTTAGAGATTGCTTAGTGTGTTAAATTTTTTACCTATACTATTTCATTTAATCCCTAAGTCAATACTGTGAGATCAATACTCTTATAATCCCTGTTTGCAGAGGAGGAACCAACTTTGAAGAGGTAAGTAAACTTGCCCAAAGCTATGCAACTATTAAACTGTGATCAAGGCTCTCTGGTGTGTAGAATGAATGTCTCTGATGGTACGCTTTAGAGACTGGTTTCGACTCAGTCTTAAGGAAGAGCCTTCTGAGATGTTTGTTGGGAGATGAAACAAGTAGCCTTGGGAGGACTGTCCTGTCGAGGTAATGCTGGACAGCCACTTGGTTGGAATGTGGCAGAATGGACCCAAATATTGTACTTGGAATTTCAGTGGAAAGCTGGGTAAGTCTTCCAGCCAAGGAGTGCCTTACAGGAAGTTGTTCACTTTGAAATGTACTGTACTTATTTAAGCTCTTTTTTAGTTTTTTGGTGCCCCATGATTGCAGACTTAAGTATCTTTTTGGCGGAAATAACAATCTGAAATCTCCTTAAATTTGTTAATGTCGTTCAGTCTGGTATTCATTCCAAGCTCTGCTTTAAAGTATGGAAAAACGTTATAAACATCTGCTTTAAACAATGAATAGGGTGAAGTCCTTCACATTTTAATTTAAAGAATGGCATTGTTTTATAATACATTAAGTTTATAATATGCAGAGTATATTTAATTTCCTAAAGCGATGACTTGTCTTGGCATTATGCTATCTTATGAAACACTTTCTCACTCTCACATTGTGTCTTTATAGTTTTCAATATCAGCAAAACCTTTAAATAGTCTTAGTTGGGTGTTGTGTATCACTGTACAGTAACTGCTAGTACATATGGTATTTCTGATCCGTGTAATAAAGTACATTTGTCATGTATCTTGTGATCTGCATACCTTTCAGCTGTTACTTCATAAATCTGTTCCATCAGAGAACTGCTTTGTACAGCAATGGTTGAAGCTGCTTTTAATAAACTAATATTTTGTGTCTTTTATATGTAATCAACAGGGAGTATTACAGACTTGTGCCTCTGTGGAGAAACATTCCACTAAACTTCTTTTCTCTTGACAATAATGGGAAAAAAAATAGCTTAGGAAGAACACAGATGTTCAAGAACATATGTTGTTTGCTCCTAAAAGTCAGCTGAAGATCTTTTGTATTGCTCCAGGGTTTTATTTTTATGTTTGTTTTTATTTTTTTGTTTTTTAATCCTTTAGAGAAGAAACTATACTATGTGATGAGAGGCAGGGAGATAAAATTACAGTGGGAGACCAACGTTGGGTACTATTTTTCAAAATTCTTAAATATTTCATCTTGTTCACACAAAGAGGTGATATTCTTGAGCAGAGCGGTAGGCAATTGGCCAAAGATTGGTCATTCCTACATGCTTCCCTACACAGACATAAGCACTCTGCTCTAGGTTTAGTCTTTGTTCTGTCTGAACTTCAAACTAGTATCGTCTTCACAAAAGCATAGATATTTACTAATGCAGGACTCCCTTGAGTAATTGGATAGGGGCTGTTGTCTTTATTCATCTGTAGAAATTTGCTCAGTGAGTAACGTCTCCACAGTCTGGGCAATTGGTTATTGATAAATATAATGAAATATTCATGGAAAATACTCAGGGAAGCTGTATGCCTTGGGTGAAATTGGTATGGTTGTCCTTTATAAGCCTATGAATCTTTAAGAAGAATCACCGTAAAGAGAATGGGAACCAGCTGTTCTGAATCTCCACTGACGAAATGGGTTTTAACTGTAGCAGAAGGAATTTGGGTTAAATGTAAAGAAGAACTTCCTGAATGTGAGTGTTATTTAAAGCCAGTTTTGGATTGAGAAGAGGCTGTTGAATTGTCTCTCTTGAGGAGAGAGAAAGAGAGTGTTGCTGCTGCTAAGTAGCTTCAGTCGTGTCCGACTGTGTGACCCCATAGACGGCAGCCCACCAGACTCCCCCGTCCCTGGGATTCTCCAGGCAAGAACACTGGACTGGGTTGTCATTTCCTTCTCCAGTGCATCAAAGTGAAACGTGAAAGTGAAGTCGCTCAGTCCTCTCCGACTCTTAGCGACCCCATGGACTGCAGCCCACCAGGCTAGAGAAAGGAATGGAAGGGGGCGAAGAGTGGGAGTATGAGAGTGGGAGGCCCCTCACTTAATCAAGATGGTTTAAGTGTTTGAAAGGTCAGACCTGAAGAGTCTACTCTAGTCATTAGAACTAAAGAGCCAGAGGACCCCTAGGTCTGGAGGTCCTTTTGGTGTGATTCTTTTGTAACTGAAAGGAAATGCTAAGGTGTGACCAGTGAATGAGGAAATTAACCCAGGGTTGATTTTCCACCCTTGTCATTGAAGACCAGTGTACACTCTGAGTTCATAGTGCCAGGAAGGAATTTGACATTGAGCCGTTTCTGGAAAGGCAAGTGGGTGGTAGGCTGGAACTGCTTGGGTTTAGGATGAGTGAAGGGGCTGTGCTGGGCATGTGCCAGCAAAATTTTTTTTCTAGGAAATCTCCAGCAAGACCAGGGGGTTGCAGATGAAATTTGGCACTTTAAATTACAGAGAGCAGAGACTTGAGAGGACAGGGAAAGTTTACACTTTTTTTTCCTGTCACCACCCTGTTCTGTCCCCATTTGATACAATTTTGCACTTCCTTTTTCTCTATATTCCTTCAGTCTGGTTTTCTTCCATATAATGTTAAAATTTATTTTTATTTAAAACTTAAAGCTCTGAGTGAAACATTCTTTACTTACTTCTTCGGGGAAAAAAATCCCATCAAGTTTATTTGTGTTTTTGTTTATAAATGACTCCTGGCATTTTTCTTTGTGGAAAATTTGTCCACTGACAATAGGTGAAATAGATTTCCTACTTCTGTGCTGTTTTTCTTATCTTTTTCACTTTGTCTTTCTCTCTTCCTTTTAAATGTTTTGTTTTGTTTTGTTTTTTTTCTACACTGACCTCTTTTTCTGTATGGATATTATTTTAATTTCCTCCTTAGGCTCAAATCACTACTCTTCTTGCATTCTCTCTCTGCCTCTCCACTTGGCTCTTCCCTTTTCATCTCAGTTTTCCTGCTTACTATATTTTTCTTCCTCTTCCTTTTTACCCTCATCTTTTAAGCTTAACTGGATACATAAAGAGAAGATGTGCTTTACAGCAGGGTCAAGCCAACTGGCTGGCCATCTGTTTTTATAAATAAAGTTGTACTGAAACATAGCCACACCCCCTCATTCATGTACATTATTGTCTGTGGAAGCTTTTGTAAAACAGGCAGAATTGAATATTTATGAATGAGACCCTTTTCTAGCCTGAAAACCCCAAATTATTTACTATCTGGCCTTTTAAGAAAAAGTTTGCTGAATCCTGCTTTAAAATATTTTCTGTACTAATTAAATGAAGGCTCTTGTTCTTTATCTGGAAATTAAGATGAGTTGGGTCTATTTTGTGTCTCCCTGTGCTATGCTGTGTTAGTCACTCAGTCATGTCCAACTCTTTGTTACCCCATGAACTGTAACCCACCAGACCCCTCTGTCCACGGGATTCTACAGGCAAGAATACTGGAGTGGGTTGCCATGCCCTCCTCCAGGGGATCTTCCCAATCCAGGGATCGAACCCAGGTCTCTGGCACTGCAGGTGGATTCTTTACCATCTGAGCCACCAGGGAAGCCCTTATATCTCCCTCCTTAGTGAAATTGAGTTGTGTTTTATATTTGCAAATTTCCCCCAGATTTCTCAGTTAATGGTATTGGTGTCCAAAAGGAAAATACAAGCTAACTGTCTATCAAAGCAAAGTAGGTGCTACCAAGAAAGTCTTTATGGTGTATTCTTGTCTGTGTGTTAAGAGGTCTTCCACATCTTTCACCTCTAACTGGGCTCTTTTCCCGATTCGATTCCTGCATTGGGAAGACCCACTGGAGAAGGAATAGGCTACCCACTGCAGTATTCTTGGGCTTCCCTGGTAAAGACTCTGCCTGCAGTGTGGGGGACCTGGGTTCAGTCCCTGGGTTGGAAATATCCCCTGGAGAAGGGAAAGGCTACCCACTCCAGTATTCTGGTCTGGAGAATTCCATGGACTGTATAGTCCATGGGGCCTCAAAGAGTCAGACATGACTGAACGACTTTCACTTCACACTTTAGTCTTGGATGGAAACAGAGGATAATTCCATTGAAAAGCTTTTCAAAAGTCTCACAGCTAACTTTTAAGTTTATAAACCATTTTGGAAATGTTAGATGATGGAGAAAGTACTCTTAAATTTAATATGGCACCTAGAATACTGGCACATATAAAAAAGCATTTCAGTTTAGTTTTATCTGGTGGATGGTCTATCTGAAAAGGTTTCACACAAATATTCTTATAGGTTGACTTCATTAACATGAATTAATATGGTCTAAAATAGCCTTAAGACTTAAAGCTGAAAAATGTTTTAAAGATCATCTGTTTTAACTCTGTGCTTGTTAACAAATGAGGAATCCATTGAGATCCCTAGGTATTAGGAGTTCATGACTCAGTTCAGAGCCCAGGTCTCTTCTCAGTACAATCTTTTTCTAAACTGTAGAGGAGTGACAACTGGCCACACAAATGTAGCATTCTGACTAAGGTCAAGATTAATTCTATTCTTTTCCTCTGTATAAAAAGAAGGACTGCTAAAGCATGGATGGAGGAAAGTTTCGGGGAAAACAGATCCATGTATATGTGTGGCTGAGTCCCTTTGCTGTCCACCCAAAACTGTCACAACATTGTTAGTTGGTTATACTCCAGCATAAAATAAAAAGTTAAAAAAAGAGGGGCAGCTAGATGAAGCCATGGTATGTAATTAAATTGTCTTTCCTGCAGCTCTATTCCTGCTGTGGTTAATAACTAGGCTTTCCAGTGGTGCCTCTTGACCTCATAGGCAGTGTTAACATCTTTCAGTTAAAACAAAACAACACAATAACAAACTTCTCCTCTTGCCCTGTGCCCCCATAAAAGGCTAGATTTTTCATTGTTTCTACTCTCTTCTAACTACCCTAGGTAGTTATCAGTTTCTTATTTTTCTCATAAAAGTAACGCAAGTATTGTAGAAAATTAGAAAACCCAGTGAAGTCTACATGAAATATAATCATCCATAATCCAACCACCCAAAGAATATATGTGTCTATATCTTCATAACTGTCTCAACACTGTACAGTTTTATATTCTGGTTTTTTTTTTAACTTTTACTTCATGGGGATTTTCCCTACACCACAAAATGTTTTGAAAGGTAGCCTCATATTCTATCTTGTGGGTTAACTACATTTTCTTACTTGCCTATGTTTGGGTGTTTAAATTTTTTCCAAAATATTTGTGTGTGTGTGTGATTAAAATACTTCTCTGTAATAATAATGGACTTACTAATCCTTATCTGGTATATTCTTATAGAAGAGTTTTAAAAGAGAATGAACTTTTCTTAAAAAGATTCCTGATCTATATTGCCAACTCACTTTCCTGAAAGGCTGAAACAATTAATAATCCTTCCTGGAGCATGTGACTGCCTGTCTGGGTTATACTGGAAGGGCTGTAAATTAAGCTTTTAAAACATTCCTTTCAATATGTCACTCTCCAGCTAGGAAACTTCCCATGGCTGCAAGATCAAATATAAGCATCTTAGTGTGTACGCTCTTCCATTTCTTTACTTCCGACTAATTTCTCAACCACCAGAATCTGGCATCTGCCCCCATCCATGTGCCTGGAGGCATCCAGGAAAGCAGCCCTAGACTGGACTAAGTATCAGGAAACTAGAGTTCAATTCCCAGCCTTGCTACTTAGTCGTAAGGGCTTTCCAGGTGGCACAGTGATAAAGAATTTGCCTGCTAGTGCAGGAGACGCAGAAGACTCAGGTTCGATCCCTGGGTCAGGAAGATCCCCTGGAGGAGGAAATGGCAACCCACTCCATTATGCTTGCCTGGAGACTCCCAAGGACAGAGGAGCCACTTAGTAGTATGTGACATTGGTAATTAAGTAACTTAATTTCTTTAAGCCTGTTTCCTTGGCTTTAAAATGGAAATAATAAAACATATCTTGATTTGTGGGTCTCCTGTGAGATAATGGAGGTAAGAAAAGTCTTTAATCTGGGGAGCACTGTAAACATTTGGGGGTGTATTGTAATTGAGACTTGAGACTCCTCATGGGTAGTTAGCAGTGCTGTCTGCCAAATATTTCTGATCTCTTTTAGGCTCATGGTAAAACTTCACTTCCCCACCCCCTGCATTTGGATTTGGCCAAATGGCTGGCTTCCACCAGAGAGATATGAGCAGAAGTGACACGTGCATTTACATGTGAAATCTTTTATGAGCTAGGCCTTAGTCAGCCACCCTCCTATTCTCTCTCCCATGCAAAGGGCAGTGCTTCAGATGGTGACTGCCAGGTCCAGGAGAAAGAATATCAGTGTGGAGAGGAATTCCCAGCCACCCAGTAAGGGGCATGTATCTTGAGCAAAGCTTTGTTTTCTAAAGCCTGAGGTTTGGGGTGGATTGCTACAGCACTCTCACCTCATGGTACGAGCCTAATCTTGTTCCATCTCTCTCTGGAGCCTTTGATATTACTGAAATTCTTGAAACCTTCTTTTCCTTTGACTTGGTGCCATTCATACTCTTGGTATTTTCCCCCATCTCTAACAAATCCTCAGGCCCCATTGCATGTTCTTCCTTCATTTTCCACTCAAATACACATATAAGATGAGTTTTTTACCTTATCCTCGCTTACTTTCACAGCTTTATGTCTCTCTTAACCCTGTATGTTTGAAAAAGAGTTCCAGTTTGAGGATTACTGGTCTACCCTTTTTTATGCCTTGAGGGCAGAGACCCTAAATTGGGACCAGATGACCAGCTGGCTCTTCCACTTGTCTACCTGCCAGAGACCTAACCTCTTTATACCTCTGTTTCTGCATCTGTAACATGGGGATAAATATAATTCCTACCTCACAGATGCTTGAGAGGATTAAATAAGAAAATACATGTAAAACACTTCCAGTGCCTATGTAGGACGCAGTAAGTTTACTATAAATGGTGGTAGTTGTTCCATTGTTACCATATCTCCTCTTCTCTCTCCTTTACTCTCCAAGTTCTAGCTCCGGTTTCTGGTAGCATATGCTTAGAAATAGAAACCCCATAGTAAACATTTATTTTGGTTCTAACATCACACTGATGGCTGATGACAGGAGTGAAAAACTGGCATCCTTGCCCAGATGCTTGGTGCAGTGTTTGCTTTGTTTTTTAATTGAATATTGCCTTTAGGCGGGTCAGACACTTGTAAATTCCTCCGCCCTCCCGTTTTCTAAGGTTATCTGACCCTGGGAGGAAGTCTATTTCCTGCAGTCCTGTTCTCCCAGCACTCACTCATCTTTCCCTTGCGTACTCCAGACTGTCTGCCAGGCACCTTGGCTTCCATTCTCTTTTCCCTGAGACTATCTTTTCCTTAATTGTAAATATACATAACATAAAATTTACCAATTAATCCATTTTTTACTGTACAGTTCAGTTGGTCTTAAGTACATTCAAGATGTGGTGCAACCATTACTGCAATCCATTTCCAGAAGCTTTTCCACCATCCGAAACAGAAATTCTGTCCCCATAAACAAAAACTCCCCATTCCACCCTCCTCTCAGCCTCCAGTAACCATTATTTGACTTTCTGTCTCTGCGAATTTGCTTGTTCTAAGTATGCCCCATACACATGGAATTACCCAGTGTTCATTCTTCTGTGACTGGCTTCTTTCACTTGGCATAATGTTTTCAAGGCTGTGGCATATGTCAGACTTTGATTTTAATGGCTGAATAATATTCTATTGTATGGATATACCCAAAATTGTTTATCCATTCATCTATCTATGGACATTTAGATGGTTCTGTTGAGAATATTTTGAAGCTCATGGTGCTGGCCCATCCAAGTCCTTCTTTCTCAGACACCCTTCTCTTGAAATGCCTTTGTACACTTTGTCTGCCTCAGAGTCACATACTGAGTGAGAAAATTGTTGAGGACAAAGGTTGAGAAGGAGCAGAGGGAGAGGTCACGGACCATGTAAATATGATGGTGAAAGTTAAAGTCACTCAGTCATGTCCGACTCTCTTCAACCCCATGGACTGTAGCTTGCCAGTCTCCTCTATCCATGGGATTCTCCAGGCCAGAATACTGGAGTGGGTTGCTGTTCCCCTCTCCAGGGGATCTTCTCAACTCAGGGATCAAACCCAGGTCTCCCACATTGCAGGCAGATTCTTTACCATAGATCTTTAATTTCTTTTTGCAAACAAATGTATGATTTTTAAAAATACTCTTATATTTAACAATTATAATGCTGTAGGTTGCACATGTTTTTTTGGTAGCTGATTTCATGTGTTTATCAATATGTTTTGACTGCTACAAATAGCTTTTGTATTGTTGTTTGGCAAGCTGGTGGTAGGATACACCTAGTGCCCTTCAGTGCTGTACTCTACTTGTCTCATCTATTATTTTGTTTGGGATTTGACTTCTGAATTTAGGGGGCTGCAAATCTCATGTCTTTGGCACTATATTTTAAGTTTCTGCAGGGAGGAGACCATTCTATGGTTTGATATATCCAGACAAAAAACATTTCTTTAAGAACTTGATGCATACTTGGCATTCCCTAAATCATTTTTGTTTTTTAAATGGGTTGGCCAAAAAGTTCACTTGGGTATTTTGTTAAAGCTTAAGGGAAAACCGTGAATGAACTTTTTGGCCAGCCCAATACTTTCTGTTTCTTTCAGCAAAAATCAACACAACATTATGCAGCTAGTAAGTATGCTATAGTTTACTGCTTAACAGCTTGGTTAGTCTATGAATTCTAGCTTTCCAGAGTGCATGCTTTTTAAAAAATATCAACATTAGAATATTTAAAATATTCATTTTCCCTTATAACCATCAACATTCTAATTAAGATACATTTAGTACTGATCTTGAGCTACAATACAAAGTTATCCATTTATATCAGCCCTGAATATAGAAAAAAAAATTCAGGGACAAAGAATAAAGTTTTTTCTTGCTAAATTTTATCTTTCTCTCTGAGCCCTGCTAGTTTGCAACCCTGGTTTATATAATAAAATGTTTTAGTGCTTATTATAGTATCTTAACTCTGTGAGATTTACCAAGGACAAATGTATTTTTAATATTACATTGTATTTCATTTCACAGGTTTGCTTCATAACCTCAATGGTTATTTCTATATTTGCAATTCTGTTTCCTTTCTAAATGTGTTAATAAAACACTTGCACTAAGATTGGCCTGACTCCAGAATCTGATACAGTCATTCTTCAAGTAAGTGATAAAACTTGTGACAATATAGCACTTGGAGATCTTTGGATTCATCCTAACTATCCAAGTGGGGAAACTCTTAGTTCCTTATAGAGTTAAATTAAGGTCAGACCTGGTTTCCGACACGAAATTCAGATGTATTGGCAGATCCCCATGCTTGCATTTATTATACTGTAATTTGGGGCTTAAAGAGTTATATCCAGTCCATCCTCAACATCTGGATAGTGTTTATAACGATCACATTTGATCCTAATGTAATTTTGTTGGGGAATTCACTAGAATTCCTCTGTTGGCTACATTACAACTGAACATGAGATCTGCTAAAATATTACCCCAAACTAGTGAGTATCCACGGAGAATACAAAAATAGATAGATTTCATCCCCCGTCCTCCACCCCTACCCCCCCACCACTAAGGCATCATGTTCACCTATCTGGGCTTCCTTGTCTCCACTGATAAAAATGGGGGTGACACTTTAACGTTAAGCAGCCAGCGTTCGTCGAGGGCTTTGAACCTTGAAAAGCGGAGCAGGTACAGCAATCTTTCAAGGATGATTATTGTACACTTGCAACCACAGTGGCAGCATCATAGACTCAACAGATAGAGATGACATGAGCATGTTGGAGATTTTCCCTTTCATTTTCATTTTGATGTAGGTGCTGTTCCTTAAGGGTTAGGAAAACATGACTTGGAAAATAGAGTCAAAGGATTGGTTTTAACCACCCTCCCCCATCAATGGAAGCTCCAAATGAATTAAGTCAACCTTTTAAGGGCTGTAAAGGGAGCCTTTAATTATATGAAGGGATAGGATGGAGTTGGGGAAATGGGGAGGGTACATGGGAAGTTTGACAGTGCAGTTTCAAGACCTCCCAGCCCTGCCAGCAGGAAGGTTATTAGCATATTTCATGTAATTTGTGCATAACCATGTACTCTTCCCATGAAATAATTTTAACATTCAAGAAGAGACAGATGAGAAAAGAAAAAGACAGATAGGGAAGGACAGAGACTATAACAGTCTTTAGAGAAGGAAAATTATTTCATTAAATCTAAAGAGCATATGCTTTTCTGATGTATAGCATATGCAAGTCTATGCAAATTATTTAATAGCAGTGCACTCAGCGTAATTTCCATTTCCTCCCTCGCTTGTGACGGGAATATTCCTTTTAATCAGATTAGATGACATCCTCTGCAAACTTTTGGGGGTTTCAACTTAATTTACCATGCTAAGTAGTTAGGGTAATTTGAAATAAAGCAATCAGTGGGCTGAAATGAAGCCAAACCTCATTTCTGTCTTTGAGATGAGGAGCTGGCTGGCTATGTGAGCCCCACAGGACTTCTTCCCCCTCCTCTCCTCCTCCTGCTCCCCAGCACCCGAGACCTCAGCAGAGTTACTGATGGCCAGTTCCATACTTTGATGGCACCTAGACAGATCTGTTTCCCATCCACAGAGCTAGCATGTGATGCTGCATTCCACTGGCCCTCACTTGACTGTCACAATTTATGGTGCTGCCTCAAACAATGATGGAAAGACGAATTCACACTCCTTAAAAACTTTTTCACCTGGGAAGGTCATAGACTGATGAAAGGTCTTTAAAATGATATTCTCAGTCTAGAGGTTCTGGGAAAAGGGAGCGATGTTTAATCCAGTACCATCAGTGCACAAGGAGAGTCCTTGCGGAGAAGAACTCATGTTTAAGACCCATACCTAAAGGTGACAGCCACGTGCTGCACGAGCTGCGCCTTGGCAAAACTACGAAGCCGGTTTTGAGGTGTTGCTCATAGTCGTGCGGGTTTCTGGACTGTTGTTAGTCTCTCAGTCGTGTCTGACTGTGACCCCACGGACTGTAGCCTGTCAGGCTTTTCTGTTCATAAAATTCTCCAGGCAAGAATACTGGAGTGGATTGCCATTCTCTTCTCCAGAGGAACTTTCCAACCCAGGGATCGAACCCTGGTTTCCTGCCTCACAGGCAGATTCTTTACTATTTGAGCTACCATTTATGCAGGCTTCGAGGATCCCAATTCCTGGAGTGCCGTTGTCTCCAATGAACCTGGATAGTTCATACCTACAGTTTTCCAGCAGATGGCAGTAAAGGGTCTTGAGGCAAGGTACTTTTAAAATTAACTTGGCAGTTGGTGCTGGGCTAGGGGCTTCTTGGCCTCCCCTTTCACTGGTCCTCTGTTTTATGGGTGGTGGTGTTTGGGGAAGGGAAAGATTTTAATTGCTTAAACTAATTCCCTGCAAAGTGTTAGCAGATGAGGTTTAAGTATCATCTATACCAAGGCTGCTAGGGATTTACTAGCCACTGGGATATAAAGGGAAGTTTAATGGTGAAATTTCATGTACCAAGACAAGTAGTAAAAGTTTCTTTCCCTCTTTCGCCTTCAAACCCGCCTTTTCTCTCATGGTAATGCCTCAATCGGGATCTTGATTTTGAGCACCAAGGTCTGTTCCCTGTGGCATATGGAGGCATTCCTCATTAAAGGTTTTTTTTTTATAACCTTTGAATGTGGCAGGGATGAAAAGGGACAAGCTGCAATCAATTAGCTCTTTAAAAATGATTAAGGATGTCATATAAGCAAAGCAAGTCCCTTCCTACATGCTAGGAGGGAATTGGAGTTAGGGTTTTCTGAGTACTTACTATGTTTTTCCATTCCTTCCCTAAGGTAGTTATCATTTCCGCCATCTCACAGAGAAGAGAACTTCCGGGAAGTTAAGGCACCCACAGGAAGTCTCTCAGTTAACATGTGGATTCAAATCTTAACCTGGCTCACCCCAAAGTTTGGCCTTCTGTCAACAGAGCCCTTTGTGCTGCCATGGTGCTCAGTTGCTCAGCCGTGTCCAACTCCTTGTACCCCCATGGGCTGTAGCCCACCAGGCTCCTCTGTCCGTGGGATTCTCCAGGCAAGAAGACTGGAGTTGCCATTTCCTTCTCAAGGACACTTCCCTACCCCGGGATTGAACCTGGATCTCCTGCATTGACAGGTGGATTCTTTACCACTAGAGACACCAGTGGAGCACGCTACCACATGACAACTCAAAGGGGGACCCGGGAGACTTCTTTCTGATTATTTTGCCTTTTTGTTGAGTGGATGTCATATGCATGATACATCCAAAGACAGGCACGCTTAGGTTTCTATTCTTCCATTCCTCCTCCCCCGGCCACACTCTCTCTACCCACCACAGTCAAAGTTTCCTATGTGTCCTTTCAGAAATATTTTGTGCTTTTATAAACATATACATATATATTCTTTTTTCCTCTCATATAAATGGTAGCACACTGTACACTGTTGCATCTGTCTTTCTTCACTTATTAATGTATCCTGGAGGTGAGCTAAATAATTCTTTTTAACAGCGGCTGAGTCAGGAATACTTTCCATTGTATGTTTGCACCATAATTTTATTTAGCTTAAATTGGTTTATTTAACTGAGATTGATGAACCCAACAGAGATTATATTGTCAAACGACTATATTCCTGTCAATGGAGCCAGCCTTTAAAAATATCTTGATGAACAAATACCTCAAAGCTGAAACACTCATATGGCCTCCTAGAGTCACTTAATAGCAGGTATCTTTTTGAAGAAAGTTGTTTTATGTTTTAAAAATATGTCGTCACTGGGACTTCCCAGGTGGTCCAGTGGTTAAGACTCTGAGCTTCCACTGTAGGGGGTGCTCAAGTTCAATCCCTTGTCAGGGAACTAGGATCCCACAAGCCTTACAGTTCAGCCAAAAAATAAAAATGAATATATATATATAATATTTTTAGTTCCACACCTGCCTATACACATGCACACACACGCACACCCAGACACCACTTGGATTACAATGAAAAGTTACCTAAGAAAGATACTAAAAATGTTTAAGAAAAGTTAGCAGTGCTTCTAGGATACTTATGTCTCTCTTACAGTAGTTGAACAATGAAATTTAGTCTGTGATCTATCTAACCTAAGCTGTCTTGCTTTGGAGTAGGCTGAGATGGATCAGTCAAAAAGTAGGAAGAGATGAGCCTTCCAGGAGAGAAAGAGAAGAAAGTAATAATAAAAGAAGGAATTCTAAAATCTCTAAAGATAAAGAGGGAAATGCCTTTCTAATACAATCTAACTTCAGTCTCTTTAGATAGGAAGAATTCTCTCCAGGCTCATGTGAATACTAGTTGCCTTTCTATGTTGATGCCTTATTTAAATGAACTGCAACTTTAAAAGTGCTTAAGAGTTTCCCAAAAGGTGGAATTTATCTACCACTAACTTCATCTGCTCTCCAAAAGTTACAGGGAGCTTGTTTAAAAAGAGAGAGACAGATATCACAGCAGTTATTTTCCCAGTATCTATCTACATTTAAGGTCAGGCCCTGTCTAGGAATTTCCAGTATATCAATGGAATATCTGTAATGGTGAGACTTTCAAATATTCCACATAGTTTCATTTTTCCTCTAAGTTCTTCTATTGAAGTGACAAATCAACCAAGTCTCTAGTAAGTGATCATACCTATCCACAATGCAGGGTACAGACCACTATATGACCTTTGAGGCGGCACTTATTTTTGGCCACGCCACTTGGCACGCAGGATCTTAGTTCCCTGACCATGAATTGAACCCGTATCTCCTGCACTGGAAGCATGGAGTCCTAATCCCTGGACAGCCAGGGAAGTTCCTAATGTATATCCAATATTTCCAATATGGTACTTTCATTTTCCACTTTTGTACTATTAATCAAAATTTGACCTATTTCCCCCCTCCCAACTTATTACAAGCAGTCATTTGACCTGGAAACCCAGGATCGTGCAGCGCCAACCATCTCCCCTGCTCCTCCCTGAATCCTGCGGTAACTCATGCCACACCCCCTTCCATCTTTGTATGCACCTCCTTCCCCATCATCTAAAGGCTGTGCATAAGCCTCTAAAAAGTTGGGGGCCTCTTGAATTTGCTGATTGCCAAGGATCTCAGAAGTGATGGCACCGAAGCATAGGGGCACACAGTGACCTCTGCCTGACTTAAAGCAGAAGCGGTCAGAATGGAGGAGCTACATGTAACACAGTGAATAAATGGCACAAGCTGCATCGTGTTGAATCATGAAGTTTGAGAATTTGGAAAACACCTTGGAGGTCACCTAGTGTAGCAGTTCCTGGGCCTGACCATGAACATCAACTGAGAAATATTAGAATACACACACAATCACACACAATCACACTCACTGGCAGGAATGAATTTACACCATATCATGCAGGTGCAAGAAATGTCGCATCATTTATCTAAATCACACAAATCTCTTTGGGTTGTATAAGTGTTCCTGAGGACTTCTCTGTGGTTATGATAGTCAGTGATCACTTCAGTGATGTATCACAAAGTCAGTGGCTTGCAAGAGTACATTTATTTCCTGTGCTCACAGGTCTGCAAGTTAGATAGAGCAGATCTGGGGTATAGTGTGCTCCACCAGTCTTTCATTTTCATTCAACCAGCAGCCACCTAGAACATGTCCTTCTCATGGGAAATGCCAGGAATACAAGACATAGAAAAAATCATGCAAGTGTACTTCAAGCCTCTGCTTCATTCACACCCATTGGAAATAAGTCATGTACCCAGGCCCCGTGGAGGTGGGAAGTACCCTCACCTGCAGGCATTATAAAGCTACATGGCAAACGGTATGGGCGTATAGTACCATTACAGGTGAGTGAAGAACTGAACCAGTAATCCTTGTCTTCATCTGCCTTCCAAGACATCTTATGATTATTTGCTTGCCTCACTGGATATTGGCCTTCCTGGTAGCACAATGGTAAAGAGTCTGCCTGCCAGTGAAGAAGGCGCAAGAGACGTGGGTTCGATCCTTGGGTCAGGAAGATCCCCTGGAGTAGGAAATGGCAGCCAATTCCAGTATTCTTGCCTGAAAATTCCTTGGACAGAAGAGCCTGGTGGGCTAAAGTCCCTGGGGTTGCAAAAGAGTTGAACGACTGAGCGACTGAGCATGGCATGGCCCTGAATATTCCTTCTAAGTTTCTTTTGTGGAGCCTTCTCTCCCCAAGCATTGGGCTCATTCTTTTGCATTCTTCTCTATTTGCCTATATTCCCTTTTCATCACTTTGTAGACTTAGGGCTCTCTATACCAAGGACACCCCACTTTCATTGCTAGCCAGTTCTGAGCTTCATATTCATATATCCTTTTGGATACCTAACAGACATCTGAAACTCAGTATGCCTTTCTAAAACTGCTCTACTTGCAGCCTTGTCTCTTTCAGTGATTGAAAAATCCATCTTTCAGGTTGATAACCTCGGAGCCATCAATCAGTCTTCTCTTTCTCTCACATCCCTTTCCATTCTCTAAGCAAATTCAATTGGTTCTACCTTCCAAAGAGACGCAGAATCTTGCCACTTCTTACCTCTCTTAGGGTCTCTTTTGATGAATCCAGGGTTATTTGGTTTTGTGGGGTCTTAGTTGTGGCATGTGGGATCTAGTTCCTTGACCAGGGATTGAATCTAGGCCTCCTGCACTGGAAGTGTGGAGTCTTAGCCACTGGACCACCAGGGAAGGACCAGGCCAATAAATTTAATACTGAACCTGACACCGTTCCCTGATCCTGAGCCAGTACTTCTGATTCTCTTCAGTTTGCTCTATTTTTTCTTTTTCGATAACACATCACTTTCTAACAGTATGTCATTTACTAATTTATTGCATTTATTGTTTATAGGAGAACAATTTGTTGGATAGATGGAAATATGTCTGAAGTATGGAACATCTCTTTTGTAGTCACATGGTGTTCTGTATTTGCTAGCAGCAGCCTTCACTTGGTGTGAATTCATAAATTACCGATAGAATCCACTTCTTTTTCTCACTAGCCTGTGATAACAAAAGTGGGACTCTTTGGTTTCTAAACAGTTGTAAGCACTGTTGTAAATGTGGGCTTGAAATCTGAAAGACAACTGCAAACGTGGGCACTCAAAGTCACTTAATTAACTATGATCAGCTCATGCTGATAAGATTACACTAATTTTAATTAGTTAGTTAGTTTACATTAATTTAAATGAAAACACAAAATTTACTCCAAAAAACTCTCTGGGTCTCCCAGAATACACCTAAGGACCCCGATTTTGGAAGCACTGCCCAGTGGAATGATAGTTCCCAAGCAGATAAGGTCATCCAAGGTCATCATCAAACTTGGAACTTCTGGAATGTTTCTAATGCTGTGACTTGTTCACCTTGTAAAACAAAGCATAAGTCATGCTCTTCTTCTCGACCCTCACCCCTAAAAGGTCAAGTTCAAAGTATTAGGTAAACAGGCCAAAAAAGGAAACAAGTATTTATAGATTCCCTTGATAAATGCCCAATATTTTTAATATACCATCTCACTTGTGGCCTCAATGAAACTATTGAATTACTTCCCACTTTTACAGAACAAAAAACAAACTCAGGGAAGTTCATTGACTTGCCCAAGGTCACATGGAAAGTGGTTGAATTTTTTAAAGAATACCTTTTATTTGACAGATTTCAAACTTAAAGAAAATTTGCAAGAAAGGTAAAAAGAAATGTATATTCTTCACCTAAAGACCCCATTTAAATGTTGCCAGTTTTCCCAGTGATGCCTTGAATAACAAAGACTCTAATCCAGGGCCACATGTTATACTCAGTTGTGTTTTCAGTCTCTTTATTCTGGAACATGTCATCAATCTTTTCATGATCTTGACATTTAAAAAAATTATGCACTTGTCATTTTGTAAACTGTCCCTCTCTTTGTGTTTTTCTGATGTTTTCTCATGATTAGGCCCCAGGGTGCATTTTTGGCTATGATGTCATGGATGCTGCTTTCTCTTTATTGTATTTTATTGAGAGGCATGTGGTGTCTGTCCTGTGACTGGTGGTATTAGCTTTGACCTCTTGATTAAGACTATGGTGTCTGCCTTGTGTCTCTATTGTAAAAGTATTTTCTCTCTTGTATTAATAAATACTTTTGGGGAGATACTTTGAGACTATATTCCTCACTCCACTTCCACCCACTAGTTTTGACATCCACTGATGTTTCTCACGAGAGTTAATTATTACTGTGGTAATTGCCACTATGGTGGTTTTCTAATTCCATCATTCTTCCTATATTTATTGACAGTTTTTCTACTTTCAGGAAGAACTTTCTCTTTATTTATTCATTCATATCAGCGTGGACTCATGAATTCTTATCAAAAGGATCATAATCCATTACTGTCATTTTTTATTTTGATGCTCAAATTGTCCCAGATTTAGACAGTGGAAGCCCCTTCAAATTGTTTTGAATCCATGTTTTCCAGCTCTGAAGTTTTTTTTATAATGGCATTTACATTACATTAAATGGAAATAAGGGAAAAAATAAGTGCAAAATTAGAAAAGCAATGAAGTAGGGATAGTGCATGGCATAGGTTAAGTATGGAATTTAGGCTTTGGAATTACCTAAATCTTGGTTAAAATCCTGGCTTCATCTTGTCTTAGTTGAATGATATTGAGCAAATCATCTGCCTTGCTGTACCATCATTTAGTCTAGCATGCTGCAGTCCATGGGGTTGCAAAGAGTTGGACATGACTGAGCAACTGAACTGAACTGATGATAAGATTTATGTTACTAGGTTGTAAGAATTAAAAAGATACTGTGGGAACTTCCCTGGTGGTGGTGCAGTGGTTAAGAATCTGCCTGCCAATGCAGGGGACACAGGTTCCATTTCGGATCCAGAAAGATCCCATATGCCTGGGGGCAACTAAGCCTGTTCGCCACAGCTACTGAGGCCTCAAGCTCTGGAGTCTATTCTCCACAGCCAGAGAAGCTACCACAACAAGAAGAGTAGCCCCCACTCTCTACAGCTGGAGGAATCCCACGAGCAGCAGTGAAGACCCAGTGCAGCCAAAATAATAAATACATTTATTAAAGATAATATATAAAAAATGTGATACAGTGATTATCACAGTACATACAGTACATAATTAGTATGTAATAAGTGGTAGCTATTATAAATAATCATGAGCTACATTCTCCTCACCTTTAAAACGGGGACAAAAATCTATCTCACAAAATCATTAATGATTAGATGAAGCAGTGTGTGTAAAACCATCTAGCACATGTTAGTGTTTTTAAAAAGTAATTATTATTATTAATATTTTTATCCTCAGAGCTTTCATTTTCTCATCTTTAAAGGGGCAACACTATCTGTATCATAGATTTGTTATGATGCTCAAATAAAATTACACATTTAAATCCTCAGCCCAGTACCCAAAACTGTACACTATAAGTAGGAAGTATTGTTATTGAAAAGCTAGAAGATCTGGAGAAGTTACAAAGGGAAAATACCACTTCATCTGAGGAAAGTCACGCATGCTCTGTGTGTGTGTGTGTGTGTGTGTGTGAAGCGACTGTCAATAGCTTACCTCAGAGTTTGGGTTTCTTCTTTCCTGAATCACTGCTGACTCCTTTGGACTGGAGGAGAAGGCACATTTAAATGTAATTGGTCTGGGCAAGTGCAGTGATTTAGAGATGCGCTCACATTCCCTAATCTCATTTTTATCCACTTGCCTCTAAAGGGGATTCTAATCAGCCTCCCCACTGATTTGCCCCACTTCCTGTAATAAAAGAGCACTCAGAAGTGACATTAAAGATGTGGAGGTGGTCACCAAGGGATCAGCACCTCAGCTGAAATGGATAGAAGGCTATTTTAATAGTAAAAGCAACAGATCAACATTAATGTTTGTAAATTAAGAAGTCCTGCCTTTGTTTCCATTTTCATTTCAAAGCAAATCGCCTTCAGCAGGTCTGCAGCCAATCAAGTCAAATGCCGAATTAGGTTTATCCTTCATAATGGATAACACAGGACATTGAAGTCTCAAAACTAGGTAACTAGTGCTTGGAAAATCTCACCTCAGAGGTCTTCTAATAAAGAAGTTTAAAGTGGCTTGATGCCAGCCTAATACTCGCCCTCCTCATTCATTCAAAATAAATGCCAAAGGAGTTTTCATAACCAGGTGTTTTACAAAAATGAAGTAGTCAGTTCCATACTTTAAATACAGCTGGATGGTGCTGAAGCTGAAACTGTCCAACAAGAATCCCAATTTGTGTTTGGTGTGCCAGGTATTGTCGTCAACACGCTCCACGGATTGTTTTAATTAATCCTCATAGCAACACTGAGCTGGCAAATACTGTGATTACCTCAATTTTCTGACTAGGGAACTGAGGAAAAGAAAATGTTCTCTAAGGTCACAGTGACGATTCACACGGAGGCAGTCTGACCTTAGAGTTCAAGCTCCTATCTTCCTCTAAATACCAGAGGGATTAGTTTTGTTATTATTGCTCTTGGTTTTTGATACTTCTATTTGATTATGGAGCTGTCGGTTGCGCTGGGAATTCAGTTCGAGCTGAGTGATGACCTCAGAGGAGGCTGGAGCACGATTGCTTCTGCATCCTCTCGGCACGCGGACCACCCTCCACTGTGGATGCTCGGTTCCATTTCTCAGACTAACCCAACAGCTGTCTGAAGCTCAAGGAGGCTGCTCAAGCGTTTATATGATGATCCAAAAGCTGCGGTGCCTGTTTGTTTTGCTTCTGTGACTTATTTTCAACAATGATATCTAGGTATGTGACTTACGTTTAGTAATTTAACTTCCCCTGCCCTCTATTTCCGAACGTGTACTCTGAAAGGTTGGACGAGATGTTCTATAATATTCCTTCCATCTCGGACCTGCTGAGTTTCTAAACAGCTAGGTAACCAGGTCATTATCTTTGTTCCTCAGCCTCTCCAGGGTCTGTTACTACCTTTCTTTGACTCTCTCATTCAAAGAGAGAGAGAGAGAGTGCGTGTGTGTATGTGCTTGTGTTTTCAGTCGTGTCCAACTCCTCAGACTGTAGCCTGCCAGGCTCCTCCGTTCATGGAATTCTCCAGGCAAGAATACTGGAGGGGGTTGCCATTCTCTTCTCCAGCGGATCTTCCCGACCCAGGGATCGAACTCACGTCTCCATCTCCTGTGTCTCCTGCATTGGCAGTCGGTCTCTGAGCACCTGGGAATCCCTCATTCCCCTCTATTCCACGGGAATTCTTTCTCCCTGTCTCTCTTTTCCACCCTTTCTCTCTTGCCTTTTTTTTTCTTTTACCTTTCTCACCTTTCCTGTGCTGCACTCCCTCCTTCGTGCTTCTCCCACCTTTCCCACCTCCCTCTTTGGATTTTCGTATCTCTGCCCCATCACTGTCTTATACTCTGCCTCCTCCTCTAGCCCCTCTGATCTCTCTCTGTTTCTCCTTCTGCCTCTCTCTTTTCTGTATGTCTCTTTTCTCTGAATGTTCTCTTCTCTCCCTCTCTTCCTTTTCTTTCTTCCTTTGAATTCAACACACCATGTTTGTATCTGTTGAAGTATAGGTAGATCCTTGGAAAATAACAGGATTGATCAAAGGAAATTCAAAATGCGTGGTACATTTCTTTCAAAAAAGAGAGGCACAACCCTTGGGATAGTTAGGAGTTTATGTGCTGAAAATACATGACCTCAGTTTCTCTGTGGTGCCAGATAATCTCACCATTGTCTTTGCAAGTATGATTGAGATTCTAATTCAACAGAGACTGTTTTTCTTGGGTGTGCCATGTTTTGGGTGCTCTTCTAGAATAATCCAGGTTCCTTTCGATAGTAAAAATAGCACTTTCAAGTTGGTAGTTTTATTTAGAAAACTTGAAACAAGAGACTGATCCTCAAAAAACCCAGAGATTATCTCTCTCCGAATAAATCAAATTGAAAATTCGCAAGTTATATCAGCTGGATTTGGGCTCTGAATGTGTTGCAGGAAGGAGACCCCTTCCAGGGCCTGAAAGTGGGCTCTTGTCTAGCACTTGGAAATGAATTGTCTGAGGAGACAATGAGCTGACAAAGCAAGAGCTTTTATTGGGAAAGGGTGCCCAGGCAGCGAGCAGTAGGGTAAGGGAACCCAGAACTGCTCTGCAGCGTGGCTCACAGTCTTGGGTTTTCTGGTGATGGGATTAATTTCCAGATAGTCTTTGGCCAGTCATTCTGATTCAACTGTCCTTCCTGGTGGCGCACACGTCGCTCAGCCAAGATGGATGCCAGAGAGAGGGATTCTGGGATGTGGTCAGACACGGTGGTGTCTCCTTTGGATCTTTCCTGAACTCTTCTGGTTGGTGGTGGCTTATTAGTTCCGTTTCCCTTACTAGGACCTCCTGTTGTAAAACAACTCATGCCAATAGTTACTATGGTGCTTGGCCAGGGAGGGCAGTTTCAGTCAGTGTGCTTCCCCTAACAAAGTGTCAATGATGTTACTATTTTATCTTGTTTTCTTTCTCTGTGCATCACAAATCTACTTTGTATACTTCTATTTAAAAAAAAAAAAATTTTTTTTTGCCATGCCATGCAGCATGCAGGATCTTAGTTCCCCAACCAAGAACTGAGTCCTTGCCCACTGCAATGAAAGTGCAGAGTCTTAACCAGTGAACTGCCAGGGAAGTATCCCACCACTTTTAGTTAAATTATTGAAGACTTATCCCTTTCTAAAAGATTTCTTGTATGTATAACCCAGATATCGTAGGTAGAAAAACAACTGTTTTCTTTCCAGTAATAAATCTTCCATTTATCTCCTGAACATTACATTTATCTTCTGAGTATCAGTTGGGTTTTAGAAGAATGTCTTTAGATTTTCTTTCAAAAACAACCATTTTATTTCCAAGCTCCTTTAGTGTGCCAAATGAAGTGAGACTAGCCTTTGAAAATAAAACAATGTTTGGGTACAACCTTTATTTTAAAAATCACTCATGCTTGTAGAACCTGTTGTTTTAAACTCTTGTTGTAGTCTGGGATTTAATACTTTGTGCTCTTATAAACACTTAGATCCATTCAAGGTTCCGTGTTTGTTTCTCAGGAGCGGGTGATTGCTAAAATCATCAATATGCATCCAATATTATTATGTTAACTCTTTTCAGTATTTTTAGGACATGCAGGTAGACCTGTGTTTGGTGTGAAAGGATGAAGAAATTGTCTTTGACTCCTAATTTCTACCAAACTTTCCACATCGTCTTTTTTAGAGACCTCAGATAGCCATAGGATTTGTGCTAAGTCGCTTTAGTCATGTCCGACTTTTCAACCCTGTGGATCGTAGCCCACCAGGCTCCTCTGTCCATGGGATTCTCCAGGAAAGAATACGAGGGTGGGTTGCCATGCCCTCCTCCAGGGCATCTTCCCAACCCAGGGATAATCCCGCGGCTCTTTTGTCTCCTGCGTTGGCAGGCGGGTTCTTTACCACTAGCGCCACCTGGGGAGCATAGCATTTAAAAGGGGGCAAGTTGACATTTGGTTCAAGAGGGACCCTATCCTCCTTTCGGAATCTTGAATTCTAGCCTCAAAATATACCTCAGGTTTGGAAGTTAATTTCTGGAGAAGACTTTCTTCATAGATTCTTTAACGAAACAAAACAAAACAAAAGACTTCAGGAGTCCGATTAGGTGGTCTCCGTACAGAGACCCACAGGATACTTCCTGATTTGTGTGAAAGGACCAGGCTGCCCAGTCCCAGGCTTACTGAAGAGCTGGGAAGGCTCTGAAGCCTGCCTGCTGTGGCTGCCGTGGGCGTACATTCGATAGCATTCAGGCCTCTGGGAGCTTCAAACTCAGAGCAGCTGCACTGGGGGCCAGGCAGGCTGATAACTGGGCTCATCAGTGATGTGTGGATTGCCCACAAAGGCCTTCTGCGCCTGAGACACAGGAAGCATGAAAGAGGAGGACAAACTTAGCTTCTGAAAAGCATAAAGCAGAAAGAGGCCACGAGAAGAGCACGCACTCAGTGGGGGAGGTGACAAGGGAAGAAAACGCTGGACCTGCCCTCCAGGACTCGACCTCAAGAGTGAATTTGCGCAGAAAGTCACTGGCAAAGATGAGTCGTCCCCTGCTGCCTGCGCTAATCTCATGACCTCTGAAGGGAGGACCAAGGTCATTCCACTGCTCTCTCTTTACAGAGAGATGATCATTTTAGCACTTAACACCCACCACCTCCACTTTTCTCATCAGCTTCACTCTACTGGGAACATTCTGTGTTTCTGAGAGGGAGTTTCCATGAGGACTCACTTGGCCAGGTCAACTCCCCTTCCTCACGACGATGCTCAGACCGAGCAAGGCCTAGACGATCATCTATGGTTCTAGTGCAGAAGTCAGCTTAAACTTTGTTTTGTTAGAAACACTGCTGTTCAAAAACGAGATGCCTAACCATTCTGGTGACACTCAACAATTTGGGTGTCTTTTTTGTGAAGAAGGAAATCCGCACAGCTGGGCATTTTAAGTAAAATCGGGCGACCATATTGGTGCTGTGCATATACGAAGGTTGCTTTATGCTATGGAAACTGCAGTTTGCCAAATCCAGGTCTCTCAGTCAAATGGCCGGTAGATGGCACCATGAACATCTGATATCAGATCCAAGGCTGAGAATATTTACCTTCTGAAAGCTCTTCTCAAAATATTAAGCAAAACTTTGACTGAAACGCAACCGTATTTGGACAAGCAGGTTTATTTTATTTTAGTGCTTTGTTATTAGAAACATACGTGTGTGTGTGTATATATTTTACTATCAAACCCTACAGTTATGGAAAGTATCCTTGATGGTTAGGATGGACTGTAAACTTTTACAGTATTATTTGCAGGAGATTTTTCAATTTCTTATTTAAGCTAACTTTTTCTTAGTATGAGGTTTAGTGGTTATGTGTCATACTTTTGCTCAGTAAAACTCGGGGGAATATTTTTCGCGATTTAATATCTTTGTAAAAGAAACTCATTCATAGAAATGCAGTGTGACACATTGTATTTTTTGTAAAGTGACATAAATAAATGTTTGTATTCCAATGAATACATCTATAATAAAGATATGCACACAAACACATACGACTTGATCAAAATTAAGAAATAAAAGAATGTCTATATGTGTATAACTGAGTCACTTTGCTGTACAGCAGAGATTGGCATAACACTGTAAATCAACTATACTTCAGTAAAAAATTTTAAAAAGAAATAGATGGATATGGTTTAGAATCAGAATGTCACATCCATCTCAGACTCCATTCCACCCCCAAACCTGAAGGTTTCAGAGTAGGAGATGATTTTTAGAATTTAGTTGTAGGCATCACATTTGGAAGAGACATTATCCCTTAACTAAACAAGCCATTGCCTTGAGCAGAAGTCTGAACAAAACCTTCAATATCTCTTCTCGAATATTCTCCTTGTTGGTAAGCAGTCAGACAAAGCATGGAGACAGACAAAGACTATAGGGCAGATTGAAGTCAAATGCCCAAACTGCATTTGGAACAGAAGCAAAGTTGTGGTCAGTGATCAGAAGGGTATTTATAAGAGATACCAAAGTTCCAGAGGCACATGTCAAAAGAGTAACTGGGAATATTCAAGACTTAAGGTGAAAGGTGCACACGGGGTGACTAGAACTTGTGAGCAGGGTTACAAGATTAGCTTCTGGGATCAATATTGCTTGCTTGTAATTTTGTTCTATTTGAAGTTGCAAGATCTGCCTTCAAGGATGCCTCTTTGCTCTTTTTAAATGACACTTTTTTTCTTCTTTTGCATACAGTATCTGATAGACATTGACTTCTTAATCACAAATACTGATCACAATCATTATTTTAGAGCCTACTTAACTTCTAGCATTGACACAGAGTTATATCTTGCAAAAAATAATCATTCTTGAAGGCACCCTGGATAGAGGGGGAGGAGGAGTCCTGGGGATGTCCTAGAGGGTGAGCTCGTGTTGGGTTTCTACAGGAAGTTCTATCATTTGGGTTGCAAGGTGGTTTGGGGAAAGCCTTCTGGAAGTTGATGATTCAGATGGTAAAGAATCTGCCTGTGATGCAGGAGACTCAGATTTGATCCCTGGGTTGGAAACAGCCCCTGGAGAATCGAATGGGTACCCACTCCAGAATTCTCACCTGGAGAATTCCATGGACAGAGGAGACTGGTTGTCTACAGTCCATGGGTTTGCAGGAGTTGTATACAACTGAGCAACTAACACGTCAGAAAGTTGAGTGGAGAGACAGACAGGTAGGAACTGCAGGAGAGGAGAAATCCTAGTCAAAGGCATTATGCCCCAGACCTGATGTTTGCAGTGACAGAAATCTCAAATGTCACCAGGACCCGTTGGGGGGGAATAATTTTGCATGTGGCATTTGAAACAGATTCAAGCATAGTTGGCTTTAGGAGTCTTTGTGTCACTCTTCTCTGAGGTGGGCAGGTTTTCACAAGCTCATTGATCTTGATGCACAGAATGAAAATAGAGGCCCAAAGCAAAGCCATCTTAACTTCACTTGAATTCGAAATATGAGGAGAAAGGAGTGTTAGAGTTTACCAAGTGGAAACAGAAACTAGTCTGTGGGAAAAGCAGTTTTGTTTCCAGTCTTCCAAGATATTTCAAATGGCAAACCATAAAAAGTAATATGAAGACCATTGAGGAATTGCCTGAAACACACAAAAAGGGACCAGGCTATTGTTCTAGCAAACAGTTAAGCATGAGAGCAATATTGTTGTAGTGTCCACAGGAATGTTTAAGACTTTTAAGGGGAGAAAGTGCAGAGAGAAAATGTACCTAATTGCTTCTAAATGGCTAAAACAAACTAAGTGATTCTTTCCAACTTCACAGGGGAGCTGGAGATGTTGGAGAGTCTGGGAGTTTATTCAGTTCATTCAACAAAGAAGTATCATTGTGTAGTGCTAGCTTTGGTATCAGATCTGGCTTTGAGTTGATGCTTCAACAAATAGTGTGTGATCTTCAAGAAACTGCTTAGTTTCTTTGAGCCTTATTAGTTCGCCAGTCATATCTACTGCAAGGATTAAATAAAAGCATGTTAGTAAATATAGAAATACCATTGGAGAAGGCAATGGCACCCCACTCCAGTACTCTTGCCTGGAAAATCCTATGGACAGAAGAGCCTGGAAGGCTGAAGTCCATGGGGTCGTTGAGGGTTGGACACGACTGAGTGGCTTCACTTTCACTTTTCACTTTCATGCATTGGAGAAGGAAATGGCAACCCACTCGTGTTCTTGCCTGGAGAATCCCAGGGACGGCGGAACCTGGTGGGCTGCCGTCTATGGGGTCGCACAGAGTCGGACACGACTGAAGTGACTTAGCAGCATCATTCATTTTAATAGATATTTATTGTATACCTACTATGTTCTAAGTATAACTCATCAGTTTACATTTTCCCATAATTATTTATGGCCTAGGTATGAGTTCAGAATTTTGTGTCATGGGGGAGAAGCTCTTTTCCCTAAAGACTGAGAAAGGCAATGTGCAAAAGCTAATTTGCAAAGTCTACTGAACACAGAGCTTATTCTTGCCTCAGCAAAAGCACAGTAAAGATAGCTGTTATTATTTTAAATAGAAAGAAAGGAAAGATGTACTGTTGGATTTCCCTTGTGTGTTTTCATTGTTATTCTTTCTAAATTTCTTCTAGACCCACTTCTGCTACATTCTAAAATAAAATACTTCATAGGCTTCAGGTTGTTAGCAGAGACTTTGGCTCAACATCCTTTGATAGAAAGTGAAAGTGTTAGTTACTGAGTTTTGTCTGACTCTTTGCAACCCCTTGGACTGCAGCCCACCAGGCTCCTCTGTCCATGGAAAACTCCAGGCAAGAGTACTGGAGTGGGTAGCCATTCCCTTCTCCAGGGGGAATGGATCTTCCTGACCCAGGGATCAAACCTGGGTCTCCTGAATTTCAGGCAGGTTCTTTACTGTCTGAGCCACCAGGAAAGCCCCATCCTATGATGGAACTTCTCCTTAAATTGGGGGTTCAACCTTTGCCAACCACTGCCTCCAACCAGAATAGGCCAGTGGTATGGACTGGGCTTTCTACTCTAGTCAACAGAAATAATTAGTTGAGACAGAGAGAGGAGTTCAAACAAAAGCAAGGTAAAGTTCTGCTGCTCAACAGAGAACATTCCCTATTCTGCATAGGCAGTTTTTTCTCACTGGCCCTAGCTGTATACCAGTAATAGTGTATTAGTAGTAGTTAGAAGAATGAAATAAATTATCTTGGTTCCAAGAATTATAGCTGAAGAAAGATGTTAACCTGGAAGAAGGTAGTGCCACAGTCTGTCTTGCATCTGATACAGATGGTTCCTTGTGTTTGTCTACTATCGGAGACATGTTCTTCCCATGGCAGAAGTCAGATGCTCCTGGGGGGTGTGTGGAAACTAGAGATGCCGTAAAAAACCTATGCTGGGAACTGTTGCCTTGTCATGCAGCCCACATTCCACTGACCAAAGCAGTCATGTGTCCAAGTCCAACATCAATGGAGTGGGGAGACATTTGAAAAATAATCTAATCTACATAAATAAATATTTCAATTAACTGCCAGATGCTATGAGGTAGTGGTGATTACAAATTTACCAGTATTGGGTACAGATTTGGTGATACAAAGCCATACTTTCAAGTACTAAAATTCAATGAACTTATTTCTAAGTTTTCTTAAAGCCATTACTGATGGTAATGGGACAAAGCTCTAAAGAGCTTTTCCACATGCATTCTGGTGCTAGCAGGGTAGCTGGGAAATGCAATAGTATTGTCCACCAATACCTCCATCTCCAGGAAGAGTTTCACCTGTCCTCTGCTCCTCCAGTGTATGCTTTAGCAAATCAATTTCCTTCACATAGTAGTCTCTGGACACTTTTCAAACTTCTGCTTTTCTTTTTTTTTTTTTTAACTGGGTCTTGGGCCAAGTGAGAGTGTACATAAGCCCTGTAGGAAGGGAATCTCAGTTTCTTGTGTCATTCTGGGTCCCTGGACATCAGCCCCATTGGCTTTCTAAGCCACACATTTTGGGGGCTTGTCTCTCTAGTGCAGATCCCAGGGACTGGGGGCCCTGATGGGGCACTAGCTCTTCTGTGTTTTGGGAGAAGCACCAGACTGGTAAGATTCGCTCCCTATGCATATTGCCATGCCATGCTGGGAATGCGATTTTTGCTGAGACTGAGTCTGCTTTTCCTACCCATCTCACTGTGGTCCTTCTATCCTTTGTTGTAAAGAAGCAGTTCACTTAGTTTTCAGATCTTTTTCAAAGGGAAATAATCTTTATATAGCTGTGGACTTGGTGTGTCCATGGGAGGAGGTGGGTTCAGGGTCTCCCCACCCCACCATCTTGGACCTTAGATGGCCATTGCTATCTTAACCAGAAGCTCTCTTTAACCAGATTGAAGGCAATAGGAGAAGAGAGCAGCAGAGACTGAGATGACTGACTCTGTGGACATGAATTTGAGCAAACTCTGGGAGATAGTGAAGCATAGTGAAGGACTGCCATCTGCAGTCCATGGGGTTGCAAAGTTTGACACGACTTAGCGACTGAACAACATCTTTAACCAGAAACCTACTTTACTTTTCTATATGAAACTTATTCTGGGGACTTCCCAGTCCCTTCTCTGGGACTTCCCAGGGAAGTTCTGGCAGTTGGAAGTCCACCTTGCAATGCAGGGGTCTCAGGTTCCATCCCTGATCAGGGAACTAGGATCCTACACGCTGTGAAACAAGCCTGAGTGCCACAACTCAGATCTGAAGCAGCCAAATAAATGAATTTTTGCCTTTTTTTTTTCTTAAGAAATTTATTCTGCTTCAACCCATAACGAGTTTGACTGGCCATAAATTTGTGCTCAGTCATTTAGGAAGTCTCTTCCTGCATACTCTATTATTAGGCCAGAATCCTGGTTTTAAGTAATAACAAAAAGAATAGGCAGTAGTCTGGGAGCACTTCATCTTTGCTGTCACTCTGCTGTCCAATGCAGGTGTCTTGTTCTAGGCTTTGCCATCTCTCTCTTCAACCATGATGCTCTGGCCAGGCTTACGGCATTACTTACTTCTGCCAGCAATCCCCCTGCCCCTGAACCACAGACTCAGCATCTCATAGCCATCCCTCTGTATAAAGGGAAGCTATTGCCTCTGCCACTTTTCTTGCATCTCTTCTACAGTCTCAGAGAAATTCAGACTCCCCTAAGATCTCAGCTCCATCACTTTCACCCCAAGAGCTACCCAGTTTAATCTTCAGTGTGTATAATCTATAGAAAGTCCTACCTATTCCCCAATCTGAGTGAGGGCTGGTGGTAGTAGTGTTGGGGAGTCAGTATTATAAGGTCAGTTGACTAAGAAATGTAATACAGATTTCTCTTTCAAGGATGGTTGTTGGGAGCCAGTGTGAGGAATTCCACCCATGACAAGGTCATGTGGCAAGAGCTCTGATGTGCAAGGTCTAGTCAGATCTCAGGTTTTACCCCTGGAATCTCCTGAGCATGTACCCCCAAAACCAGAAATCTGCTGGCTTTTGTACTCTGCTTCTCTACTCTTCTGATATACTCTGGAAAAAGGTATCTCTAAGCTTTTTTGGTCTTCTGCATTTGAAAGGGATGTTTCAGTTAAACCTCCTCTGGTAGCTCTCTAGCTTGCCTAACAGGTATCCCGGATCTCTTACATCTTGTGAATTGCTTACAGCCCCCCAACCGCGAGAGGCACAAAGCTTAAAAGCATCTTAAACATACAGAGCCTTTTTCTAAAGAGCTAAAAATCATATTGGTGACGGGTTTTCACTGTTGACTCAATGATTGCCGCCAGGCCTCCATATTCTTTATCTTTTAGGCACCTGGGAGGATGTTAATCAATGTAAACGGGATATGGAAAAAGATATATAGTAGTTTTGATGTTAGCAACACTAGACTTTTGAGTTAATTACTTTTCTTTGTTATATATCCCTGCACTCCTCTTGTGTCCTTGCTATGTAAGAATGTAACTTTATTTAGTGCTTTCTGAGAGTGGCACCAAGACTTTGGGAAGATCAACACAAATAAGTCTTCTGGTTGACAAACCCTTATCAGAAAAAAGGCTGTAAAATGTTAACTGGCCCTTTTAGCTAGAAGATGATGTAAATTTCCTAAGACTTGTATGTACAATCAGGTATGCAGAGAGAAAAGCCTGGTTTAGATAAGAGTCTGGACTGCTAACACTGCATAATTTTGTATTACCCATTGATCTCTGTGTACAATCAAAAAGGTATAAAAGGCCCTCTGAATAATAGAGGCCGGAGCCAGTCATTGGAAGGACTGGTTTCCTCCGTGTCTCTTCTTTACTCTAATTTCAGGCTGAATTCCCATCTGGGGCCTGGAGGCTCACCATGTCTACTTACTTGTCCTGGCTTTTAAGATTCGTAAGAGAGAGAGCCCAAGGCGGGGCACTGTCCGATATTCAAACGGATGACGGTGGCCTAACGTAGATGGTGCAAGCTCCTTGTCTGGAACTTTATTGGCTTTCCACGTAAACCAAGTTATTCAGCCTCTTTTCTCCACTTAATTTTCCTACTACACTATTTCTTCCTAATCTAATCTTATATCTCTAAATAAATAAGTTTTTTCCTCGCCTACTCCGTCTCTCCTTCAAATCACCCTGGTTCCACCGAGGCTGGAGCCCAGTAGATGTTGATGGGCAAAAAGATGCTCAGTTCAGTTCAGTCACTTAGTCGTGTCCAACTCTTTGCAACCCCACGGACTGCAGCATACCAGGTCTCCCTGTCCATCACCAACTCCCTGCTTTTACTCAAACTCATGTCCATTGACATGAGTCGGTGATGCCATCCAACCATCTCATCCTCATCTATTATTTTTTTTCCATAATAATCTACATTGTTATACTCTGCTTAGAAGCCCTCTACCTCCCTCTTCCCAAGGGCTTCTCTTCTCTTCCTTGTTGCTCATTTTCCTGAGTTTTTATTATTATTACTATTTTTTAAATCAGTATTTTTTTATTTAAAGATTTTACCCAACTTTTTCTTTTTTTTTTTGCTCTGCCTTACGGCTTGTGGGATCTTAGTTCCCTGACCAAGGATCAAACCGGTGTTTCCTGTAATGGAAGTGCAGAGTCTTAATCACTGGATGGCCAGGCAAGTCACCCCCTGAGTATAAATTTACTGTCTCAGGGCAGAGATAAAGTCATTGTTTCAATGGGTAAGTCAAATCTGTACAGTAAGAGAAAGTCTTTTCTCATCTAGGGATTATTCTGTTATACAATTTAATCTTATCAGCATGATCATATTTAATTGAGTGACTTCAATGTCCATGTTTTTGATTGTTTTTGAAATTTCAGAGCCCACATTTATAATTGTACTTATAATTGCTCAAGCATTTAGAGAAGTTCTGTTTCTTTGTTGCTAAGGAAAAAATTAGTTTAATTCTTCTGCACTATGAATTCTGTCTTTCATGGGCTGCCTAGCTGCCACTGGCAATACAGACATCTAATTAACAATAGCTCAGATATCTTAGAAAACTTTTAAAAGCATAAAATATTTTACTTTAAAGCCAGGATTTATTAAATATGTGCCTCAACTCAAATAAGAGGCATTTTTCTCCCTCTGCCCCAGCTCCCTAAATGGTTTCATAAAAAACATAATTTTTAGAGTTTTTGATTTACATTATTTCTCCCCCTCAAAAAGAGTGGTTTAGAGCATGGATTTCAGAGTGTGTCAGAGTTCAGTTCTAGGCTCTGTAAAATAGCTGCAGTGTGCTGTAGAGGAAGTTCTCGCCCTTGATTTTCCCCATCTGTGAAATGAGGCTAATACCACTTACCTTAGGGACTAGACGATGGCAGGAAAACATCATTCATAAAGAGAAGTGAAATGTTAGTCATCCAGTCGTGTCCGGCTCTTTGCGACCCCATGGACTGTAGCCAAGCTCCTCTGTCCATGGAACTCTTCAGGCAGGAATACTGGAGGGGGTTGCCATTCCCTTCTCCAGGGGATCTTCCCACCCCAGAGACTGAACCCAGGTCTCCTGCATTGCAGGCAGATTCTTGCCCAAATGAGCAGTGGACAGGTTTATTTCCATATCTATACAGAAAGTTTGACTTTTCTATAGGTTCTTCTAGCTACTATTAGGACTCTGGAAAAGAATATGAAAGTTTTTGAAACTCAGAAGTTTTTCTGGACTTCTCAATTCTATGAGATGTGACATCTCCCTTCATGAGAAAACTGGGTACATGTCCTAAAGATGTTGTTTCAGAGAAACTGTATATAAATTAATTTTTTTTGTTGTAACATTGTGTTTCAGTTATGCCTGTGACCGCTAGTCAAAGGATATATATGCCAGCTCCTATTGTAAAAGGCAGAATGAAGGGCTGTCTACAGTCAAACCCACATCTTTGCTGTCCCCTCCCTGGTCTCCTCTGTACCACATTTTCCAGAACTCCCTTCTCTCTATGTTCTAGACTTGAGTCTGTCAGTGTGAGGCCCAAGGGTGAGGTCTGGAAGGGAGACAAGAGGGAAAGGCCATTACTCTCCACAGGTAGTTTCAGGCAAACCTGGCCGAAGAGGACACATGAGTGGCTGACAGCTGCTACTAGGGGAGCCCCTGCTTGCTGTGTGCTTTGGTACTCTAAGCGTTGATGAAATTGGAAGTGGCTTTTGGAAAAGCATTTGCTTTGGTGCTGGCTGAGGCCACCAATAGTGCTGCTCACTGAGATCTTCAGTGATAGCCTCCCTGACCCCCGCCCGCAGCCCTTCCAACAGCTGGGTAAGCCTCCAGTTCACTCTACAAAAGCCCTTCCTTCTTAGAATACGTAGTGTGGCTTCTGCTTTCCTGAAGTTAAACCCTGACTGACATGGGCAGCCTGGTATACTGCACACTAAACTTGGAATGGAAGGAGCTTATATATTATGGTCGGTCATTCCATATCAGCCCACCTTGACCTAAATCATTCTTTTTAAAGCAACTCTTGATTTTCCACTTTGTAGATGTATCCTAATTTATTTAACCATTTCCCTGTGGAAACACAGTCAGACAGTTTCTCATTTATAGCTTTTCTCTAACACCAATGAACATTCTGGTATTTGTACTTTGCACATTTGTATGGTCATAATTGTTGTGAACCAAAATAGTTGTCCCAGAGAAGGGAATAGCAACCCACACCAGTATTCTTGCCTTGAGAATTCCATGGACAGAGAAGCCTTGTGGGCTACAGTCCATGGGGTTGCAGAGTCAGACACAACTGAGCGATTAACACTTTTACCTTCAAAATAGTTGTAGCAGTTCCAACAACATTATCTGATTTTTACTTTTGTCATTTAGAAACCATCTGTCCTATTGGGTGAATTAATTAATAATTAATAATCGGAGTTTCACTTCCTCTGTTAGAAACCTCTAACTTTTTCTAAGAAAGATGCTCTTTATATCCAAGGCAGTAATATGAAAATATTTTTTGTATTTTATGTTTTAAAGATATATGTCATTAGAGGGCAGTTGATTGGGCTTCCAATAAAATAAATCAGAAAGGATCCCATTACCGAATGTTAGCTGGGAAACAAAGAGACCGTGAGGTGAGACCTTCTTGTTTCATACTTCCTTCTCTGAAATGCCAGAAATCTGTGGGAGGATCATGTTTGTATATTTGAGGCCAGATATATGTTTGTGTGGGAAGCAAGAAATGCTTGGAACATTGTTATCTCGTTAGAAGTTTTATGCTCTTCTTTCAACTAGTATCAACACATGTAGCTAGGAGTTGGACACGACTGAGCGACTTCACTTTCAATTTTCACTTTCATGCATTGGAGAAGGAAATGGCAACCCACTCCAGTGTTCTTGCCTGGAGAATCCCAGGGATGAGGGAGCCTGGTAGGCTGCCGTCTATGGGGTCATACAGAGTCAGACATGACTGAAGCGACTTAGCAGCAGCAGCAGCTTCCACAATAAAATTTATCTCTTTTTTCTTTTTTTTATGAAAAGGCTGACTAACAATTTGCCATACTGGATGGAAACATATACCTTAATGCTAGGATTACATTTCTAGTTAGAGAGGGATGAGTTCTTACATCATGGCTTATTTCAGATCTCAATTATGAGGCAAAATTGCAAGTTTGATAGGGTCTAATCCATAAACAGTACTCAAGAAGTATTTGTTGAAGAATGAGTGAGCGCACTAATTACAGAGGATATTGTGATGTATATTTTCATTAAAAACAATTTGTGCCACCTCGAAGAAGACATTCTTTGTCATTGCTTTTGTGTTCTCAACTCAAAAGACAGCCTCCAATGAAGCTGAAAACCTTAGAGAATTTCTGGGTTGAACTTCTTTTTCAAAGATACCAGAAGATACACTTAGCTGGTTTTTGAATGAAAAGTTTCACCTTCATTTTGGAGTAGGATAAATGATCTTTGCCTAGAGGTAGGTAAAGGTAGAGCCCTGATCTGGTAGGGGAATGTGAGATTGAAGGAGTTCCCCTCTGTCCACTTTTCCTCACTCCTGGATCTGATTTGTAGATCCCTTTGGGGAATGATTTGGTGGCACCCAGATGGGAATCGATGAGAAAAGTTAAAAGGAATGGCTCTTTGATGATACGCCATGTGAAGACCCTTACATGGTTCAAGGTGTGAGCTATTCCCAAAATGAAATTATAAATGGAATTTTAACATGTAAAGCCAGGATTGATGGGAAAGCAACATACAAACAAACATTGGGCTTAGTTAGAAGCCAGATATATTTCACTTAACATTTTAAGTTTGTGATTGTAGGCAAATAAGTGATCTTACCATTCTCAGAGGGATACTAACAGGCTGAAATGAGATATGACAAACAGTTTGCAATAGATCCTCCTTTCGTCATTAAATACTTTTGCATGTTCAAGGACTCAGTGTATGCTGGTCCCTCTTGTGTTTGTAATTAGTAGATCAACAAAACTCAGGTTCAATGAACTAACCCCTTAGGATGACACAAGTTGTCTTATACCTAATCTTTCCCTACATATCTATTTTAATAAAGAAGCTTAAGAAAATTTATTTCAGTTTTAATGTTTCTCACCTGTGAAGCGAAGGTGTTGGTATAAGGGGACCTTCCAGCCTGCCCATGTCTCTCTAAGAGGAAGTTTACTGCTGGCCTTGTTTAAGCATTGGTATAAGAAAGAATACAACTTTGGGTTATCTTTCTTCCTGGTCTTGAACCATCTTTGAAGGACCTTTATTCTACATCAACCACCCTGTCTTCTCTTGATAAAACATTGTTGTATCTTTGGGCTATCTATAATCTCCAGAAAAAAGATAATTTCCTAGAATTTAGAGAGAATAATTTGCCAAATCATTGGGACAAGTTATGACTGATACTAAAGAATAGAAAAGTTTGATTTCATTCAAGTAAAAAAATTTTTTTCATTTGATAATAAAAAAAATGGCATTGAAAGTGAAGCAGAGATTGTGAAGTAGATAAAATAGTGAATTTATCCTTAAGGCAAAATACACCGTGGTCTCCTCAAAGTAAAGTAGTGAGCTAAATTCTTACCCACCCGATGTGTAGATGGCACTGTTTGCAAAGGAAAAGTCGCTGAGCCCAAGAGAAGCATAAAGTGGAGGGACCCAGGTCCCTTGCCACACAAGGATCTCTTCCTCCTCTCCCATTCTTAGGCAATAGCCAGCTCTAAGGGGCTTGCTGCTCATGTTCTTTCCTCACCAACTTCCCTGAGGAAATGGTCCTGAGCAATGATTCATACCTAAGATGTTCCACTGAGGAAAGAGAAATCTTGGAGCCAAGCCCAGCGACTAGAGAGAGAATCCACTTCCCCCATCCCAATTTAGGTATGGTCCCTCAGCTGTTAATCTAAGCTTCTGCTGTGGGTTGGAGGGACAGAAATAAAGGGCTGGGAAATTCAACAAGAATTAGTAGGTCTGAGGTTCATAATCCCTAATGTATTCCCCTGGGTGCATCACACCATTAGCCTGTTGGAGATGGGAGTGGACTTCACAGAGGGTGAGGTTAGTAAGTCACTATGGAGTCACCTAGAACCAAGGGGAAGGGATAGATCAGAAGGGTGCTGACTGGAGCAAGTTAAACAGAACATGGCAAGCTGATGAAATTAATTTCATTTGGTACTTACTTAAAGCCAAGCACATGGATATTCTTATAACAACCCTGTGAGGTAAGTTGCCACTCCCATTTTACAGATTAGGAAACTGAGGCTTAGAAGTTAAACTACTTGCTTAAAATAATATAACTAATAAGTTGAGTTACTCACTAAGGATGACATGGCTAATAAGTGGTGGAGTCTGAGTTTGATCATTGTTCTTGTACATAATCTCAGTGCAAGTTTTTGCTGCTCTTCCACTTGGAACGCTCCCTCAGAGATACATGCATCTCCATGTCTGTACTCCTACTGCTTCCCAGGGTGCTGGGCAGATGTCTGAGAATGTGTCTGCTGATTTCTTCTTCTTAATGCTACTTAACTTGATCATGTGACCAGACTCACCACCAGCCTCGTTAGATTCCATCCTTGGGAGTTAATTTCACATTGCACCTGCTATCAACCAGTACTTCTTGGTTCCCAGATAACCAGATCCACACCCAGATCAACCCTTACTTGTCTTCTCAGTGAACTAACAGGATGAAGTGCACTGCCAAGAAAACCATTAGCCAGTGTTTTACATTTGTGTTTCGTTTTGTCTTTGGTAGGTACAGTGTCTTTTGGATAACTTCCAAAGGCCACTCACTATGCTCAGGATTTTAAAACCCATCTCTTGTTGATCACTTTTATCATATGCTTTATGGTGCATGCATGCTATGTCACTTCAGGCGTGTCCCACTCTTTTCGACCCTATGGACTGAAGCCCACCAGGCTCCTCTGTCCATGGGATTCTCCAGGCAAGCATTCTGGAGTGGGTTGCTACGCCTTCCTCCAGGGGTTCTTCCTGACCCAGAGATCGAACCCAGGTTTCCTGCACTGCAGGTGGATTCTTTACTGTCTGAGCCACCAGGAAAGACAACTCCCCATACATTCCCCAAAGACATTTCTACTTTCTCCCGAGATGTTGCACCTTCAATTATCTCTGAAATCTACTCTTAAAGGTCACTGGTGACCTAATCATTAAGTCATATGCCATCTTTTCATATCTGACCTCAGTATTGACCTGGCTGATCATCTCTCCTTTTTGAGGATTCTTCTTTTCTGTAAGTCTGTGACTTGGCCACTCCTGCATGTGGATAGAGGCCGTATCTTTATCTCTGTTTGTCTGTCTATCTGTCTCACTGTGCCCTTTTCCTTTGGTCTTAGTATTGTCTTTCCAACTACATGCTAAGAATCTTCACCTGGATTCAGTATAGGTTCTTGAACTTAATATGTGGAAAACTAATCATTTCCCTATGCAAACCAGGTCCTTCTGATTTCTTTATTTCTGTTGTAAAAAGCAAACATCTAATTTCAAACCTAGAGATCTCCTTTCATATCTCCATAGCAAGCTTGTTAAAGTTCTGTGAAATCAATCTTCTTCATCTCCTTTACTCATCCCCTCCCCCACATCTTCTACACCATAGCCCATTTAGGTTTGTAATTACCTTGGCTTAGACTTCAGCTTTCAGCCCTGAAACCCATCTCACACAGCCCTATCATATCAATAACTTAAAGTATAAGTCTCATCTTAATATTTCCCCCATGTAAACAAAGATAAAATCCTCAATAGCCCAATGTTATTTACTGAGTTGATTAATTTCTTGTGGTCTTCCAAAATATGGAGGCTTTCCTGATGGCTCACATGGTAAAGAATCCACCTGCAATGCAGGAGATGAGGGTTCACTCCCTGGGTCAGGAAGATTCTGTGGAGGAAGGTTATTCTTGCCTGAAAAATCCCATGGACAGAGAAGCCTGCTGGGTTACAGTCCATGAGGTTGCGAAAGTTGGACACGACTGAGCACTGGATGGATGGATCCAAAATATGTTTCTAACTAGCCTTTCCTTTTGTTTCCTCCTTATCCCTTCACTTACATCCTGTTTGAAGAAACATCTTAGTTCCAGGAAACTAACCCAAGTTTTCTCACTTCCAGTCCTTGCTTTTAAGGTAGTTCCCCTGTTAAAATATCTGACAAAATTCCCTCTGACACTTTGGCCTATTAATAAGGCATCTTTTTGTCAAGGGCTACATCAAAGTCCACCTCTTCCTGAAAACCTTTCCTGAACCTTCCAGTCGATGTTTTGTCTTTCTTTTCTTTCTTTATTTAAAAAATAATTTATGTTGTACAGTTGAAGTTCACCCTTGATGGTTGGTTTGCTTATTCATCTCTGTATACCTAGTACACATGTCATAGTTTCATAATAAGTAGCTATTGTGAAGAACTAGGTTGAATGTACTTCGTTTACCACTACTATGCTGCTGCTGCTGCTAAGACACTTCAGTCGTGTCCGACTCTGTGCGACCCCATAGACAACAGCCCACCAGGCTCCCCCGTCCCTGAACTCTGGAGTGGATTGCCATTTCCTTCTCCAATGCATGAAAGTGAATAGATATGGAGAAATACACTGACCGCAGGCTTCTTGCTGTGATAAATCTTAGACACACACAAATGAGAAAAGATAGAATGAATAAGATATCTGTCAAAAGCCCATGATAAGGGCCAAATTAATACTACAGATTGTTAAGTATTGAGTGAGTTTGGTGTTAGATGAATTTTTGGTGGAATGAATTTCATCTGGCAACAGACCTATATTTAGTGTTGTTGAATGAGTAAGAGATGAATTGATGTCCATAGGTAGTGGGAAAAGATATTCGAGGCTAGGGCTGGGAGGAAAGGCTTTTCTCTGCTTCTCTGTGAGAAGCCACTGTTCCTGGTTCTGTTCTGTGGGGCCATGTGTATGTGTTAGTCATTCAATCGTGTCCAGCTCTTTGCGACCCCGTGGACTGTAGCCTACCAGGCTTCTCCGTCCATGGGATTCTCCAGGCAAGAATACCGGAGTGGATTGCCATTCCCTTCTCCAGGGGATCTTCCTGACCCAGGAATGAAACCCAGGCCTCCTGCATCAAAGGCAGATTCTTTACTGCCCAAGCTACCGGGGAAGTGCCTTTTGCACTTTGAATATCAATTCTACCTTTATCCCTCCCTTCCTTCCTCTCTCCCTCCCATTCACCCTCTTTTTTTTCTTTTTTGGTTTGGTTAAACATCTCCTATTCTTTTAGGCACATTGCAGTATCATTTCTAGACCCTTCATTCTGGGGGCTTCTGAAGACTTGCTACACTTAGATAAGATGCCTCTCTTACATGCATCTCCGGAATTGAATATACTGGCCCAGATATGATATTTTTAGGTCAGAGGGCAGGGGGACTCTGTTGCTCTTGTCCTGAATTTGTACTTCCATTCAGTTCAGGTCAGTTCAGTTGCTCAGTTGTGTCCGACTCTTTGCGACCCCATGAACTGCACCATGCCAGGCCTCCCTGTCCATCACCAACTCCCGGAGTCCACCCAAACCCATGTCCATTAAAGGAGTCTAATAGCACACTGACTGCTAGCTCTTATAGACAAACGGGCACATGACCATTCCTGCTCCTTTGAGTATTAGAATCACTTTTACACTGAGGTTCTCCACATGCTTTTATGAGTGCTAATTCATTAAGCATCATCACACCTTGGTGAGGACCTGGGAATCACTTCTTCCAGCAGGGAATTACAGCCTGCACCTCCCCAGAATGCTAACCACCATGCCCAGCCACGCCGTGGAGGTGGAGGGTTGAGACTATCATATTCAATTGAAACTGCAGGGGGAATTTTCGGGAGGCAGAATGTAATTACTTTAGTTGGACTGCAGCCAGGATTCCGGAGTTAACACAACTGCTCTTAGAAAGTCTGCCATAAGATCTCTGGTGACCACAAATGGTTAGGTCTGTGGTTTTAGGTTTCATCCAAAAGGTAAACAGCTCAGTGTAGCACAGTGCCCCCAACACCACGCGGGGCATCGATTCACACAGACCCGGAGAGGAAAGGCCACCTACTGAATGAGAAACACCATTTCCTGAAAGTACCTACTTGTTCCTGGGAGGTCTCTCATCCTTGCACCAAAGCAGCCCAGCCCTTGCTCAGCTAGTAAGAACTGACAGGCTCCCAGCACAAAGTGGTATGGCTGCCAGACTAAATTATGTGCTTGTCATTTTTCCCTGTGTTGTCCAAGATTCCAGCAACAAAACAGTAGGGAACTCCCCATACACATTTTTTTGCTCAAAACACATTCGTTTCTCCTCTCAGTAAAGTTCCTGGATCCCACAGTCCAAGTTAAACACAACTGGAATTTCCCTATAAGTCAAAAACAATATTAATTCTGAGCCCACATATTTTTCTTCTTGTAGGGTATGTACACATTTAAACATAGCACATGTTGCAGACAATCTGCAAATGGTAAAAAGCTCTGGAGGAAAAAAACAAAAAGGAAGAAATGCAAGGGAACATATTTTTCAACAAGAGAGCAGAAGAGGTTTGGTGGGGTGTCTGACCCGGCAATGAGAATTTTCCTTTGTGGTCTGCTGAAAGAAGAGCACAGGTTGGCATCATGCCGTGGGCAGACGGTTGGAAGTTTCTATACCACACAAATCTTCAACGAGGGTGACTTCTTGGTGGGAAGCAGAGAGATTCTTGTCCGGTGTTAGCATGGCACACAGCTGAACTCATGTGTCCCTTGCTCGGGCTCTACGGGAGACATTAAAGTCCCTGTTTATCTGAAGTCTCATGATTAACCATAGTCATCTTTTTCAAATTAAAATGGCTATGTAAAGTTTTGTAAATGTTAGTTCTTCTAATTGACAGTGGCTTGTTTAATTAAAATAAAGTCACTAATATTTTCTCTTGTTTTCTTTTTTATCACTGAAAGTTCATTTTTCACTAACCCAGACAAGGTCTTCATTTTTATGAAGACCCATGCTGACCCCTAAAAAAATCTGAGTTTTTTTTTTTTTTTAGTTAATGTTTGTGCCCATCTGGTTTGAATTTAGCATTCTTATGAGTCATTTCACTGTGATAGGAACACTCTGCTATAGAAAACTTCTGTTAATATTTTAACATTTTAAATCAAACACCGCATAGAGCATTACCTAAGCCTCCTTGCAATTACAGGAAACCGTGCCTTCTATTTGTTCATGGCTCCTGCCTTCGCGTTTATTTTTTTAAATTGAACATGGTACATGGTAAATAAGTGCATATCCCATATGCGTATTCAAATACTTTACCATCTTGGCCCAATGTCTCCTTTTGCAGCTCAAGAGCCTTTTGGAGGCGGCGTTTGCCTGAGGAAGGATGAATAATTCTATAGGAAGTCGGATGGTCTTACTTCTTAGGGCTGACACTTAACTTATTTAAAAGAGCTCAATTTATTTTCCGATCAACGTTGACTTTATAACTTACATTTTTACTACCCAAATTTCCTGATTTTGAAGCTTGAACTCATTTTCCTTTTACTGCTGGGCAACATTTCTCAAGGTAGTCTTTAAGGCGAAACGAAGGAGGAAAAAAATGCCAGGAATCTCTTTAAGAAAATACAGCAGTGTCTCCTCCACCTTCTTAAGCAAATGGATGGTTCCCAGGGAGGCTAGATTTGGTTGTATACTTAGTCAGTAAATTGAATCTGCACATGGGGTGGACATAATTTAACTTAAAAAAATAAGAAGAGGATTTGAAGTATTATTTGTATATTAAAAGTAAAGTAAGCATGCTTTAACAAGCCAAGCCATTTTGTCTTTTATTTGTTATATTTAAAATATTTCATCTTAATTTTGGAAGGAAAAAAAAATCAGTGGTTTAAATCAAGTGCTTCAGTAAGGCGCAGACCATTTTTAAGGTAGGTACAGGTTCCACCCTTCAGCATAGATAGATACAAATGAACTCCTGCTCTAAATGAATAATAGAGTTTCGCTCCCCTGTCCCCCCATTAAAGTTTCTTGGGTTTATTTCCTAATCAGCATGAATAAAGCTTAACAAAACAAAGCGACTTACCTGGGCTCTGAGCACCAATTCCTTAAGATAACTTTATTCTAATTCTCATTACATTTTAGTTCACTGATGGCGCTTGGAGAGGTTTAAATCAAAGGAGAAAAAATAATAACCATTGACTCACAGAGGTGGGGCCCGGTTTCTTAGTCTTTGTTCAGGCAAAACATGTGTTGGAGGCTATGAAAGCTTTGCAAAATCCAAATCTGGGGCTTTTCGCAGCCACATGCCATACTGCAGATCCCAGACTCTGGGCATGACGAATACAGTTGTACTTCCCGTTAGCCATATTGTTGTGACTGAATAAAAAATATCGTCTTTTCTCACACAATTTAATTAGGAGTACCAGATGTGGTGTTGTATGACTGATGTCAAAATATCTATATGACACTTTTATGTAAACACTTTAACTTAATCAATCAAACAAATAGCTTTCACTGTTTTAAAGCATTTCAAAATTGCTTGGTACAAATACATTATTTTTGTGTTATGCTAAATAGATCATGGCCAGCTGCAGCATTATTAAGAGATTAGGGGAATAAAGTTAGATTTTACTATATTATTTTTAAGGGCCAGCCTTTACAATTTCCTCCTCTGGGAAAGACGAAAAGAAGACAGGGTTAGAAAATCCTTTAATTTTGTAGTGCTAAAGAAAGTTTTCCTAGGGAAAAAAAAAAAGCTCTTTCTCCACCTCCATCGAATATCATTATTAAATATATCTTTGCATCCTCTGATGCTTCCGGGGAAAATTGCTTTTCTCTGGTTCCCTGTACAGTAAACAGCCCATTGCCGAGGCAGTGGGCCTTCACTAGCATATTAAGTGTCCTGGAAGTCTGATACTCCTGGGAGGATAGCCTGAGAACTAAACATCCAAAAGCCAAGCCATTAGCTTTCCAACCACCTTACCTTATCCTGTTTAGTTTGAACTCTTTAAGTTCAATTCCCCCTATATTGGACTTCCCAGGTGGCTCAGATGGTAAAGCATCTGCCTGCAATTTTGGGAGGCCTGGGTTCGATCCCTGGGTCAGGAAGATCCTCTGGAGAAGGAAATGGCAACCCACTCCAATACTCTTGCCTGGAAAATTCCATGGATGGAGGAGCCTGGTGGGCTACAGTCCATGGGGTTGCAAAGAGTCAGACACAACTGAGGGACTTCACTTTCACTTTTCCCCTGTATCACTGAGGTCAGTTTAACTTTATCAGTAGAATCTGAGCTGCTGCCTAGAGATGTCCCTCTTTGAAGAGAAAAAACTTAGGAGAGATAGGAAACTATTCCATAATGCCTTTTGGAGAAACCCAAATGAAGTTTTTGGCCAGCCCGTTGACACTAGAAACTCAAGGTCTCAACTGTGAAACAAACCGTAGTTACCTGCTCTGAGTGTCATGTGAATCTTTATGGAATGTTCACAGGGAGGGTGGCTGAAATGGCACTCCGTGGGAAATACTTCATTTGAAGGAGAGGCAAAGAAAGAATGGAGTTTAGGCTTCTTCAGGGCCATTGTGGGTCAGCAGGTTAGCTGAATGTGTGTTTCTAATGAACCCATTTCTCACTTGGCCCTGCTTCTCCTAGTCCCCCTTTTTCCTCCCCCACGTACCTGTTTACCTTGTTTAATCACTCAGTCATGTCCGGCTCTTTGCTCCCCCATGGACCGTCGCTCACCAGGCTCTTCTGTCCATGGGATTTCCCAGGCAAGAATACTGGAGTGGGCTGCCATTTCCTCCCCCACGTGGAACAGTAACAAAAAGAATAATTTTGGAGAGGGGTGAGGAGAAGCACTGGTTAAGTGTGGAAGCTGAGGCACATCCAGCTAATGTTCTAGAATGTTCTACAACCCCTGACCTTGATAGACCTTTGGGACAGCTCTTCCACATTGTGGCATCCACACTGCAGTTTACAAAAACTAGGTGCTCTGAAGTTGGACAACCTAGCAGCTTGGCTCTATCTCTTGTGGAAACTCAGGGGAGGATAAAATGAAAAGGAACCATTACCCAGCAGGCTTTGCCTTTTCCTCCTTTAACAACTACACACAGGGACTTCCCTTGTTGTCCAGTGGTTAAGACTCTGAGCTTTCACTGCAGGGGGCCACAGGGACACTAGAGCCCACATGCTGCAACTAAGACCCCGTGCAGTCAAATTAATAATAATAATAAAAAAAGAAGAACTATGGACAGAGAGGATATCTTCTGAAGAAAATTTGCTCTATAGCTGGTATCTATTTTTCCTTTCAGGTAACCCTTATTTATTTTGCTCAAGTCAAAACTTTTTTGTTTGGTAAGAACAATGAGATTGCTTTGAAATTCAAAACAGAACTAAGGCTAAGCTTAAACAGTGCATAGCTTGTTCTGAATTCCCCTTTAAAAGCCAGTCATAAACACTGAGTGATTCTGTGCAGAGAAGTGGGCAAGATGAAATACCCGCCCAGCCTCTAGAAAAAGATTTGAGATTATTGGAAAACCCATGTGTGCTGGGCAGCACTTACCCCATTTCCATGTTAGATTGGGAGTGTTTTAGTCAGAGGTCTCTACGGGTTCAAAATGAAGAGTATTGAGAAACTGAGATTGAGTTTTCTATTAATTTATGTGTGACAATTTAGTCACTTTTAGCTCTCTGCTATCCATACCACTGAGAGGACTCCGGCGTCTGAAGGCTCTGATCACACTTTCCCTTGGGTCCTAGGATCAAGGAGGTCCCCCTCCCCCAATTCCCCTCCACCCCATCTCTCTCCATCTTCTCCCTCCCATCCATGTTTCCTGTACTTTATCAAGGGCTACTTACTTTACTGATCCTACTTAGGTTGCAGGCATTACCTGGAGAAAACAATAAGTGAGGAAACCTAATGAACTTGCAAAGAAGAGGTGTGGGCTTTGTCCTCCAAATGGATTGGTTTTCTGGACCACACACTGTGAATGCAATCAGTTGGTGGGTCTACTTTTTATACCACTTAAGCTGGGTGACCGGGTTGTTGTGTGCTTTGAAAAGCTACAGGAGTCAGGCTGGCATTCAGATAGTTTTGCTGTGTGAATCCCAAAGTGCAAAAAATCCTGAAGGGATTTATTTTCCCCCTTCTTATTCTTCCTCTTCTTTTTTTCTCTCTCTAAAGCATCTCTGTTTGCTTTGGCAGTTGCATAAGTCTAAGTGAGATGTGGGTGGAGGCAGTTAGGGAAGGAAGTGTGTGGGGGAAGAAAATGGAAATGCGGTGGGGCCGGCTGCCACCCTGCTTTGCTTTGCTGGGAGACCTGAATGAGCATCAGATGAAGGTTTTGGAAGACGCTCTTCTGTAGGACTCTCTCTTTCATTCTGTGTGGTGGGAGCTGGGGCAGGCAGCGCCTGAGAGAGGCAATAGGCTCTTCTTGGTAGACTCACAAATACTGCAGGAGTTGCTCCCAGACCAAATAGTTTCAAAGAATTGCCTACACTATGGCAAGTGGTATGATGGTTTAGGGTTTGAATGCTTTTCTTGATCTGTCTTGCAGTATCCCATTTTCTAGTGCTCAATGTATATAGCAGTTTCTAGAAAGATACTTCTCTGTTGCCAAGCCATGATGTCTTGATTATTTAATAATTAAAACAAATACCCCTACTATATCCAGTTCCTTCCTGCCTCATGGCATGTATGCTTGCTGTCAAGTGCTGTTCCATGGCTGGGAACATTTTTACCTATTACCTCTCCAATCCCCTTCCCCAGGGAAATTTCCATTCATATTCCATACTTTCTATTCAGATCTCAGCTTAAAACCCTGACAATGAAGTCTTTCTTGATGCTTCCAGGCCTGACATACAATAGCTGCTTCATGAATATTTGTAGCCACGTTAGGGATCTTCTTTATTTTGATATGTCAGGAGCCGTGTCAAACTCAACTCTGGCCATCCAGAGTTTTAAGATTAAAAAGAGGTTGTCCTGACTCTCGTGCGTTCATAGCTTGTGAATGATGGGCACTGTGATGCCTGAGAGTACCATTCCTTATCTACAACCAGTAAAGCTGATAAAATGAGCATCAGTGGGAGTCTCTCTGTTATGGCTCCCAGCTTTTCAAATATTTTGGCAGAGCTGCTTTTATGCTTGCCGTGCCTCATCCCCAGCAGCGTTGGGTTTACTTCCTCTGTGGGCAAGAGCCACCTGGAACCCTCTCCTCCAGACCCCCAGTGCATTTGAATGGTGGGACTGTTGCTGTGCTGGCCATTTGCTGTCATGCTCGGATTATGTGGAGTTTGGGTGCTGCTGGATACATACATGGTGGAGGTTTAGAGAAAATTGTTCACAATCTGTGAAGCATGTGAATTATATTCCTATGACATTTAAAAAATTCTTGGCAGAGGGAGAAGTGTTGAGTGAAAGGTAATAATCCACTGTTACCTTCCCCTTCATTTGGCTGCTGTGAGAGCTGCTGGAAAGGCCTTTGAGAAATCTGTTGAATTGGATTCGTCATTGCGCTTCCCGTTCATTAGATAACTTCCTCATTCTTCTGTACCATTTTCCACTGGCTGTGTGTGATTAAAAAATGCTTGTTCTACAAGCATACAATTGATGTTTGCTCCCCCAAGAGATTCACTTCTTAACACAATGGGTTCTAAGTGAAACTGAGAACAGGTTTGGACCATTACTTTTATAGGTGAAAATGTTTCACAAGTGACTGCTGTTTCGTTAAAAACTCAATCTCAGTCTTGTGGGAGACTGGTTTTTGTTTATGGCAAAGTTTAGATAATATAGTAGTCTCCCCTCAAATTTCCTGGAGACTTTCACCCAGATGTAAGAGAAAAGAAACACCCAACTGTAGCATAACTCAGAACCATGAAAGCACTTGCATATAATTTCTAATTTTTCAAAAACAATGCTGACAATACTATTTGGCAATTCTTCTTTCTCCCTTCTTCACTTCTCTCTTATAGAGTAGTTTCACACTGACTGTATTTGGGAATACAGTTTAATACTTCCAATTTAGTGTGTTCTAGGCATTGCTCTAAGAACTTTCCGTGGAATAACTTTATTGACACCTTACAATAGTATTATGATAGAGTAATATTATTATCCTTACCTACAGACAGGGAATCAGAGGCAGAAAGAATTGAAATAAACCACTCAAGGCCATGAGAGAGTAAATAGGGGAGCTGGGATCAGAGCCCAAGTATCTGGCTCCACAGTGATGCCAACCCTTAACTACTATGTTCCACTGCCATTCAAGTACTAGTCTGTGCAAACCGAACCACAGAGAGGGCCTACCTAGCTCAAAGGACTGTGCAAGTTATTGGAGACCCTTGCAAGGCAACCGTGGTCTCTGGGTTTCAGTGCTAGAGAACGGTCTGCCCATGTGCTGTTTGCTAGAGGACATTTCATTGCTTTGATGCTTAAAATAATTACTTTCAAAGATCAGTTCAATCTTTATGGAAAAAAAAAGTTGCTTCTAGGATAAAATAATAGGAAAGCTTTCTTTTCAGTGAAGGCTCCACTGAAGAAAATCATCCTTGGTTATATTTAAAACATATAATCTCTTTTTTTGGCTTTCGAACATGGACCCTGTAAATGAAACCAGACAGATGTGTGCATCTTTCTCCTTTCTCTGATTGGTATTATTTTAAAGTATTAGATGTCTTAAATCTTGTTTTTCAATATTAAATATTGCCTCTAAGAGGAAACATGAGAATAAAAACGATTTCCATGATGAGTCCACTCAGACTGAGGGTAGGATTAGCCAATTCTGTCATTTGTCTTTTGTGTCTGTTTGCCTTCTCATATTTGTTTGTTCGAATGAATTCAATTTCTTATACTCCTGTCTGGTCCAGTGGGATGATGTTTTAGACATACACCGAGTTTACTGACTGCAACATCTGTTTTCAGAAATCTCAGCACTTCTCACCTTTAGTTGGAAGCTGCTATGTTCTACCCCAAGAACGAGGTACACTTTGAGCAGTTAGGGTGAAGAGTTTACCAGGCCCTCTTCAACGTTCATATCTTTTATGCCTTCCTGAACAGTGCTCTGGGGAGAGAGCAATGTGGTCTCGGCTATTAAAGATAGAGGGCCAGGAACACCTGGTCACAATAAATACAGGCTCCTTCTTTCAGCCTTCTCTGTGGTCTTAAAATGAATCTACAAATTTTAAAATTTGTCATTTCCAGGATTATGATAATCCCAGGTAATGAGACATTTTCACAAGTCCCACATTGTAAATCTGATGCTTCCCTATTTAAAAGGCCATATTGAAAGGAGATTGAATTTTGTTTAATTATGGAGTTTCCTAGATTCAATTCATACCCACAGCAGAACAATTAAGAATATTTATAAGATATCTTATTATAAAATCATTAAAGCAAATGAATTCATTGAATATTATTTTAAGTAATTATCCACCACACTGGAAGCAGTTAAGCAAATTCCCCACATGTAGAAATAAATTTGGTCAAAGCCTAAATACACCAGGTGACGCTAGTGGTAAAGAACCCACTTACCAATGCAGGAGACTCAAGAGATGATGGTTCAATCCCGGGTTGGAAAGATCCTCTGGAGGAGAGCATGGTAACTCACTCCAGTATTCTTGCCTGGAGAATCCCATGGGCAGAGGAGCCAGGCAAGCTCCAGTCCATAGAGTTGCAAAGAGCTGGACACGACTGAAGCGACTTAGCATGCATGCAAATATCCATGGGCTTCAGCAAATCTAAAATCGTCTTTCCAAATAATAACATTTATTGGTATGTTTCTAATTACAAAAGTCATTCATGCTTATTTTAGAAAACTTGAAGGGAATATGAAGAAAGCAAAACCATCTTCAATCTTCCTCATGCCTGAAATCTTGACATCCAAGAAAAAGGCCAATTGTGTATGCTGTTGAGGGTCCTTTTTCAAAGTGACTACATTTTGAATTGAATATGTATTTGAATCTGAAAAACAAATGAGCATATCTGATAATAGCACCAGTAACAATGGCTTTCCATGCTACTTTCTGATGGTGGGACAGCCCAGTTTAAGATACACTTTCCTTATTCCTTTTCTAAGTTACTTTTTCCAATTATGAAAACAGTACCTTGATTCTGGAAAACTGGGATAACACACACACAAAAAAAGCACTCTGAGTGATCCTTGTTTCTCCTGAGGACAAGTACTGGTGTCGGTATTTTCATTTAGCCCCACACCTTTCATTTTTCACATCAGCAGGTGCTTTATTAGAAATGAATTGGCTCAGATCCTCTTAGAAAGGCAGGCAAATTTGACAATGTTAGACAACCTGGGCCAGGGTTAGGTAGACTAGCACTGTATGAGGGAAGGCTTTCCAACAACTGTGCTCTCTGGGCAGGAATTTGGGGGTGGAGTGTGGAGGAAGGGAAATGAAAATGATCTGATCCATAAAAGCAAAGTCAAATGTTTTGGGGGTCAAAAGATCAGTGCTCCAGGGCTTCTTCGGTGGAGAAAATGGTACCTTGTCCTTATTCCAACTCTTACTCTGCCATGATGGGTGTTTCATTCCCCTATCAACTTGTGAAAATAACCAAACCTGCCTAATAGAACTGGGCACATGGTAGGTTCTATATAAGTGCTTACTGAATGCAACTAAAGAAAACCAAATTTCTAATCTGGACTGCAATCTGACTTAAGAATATCAAATTGTTTTCATGAAAGAACTGTAACTGAACTTAGTTAAGGGAATATACATATCTTTTAAGCCAATATGGACACGATTTAATATACACTGGATGAGGTGATGATGATGGTGACAGTGGAAAAGAAGGAAAACGTGAAGGCTAGGAAGAATTATCCATTTAACAAAGCACTGTGCTTGTTTCAATGTATGTGTATGTGTATATATATATGTACATACATATATACATCTCTAAGTGTATATGTAAAAATGAAATTTTTAGTAAAAATGTCTCAAGCTATGGTGCCGATACACTTATTTTTAGAAAAAAGAAGAGGAACTGAAGATGCCAAAAAATAGACTGTCAGATGCCAAGAAATATGCTCAAGAATAAAAAAAAAACTTAATGAGAAAAATGTTACATTTATACATTAGCAGGAATCTTATTTTTGCTTCCATGAATTTTAAAAGTTGTATTGATTTGACTCAACAAATTGCATTAGCATCCCATTTCTGCTTAGAACTTTTAATGATATGCAAATGATCTATCTGAAATGAAAGCCAGAAACCCACATACTTGGAGATTTTCTTTTTATTCCTTGGAAAATTCCTTTAATGTTTGGAGAGTGTCAACTGTGGATACTGTCTACTCAGCGTAGAAAATAGAATCAGTGAAAGTTCCTCTGCTTCAACAGATGCTCTTTATAATCTCTGGGGTCCTGAGACTCAGAGGGGCTGTGTTTCTGAAAGGGTGGCCCAGGGACCACCTATGTCAGAATTGCCTGGATAACATGCAAATTCCTGGGCCCTGCCCAGATCCACTGAAAGAGAATATTAGGTATGGTGCCCCAGAAATCCAGTGACGTTTATGCATACCAGAATTTGAAAACCCAGTATAAGAGGTATTTGTTTAAAGATTTAGCAAGTCCAGACAGGAAAGGATGGAATTAAATACACTGGTTCTTTTACCAATAGGGGTCACTCACTCTTTAGTCTTGAATTTGGTTCTAACAGGCTAAGAGATAACGAAAGCCACATGCAGAAGGTGAACTGATACCCAACAGAGGGGAAAGTCAGGAGGTCTCTTCTCCAATGGATAGATCAATTTTTCAGGCATTGTAATAATAAGAATGATGAATGTCATCTTTTGATTACTTCTTTGCATTCAGGGCTGTCCACATGCAACTGTAGAGATTCTCAATTGATCCTCTCAATAACTCAGAGTGGGACTTCCCTGGCGGTCCAGTGGTTAAGACTCCGAGCTTCTAATGCAGGGGGTGCAGGTTCCATCCCTGGTCAGATAACTAAGATCCCACTTGTTCGGAGTACAGCCAAAAAGTAAAAAAAAAAAAAAAAAAACTCAGTGCGATAGGCACATTTTTGTTTTATTGATCAGGCCCCTGAGGTTTAGAGAGATTAAATAACTTGGACTGGGTCTTTCTTCAAGTAAGCTGAGATGGTATCTCTGATTTCAGAATCTGGGACCTCAGCTCCTAAACCACAGCGCTTTCACAGCTTTTATAAACCTCAGTTCTGAGAGCGCTTCATAAGAAAAGGTGCTCCCCAGATGGTTGAGTAGTGAAGAATCCACCGGCCAATGCAGGTGACACCGGTTTGATTCCTGGGTTGGGAAGATCCCCTGGAGAAGGGAATGGCAACCCACTCCAGTATTCTTGCCTGAAGAATCCCATGGACAGAGGAGCCTGGCAGGCTACAGTCCAGGGGGCCACAGAGAATCGGACATGACTGGGTAACTGAGCACGCGTGCATGCGTAAAGAAAGAGCTTTAACTGAAGTGTCTCCCTCCTCTTCTATGCCTTCCTTGGATCCAGCAATTGGTATCACACATCCCGTGGTGGGACCCAGGAACCCTGTTGAAACCACAAGCCGAGGGAACTCAGCACTGGCAACTGTCATTCCCTATTGCTTTCCAGCTTCGGGGATTCACTATTGTTTCAATCATGATAAAGAGAACTGTGGGTGAAGGTGCATTGCTCAGTTTAAAAAACTCTGTAAGGGTGCTGAGAATGTTCGGTTTCTTGATCTGAGTACTTGCTATGTGGACAAATCCAGTGTGTGAAAACACAGAAAGTGTACACTCATGAAATATGCACTTTTCTGTATGTGTATTACCCATATTTGACAAAACAAAGCTGCTGTCTTTAATACTGATTTATGTAGCTTAGCTACTCGCCTCCTCTCTGTCATCATCCTCTGGTTCCTCCTCCCCCTTTCATTTCCAAATCAGCAAACAGTTCTTTGATGAGAAAATGGTAAGGTAATTATTCCAACAATTGCATATAGAATTGTTTGTTAGACCAAAGACTTAGAGTAGGAGTTCACCCTGGTGAGGGAAATGGTCTGTTTCCCTGCTGAATCTTTTTCATGCCTTGGTTTCAGTAATTTCAATGTTTAGCACATTTTTCTATTGTGTTAACACATTGTGTGCTGAATACGCAGACCCGAAGCATCTTGAATGTGCTTTAAAATTTTTGCTGAAGTAACCTCACAAGACCCCCACATTCTTCAGTTCTGCCTGTATTGAGAATCAGCAGTCACTTTTAAGTTTTAATAAGTTTCACATGTTTTGTAGTGAAACTGCTTGGTTAATAATTCCAGCCTTTAATTAGTAGCCTCTGGATCCGTGTATACCAGACACGGGGATGTTATTAGTGTGAACTGAAAGCTACGTGTGTTACCCCATAACAGATCAAAACAAACCTTGCGTGCTCTGACACAAGCATTAAACCCCACTGAGACCTGACCAGGATATGGTTTTCAGTTGTAAAAGAAAATTGTAATTCACAAGTCCTTGCCAGATGTCGTACCCCAATACCTCAAGTTCATTACGTCTACCCAGAGTAGGTGGTCATACAAGGTTCAGCCAGAGGGACTTGATTTGGTATTTTAATCATCTAAAAAGTGGATTTATTCAAAAGACTTCAAATGGGCATATTGGTGCATCTTGCAGTTTTTTGTTTTTTTTTGAGTTTTTTAATTTTTAAAAAGCCATTTAGAATGTACATTCTTAGGGATGTAAATCATACTTTAAAATTTAGGAGACAGCTTCAAAATCCTCATATATATTAAACAGAAGTTCTATCATTTGACAATGTTAAGTCAAGAGGAAAATTTTCATCTACAAAATGTAAAAGGAGGCTAAGATAAAAACAGTAAGAACTGAAAAACTCTTTTAAGGAGTAAACAAATGAGTTCTAAAATTTTCTATCTCAAACTCAGGCGACACCATGGATGTCACCAAATGCAAGCCAAAACAAACAACAACAAAAGGTCTTTACCAAGTTGACCAAGAAAAAATGGTCAATAAGTATTTTTAACAACCAGCTTGATTGGCAGCGGCCTCTGAAGTGTTGAAAGGTATTAGATAAAGTTCAAACATTAACACACTTGGTGTGTTCACAAGTGACCACATGCTTATGCCAGAACAGAAAGACTCTGCCCATCTCAGAGCTGAACACAGAACACTGAACTCCTAGACTTCTAGGCAATTTGCACATCCTTCCCTGATCAGTGTGTTATATGACTTTAGCAAAATACACATTTTGTAACTTATATTTCTCATAGCCTTTTTTAAACTGTCAGATTTGTCAGTGTTTTCTTTGGTTAGACAGTGGATCTTATTCTGATACTTATTTCAATAGAACTTCAATATCAGTTCAGTTCAGTTCAGTCGCTCAGTCGTGTCCGACTCTTTGCAACCCCATGAATCGCAGCACGCCAGGCCTCCCTGTCCATCACCAACTCAATATAAGCTCACAGTAATACATAATGCAGGTAGCAGGGCATAGTAGTAGCTTTCATCTTACAAGCAAATCGTATTTTATCTGGCTGTAACTATAAATATTTATTCTTGAGGGAATGTTGTAGCAAGTTTTTCAATGAGATTTTACTGTAGTAAAGGTGACTCAAATTCCAATGATTTGAATTGTAAATTATTGTATTATTTCTTCCCCTATAAAAAGGTAACTACAGAAAGCAACCTCACAGTATTCTGGTTATATACATAATTTGACACTAGGCTCCCTACTGACTAATTTGAAAGATACCATTATGTTTCTTTGCTTTTAGAAGCCCCTGACTGCCCATCACTGAGGAAACAGCAACACTTTAAGATGTGGAAGAAGGAAGTTCTTTTAAAGAAACTCTCCTCTCTCTTTTCACACATGTTGAACTGTGAGGAACCAAATAATCACATTTTTGAGAAAGAGTATTTTCTTTCATCAACACCAGAAGCCAAAGATTTTCTCTCTTTTCTTTTTTTTTTTTTTTTTAAGCTGGCTTTTAGGATCTCCAGTGCTAATTTGTGTGTGTGAACTAAGTAATAAAACCACACAGGCAAACCTGAAGTAGGCTCTGAGGTTGGAGAATAAATGTGAACCTTCTTTGGAATTTTTCCTTTTGACTTGTTTTGCTCTCCAGATACAAACCACAGAAGCAGAATTTGTTGCTCTTCATGCTGTGTATAAATTGTTGTTGGCACCAAGTTTTTGAATGATATTATCCTCTAAGCATCCTTTGGAGGACTAAATTTTTACTCTTTCTTCTCCATTTTAAGTGTAAAAATTTCAACTTCAAGAACTAACTAAAGGTCTCCTGGCTCATTATCTGTTTGGAGTTTTCATTAGCAATTCATTTTAGAAGAAATCCCACCCCCCCCACCCCCCCACACAGTTTCTGATTAAAACTGGTAGAGTTCCTCCTCTTTTGTTGGTGTTGCTTTTTGCCTGCAATGAAGAAGATTTAAAATCATTATCTATAATTTAAAGAAGTCTCGAGTCTGCAAAAGGTTATTAGATAAACAAACTAAGAAAAGTTCATCATATAATCAGTGAAAGCTTAACTTTTCATTAGAATTGATAAGTACTTGATCCTTTTGGCCTTTATTATTAGGCTTGTTAAAAGTTTCAACTTATTGAGTTTCTGTAAAAAAAAAATTGATATGTTTTAATTCAAATGATCATTTTAGCAGCACAATGAGATATAAGGGAGTACTGGTAGTAAAGAATCTGCCTGCCAATGAAGGAGACACTGGAGACATGGGTTTGGATTCCTGGGTCAAGAAGATCCCCCCAGAGCAGGAAATGGCACCTCACTCCAGTATTCTTGCCTGGAAAATTCCATGGGCAAAGGAGTCTGGCGGGCTACAGTCCACGGAGCTGCAAAGGGTCGGACACAACTTAGCGACACACACACAGCAACAGTTTCAATTGCGACTAAGTTTTTGTAAAAAATAAAAATTGATGAGTTTTAATTCAAGTGATCATTTTAGCAGTGCAAAGAGATATAGTAATACCTCATCTGTTGAGCTACGTGCACATATGTTTGCGTAGAGCAAAATTTCCATCACTTCTCTCTCTACCTATTATAGCAGAACATAATAGGATTTAAAACCAAAAGGAAGACCTGCTTTTCAGTCTTCTTTCTTCCTTTTAGTGGTTAAGTGACTTTACTTAAGTCCCTTAATTATTTGAGCCTCAGTGTACTCAGCTCTTAAAAAGAGTAATTAATAATGCATACTTCAAATGTTGTTGTTAGATTACAGATTCTAACATATGTAAAAACAAACTGTAAGCTGATATGTTACCATATTACCAAACAGGGATGAGTATCTGCTATAAGTAGCTCTCCAGTTAGCATGTTTATTACCTAAGGCAATGGGGAGATGGTGGTTAAGAAACCAGTGTTTGAATTTAGACATTCCTGGGTTCAAAACTTGGCTCTGTGTGTTGTCAGCTCTAATAAATGTTGACAGATTTTCTTGATCTCTCCCTCAGATTTCTCCCTATAAAAGGGGTGATAATAATCTTACCCCAAAGGGTTACCAAGAGGATTAAATGCCGTATTTCCATTGAAGACTTAGTATAGTGCCTGACACTTAGTAATCGCTCAGTACATGTGCTGCGCTTCTCCAGGTAGGAATACTGGAGTGGGTTACTATGCCCTTCCTCCAGGGAATCTTTCCAACCCAGGCATTGAACCCAGGTCTCCCACACTGCAGGTGGATCTTTATTGTCTGAGCCACCAGAGAAGCCCAAGAAAACTGGAGTGGGTAGCCTATCCCTTCTCCAGGGGAACTTCCCAACCCAGGAATCAAACTGGGTCTCCTGCATTGCAGGCAGATTCTTTACCGGCTGAGCTACCAGGAAAGCTCAGTGCATAGTAATATAATATTATGATTTTGTCCTTTTCCCATGGTAGTCACTGTAAGTTCTGCTTGAGTAATTAAAATATATTAAAAAATAATAATTACTTTTTAAAAAAGTGACTTGTCAAGCATGTATAGCTGACAGTGTCTGTACAACTGAAACAACTCAGCAAACATTTGCTGAGTGAATATATGTAACCTTAGCCAATATGGAATTTTTAAGATGTACTTTGTATTATGTAGCAAATGCCTAGCCTTTTAAAAATATTTTTAAGACAGGTATCAATCAAGGCACAGCTACATAAGTTTCCAATGATTATTTCACCACAAAACTTCAAACAAAGATACTTATGACTCTTATTTATTTAAAGCTTTTAGCCTAAGATAGGTCTTTAGTCACAACATAATTATCTTTAGACAGTGCTCTCCCTTGCTAATAAACTCAAAATGCTATGCTTGCTATAGAGACTTGTCCTAGTGCTCAAGAAATTCAGCAGGATTATAGTTGTCCAACAATTTTGGAGACTAGCTAAAAGTATTGTTCACCAAAAAGAACATTTTGACAGTTATATAATTTTTTTTCATAAAAATAAAACAAGTGTCTTGATTTTGTGTGAAATAAATCAAACCCAAAACAGAAAGTCCATATGTTATTTTCTAATTTTATTGCAGTGCTCCACTGGAACTTTATCACCCTAAGAAGTAACAGAAGCTGATGTCATATAGTATTATATAAGTATTTATAAAATAAATCTTCAGTACTATGAGGAGACAAAATAGAAGGTTTGGCCAGTTTTTTTGGATTGGTTTCTTATTTTATTGCATTGTGGTCCATGAAAATTATTTGTATAATATAATTGTCTCAGAATTTGTTGAGGGACTTCCTGGTGGTCCAGTGGTGGACTCTGCACTCCCGATGCAGGGGGCCCGGGTTCAGTTCCTGGTCAGGGAACTAGATCCCACATGCCACAGCTAAGAGTTCACAAGCCGCAGCTACAGATCCTGTGTGCCACAGCTGAGACCCAGTATGGCCAACATAAATAAGTACATATATATTTAAAAGTAAATGATTTTATTTAAAAAAGTATTTGTTGAGGCATTCTTTTGGGTCAGATACTGAACATTCTTTGTATGAAGGTTAATGTTAGATTTGTTACTTGTCATAGCATTTTTAGTCTTATTAACCCATTAATTATTTGTCCTAAAGGAATGTGTTAGTGTCTTCTACTGTGATTGGATGTTGGTCAGTTTCTCCCTGTAGTTTTATTGGTTTTTACACAATACATTTTGAAGCTATGCTGTTAGGATCTTATAAATTCACTAATGGAGAAAAACAGAAGTAACAGTAGCTGAAAGAGTGGAATCACACAACCCATTGTGGGCATAAATGTGAGCAAACAGTGAAAATAGCCAAATGGCAGACAATAGAGGAAGAGTTATTGAAAATATGACTTATACCCATTAAGCAACCAGGCTTTGGGATTTAAACTATAAATGGTTGTGTGCGGAAGCTCTTTGCTGTGAGACTGACAAAAAATGGGGACCCAACTTACTGCTGTTTATCTGGTCTTCCCACTGGCGTTGCTCAGGTCTTCCATCACATGCCTGAGAATTTAGAAGCAGACACTAACATTATTTGACAGGAAAAGAAGGGGAGACAGAGAGCAGTTAGGGGTGTCTGGGAGACTGCAAGCAGTGAGGTTCAGCGGGGAGGAGAAGATGTTGGCAGCAGATGTCGTTAGCTGAAGCAGTCTGGTGTCTGACAGCTCGCTGTGCAAAGCCCCCTACAGATGCTGCCCCACTTCTCAACCTTCTCAGGAGGTTTTCTCTTGATCAGTAGACCCCCAGGAGACTCCCAAATCATGCCATTTAGCCTTTGCGTATGCTTCTCCTTTTGCCTGGAAAAGTCCTCATCCTCCTCTAGAGGACTTGCCGCTCACACATCACTTCCTCCATAAAGCCCCCCTTCCCCTAGCATGCCCCAATGCGCCCCATGTGATAGAGTGGCTGATCTCCAGGCGCTGGTCGTATATTGTGTGTTGTCAACCAACATCCACCTCACTATAGCTGTGACCAGCGGTTTACCTACCTCTGTCCCACTGTACTCTCAAGTCTAGCTTGTGTTGGATTCCTTTATGTTCAATGCATAGCATAGTGCCTGGCACATTGAAAGCCCCTAAATGGTAACCTAAAATAATGGAATACAAATGTAAACAAAGCCATTTGTATTTGCATTTTAATATCATCGCTTTATAGGAGAGCTCAAGTACAATGAATAGCCCTGTAGGAAATTCTAAAGCTGAACCTTGATTGGAAGATTAAAAAATTAATTTTCAAATGTGAAAGAATGACATAGAGGGTCATTTTAGGCACTTTTTGAAAAAAGTTTTCTTGGGATTCAAAAAGTTGAAATGTGGAGTACAGTAAAATTAAAAATAACAGGTATTTAAACTTCAGGTTTTACCAGAGCCTACTTTATTGTGTTTTGTTTCCTTACCTAAAATTTAAATTCCTTAGGGAATATTTTTATTTCTATTTTCCAACAAGTAGGCACTTTTCTTGACATGTAGTTAATGCTCACACATACACACACATACTCTTCACCACCACACACAGATACCCCACATCTTAAAAACTGATGGGAACTCTGGCAATATTTTGGGTTAAGAAACACATAAGAAGGTATCTGCTTTTAATTGAATTAACAAATACATAGTTAATTCATGAATAAGAGAGTGTCTTAGTTTGCGAATGACTGAGGATGCCCTCAAATTCCTGGCTGTATTTGGCAGCCCAGCGACTCCAATTAAAGGAACAGCTTCAAGGATGCTTTCCCAATATGAAGCTTATGTTTATTTCTTTTTTCTATTTGTGAAATCCTATAGCTGCTACTGTAACCCCAAAGCTGGTGTGATGTGAGTGTGCCTCTAGTTTGAAGGAACAATTTCAGCTGTGAGGACTTCTCCAGACAGCCTGTTTTCTCTATTTGTGTGAGGACAAGAAAGAGAGATAACGAGCGAATACAGGAATATCTCCTGGACAGGACTGACTTCCTTTGAGGCCCCAGAGAAGCCATTTGAACACTCTTCCTTAGTTCCTCCAGCTGTAAAATGGAACTAATAATGACTAATAATGTATTTCACAAGGTAACTGTGAGGATTAAGTAGTCAGTGTTTCAAGGTGGTAGACCCAAGTATTGAAATATTTCTACAGTGTGAAACTCTGTTGGACCTTTTTTTTTTTTCCTGGCTGAGCGTTAGTGTTTTCTATTAGATTGAGTTTTCAAATCCCCTACGTTTATTTAAATCCTCAATTCAAGTGACTTTCAAGCAGGGTGATTTATTTCTATGTTAAGAATTCCATTTTGTGGCAAAGTCATTTCTAGAAACAATAGCACTTAAGCATTAAGACAAACAATGTGAATTCCTATCCCAGATCCATTGCCATGTGGGCAGATCCCCACAGGTTTTTGCTCCTCTGTTTCCTCTCAGGTCCTGAAGCAGAGTTTCTGTGCCTGACTACAGGAGAAGTAAAGACATAACATATGGTAAACTGCTTTAAGCTCTGTGGTAAGGATGCCAGACAATATTATTCTACAGATGTGAAAACTGAGTCCCAAACAGGCCGGCCTTAAATCAAGTGACAAGTGAGCATCAGGAGCTACACTCGATGCCAATTACCTTGGCCTTGATTGTTTCCTAAAGAATCAAGTTCCTACAGGAGTAGAGTTTTCTCTTGCAGGGACTGCCCTTCCCACTTTGATGAATGTAGACTTTCTTTCACCTGTTGAGCTCACCTTTGCCTCACTCTAAAAATGGAGCTATTTCTCTTTACCTGCAGGACAGAAGAGGAGGCTGCTAGAGCTTCTTGCCAAGGAAAAGAACCTGGTTACAGTGTCCAGCTGAAGACTTATTTTTGGCTGCTGAGGACCCCGTTATATGGCTTGTAGAAATTAAATAAAGTCTTGAGAGAAGGCCAGAAAGGCAAGAAAATACTGTTAAATCTCGAGACCAGTATGATGTGGAATAAGTAAAGGGAAAATATAGGGTGTAAATTGAGTTGTAATTTCAACCAAGTCAATGCAGTCAGTTGTGATGTCCAAACAACAGATGCATAAAGGCTTAAAGACCCCAAATATTACAGACTCTGGCTTCTACCCAAACACCCTTGCAGCTGAAATAAAAGAGTCTTGTATTCTTGCAGAGACGAAACCCTAAAGACAGAGCAGCAGAACCTGTCAACTAAAACGGTTTGCAATGGATATATTGCTAGTAATCTTAAACCCGCTCAGGAGAGAATGAACAGGTTTGGAAGCAAGCAAGTTTTGTAGAAGGATGGGTTTTGTGTAATACCCCACATGTTCGTTGTACCCAATGACCTCATTATTATGCCTGTGAGTACTGGTTAATGTAGCACAATAGTATATAGGCAGAGGCCTCCCTGGATGGAGAGTTTCTTTTCTAGAAACTCACATGATTTCTTCAAGTCTTCTCTGTTGGTCCCACCTTCTTGGCTTTGGGCTAAAAGGAGAAGAAAAGAAAAGCAAAAAATAAAAACTGGCATTTTTGATTGCTTACTATACGCTAGGCCTGTGGTTGACCTGTGTGCTTTTCCCTCAGTCATGTCCAAATCTTTGCGACCCCATGGACTGTAGCCTGCCAGGCTCCTCAGTCCATGGGGATTCTCCAGGCAAGAATACTGGAGTGGGTTGCCATGCTTTCCTTCAGGGGATCTTCCCAGCCCAGGGGTCAAACCCAGGTCTCCTGCACTGCAGGCAGATTCTTTACCGTCTGAGCCACCAGGGGCTTCAGGACTGTGATTAGTATAAACAATATCTCATTTAACTAACACCATCCATGTAGAAGTTTATGGTCTACATTTTTAACAACATTTTAAATTCATTTTTTAATCTTATTTTATTTATTGTTTGGCAGCACTATGCAGCACATGGGATCTTAATTCCCCGACTAGCGATCAAACCTGTGACCCCTGAAGTGGGAATGTGGAGTCCTAACCACTGGACGACCGGAGAATTATCTAAAGGTTTTTTTTTTTTAAGAATTTTATGTACTTATATTTGCCTGTGCTGGGTCTTCATTGCTGTGCGGGCTCTTCTCTAGTTGCGGAGAGCAGGGGCTGCTCTTTCTTGTGGTGCGAGAGCTTCTCTTTTCGGTGGCTTCTCTTGTTTGCAGCGCAGTCTCTAGGTTGCTCAGGCTTCCGTAGCTGCAGTGAAAGGGCTCAGTAGTTGCGGTTCCTGGGATCTAGAGCACAGGCTCAATACACATGGCACATGGGCCCCGTTGCTCCTCTTCGTGTAGGATCTTCCTGGACCAGGGATCGAACCTGTGTCTCCTCCATTGACAGGTGGACTCTTTACCACTGAGCCACCAGGGAAGCAAAGCCTCCTGAAATGTTTTGTATTAACATTTTTATTACTGTCTAAGCTTTTAAGCACAACTATGAATAGCTCTGATAGTAGAGCAGAGCCTAGAACTCAGGTCTCTCTAAAGCCTGAAGTGTTTTTTCCCTTAACCATCTTGCTCTCCTGCCTGTATAAGAGAGGAGGTGGCTAGGACAGGCAGAAGCCGTGTTCTGAGCAGTTTCTGTTCAGCGATCGAAAAGTATCTGAAAGAGAATTCCTTCCACACTCCGCCCCCAGCCACTCTCACCACCACCAACGGTATTTATTTTATTTTTGTTATTTCCAATTGCTACCACTGACAGCCAGAAATAAAGAGTAGCATAACATATTTACTTTTGTGCTGTCTCAATTTGGTCTGCTAGCAGTGTGTCCCCCCTACTGATTCTTGCCTTTCCTTTGCATCCAACGCCTCTTACAAACAAGAGGAAAGAGATGGTTTTTCTGGTGTTCCTTATGAACTTAGAACAAATAGCTTCGGGGGGAAAAAATCATCAATTCTATTCAGTGTTTTAAAGGCGCAGGCATTTAGATGTTGAAAGGGCACTGTCTAAAGTGATTTCCTTGACACAACCCTTTGGACTTGGCTTCAGTTTTGATGAAACACACAGGAAAGCTCTCATCATCAGCTTGGACACATACTGCTTTTCCTTGCAGGCCTGCATGTTGTCTGCACAGGGAAAGGAGAATAAATTGTGTCCTCTTCTGCCTGCAGCTGCCAGCCGTGCTCTGGTGGCAGCAAAGTCCTAAGCTCTCTGCAGATCATAGTTAGAGATCAGGTAGGATTTGGAGAGCCTGCGTTCATAATACAGTGAATTGTAAAACTCAAGCTTCCAGTTTAGAGGAATAGAGCACTTATTAGGCTTTTACTTTTAGTGATGATTTTGAGTTTATAAAAACTTAGGGCCAAAAGAAAATATTTGCATGACTGTATTAAGGGGTTGGCAAATTTTAAACTGGGAAATCTGAATTGATTTTATCTTGATGGCAGTCTCCACAGATCTCCAGTTATGCTCATTCGAAAAGTTGGATCTGACTCTTTGTGACCCCATGGACTGTAGCCCACCAGGCTCCTCTGTCCATGGAATTTTCCAGGAAAGAATACTGGAGTGGGTTGCCATTTCCTTCTCCAGGGGCTCTTCCTACACCAGGTATCAAACCCACATCTGCATTAGCGACAGATTCTTTACCACTGAGCCACCAGGGAAGCCCTGATTTCCAGGAGGAAGTGGGAAACAGTGCCATGAAAATCCCTGATGTTAAAATGGTGCAGGCAGGAAGGGTCCTGCCTAGCATCTGTGGAGACATCTTCTCCGGGGCCTGCAGCATCCCAGTGTTCTCCTGGGGGTGGACACTGCTTTGCCTCAGACTCCATAGAACAGAGACCCAGAAAAGACCTCCCAGTTACTGAGTGGGAAACCAGGACTTAGAGGTTTGTGTTACTGGAGGGGTTGTTGCATCAGTGGAGTCAGGGAACTTGGCCTTTGCCAGCAGACCACAGAGAGCGATAAAAGAAGCTGGAGAACAGTCTCCGGGGGTGTTTAAACCCCATCCCTGCCAGCTCTTCCATGTAGCACGTGTTCACGGGCATGTACCCTGGGGCTGCAGGATATTTTCACTTCAGAAGAAACTAGCCTGTCTCCAGTGGCCACAGGGAGACTGTGTCAGGTTATTTCAGCAGCTCTCTCTCCAGGCTCCCCTCTGTCCTTGGATGGGTCTTATCATCAGCAAATTCAGCACGTGCTGTTCAATATCTGGCATCACTGAGTCCACTCTCCTGCCCAATGGGGAAACCCCTTCTATAATCCTGACACTGAATATGCTCAGGGTCAGAGCAGGAACTACTTTCGGGTCTGAGAGACTAAAGAATCTTTACACTGGGTTGAAGCCTCCTTAAATAAAAAAATGAGAGAAACATTAGGCTGATCACCTACTATTCTTGGTTAATATCTGATCTGGTATTATGCTGGATCTGGGTTCCCTTTCTGGTGGTTTTGTTAGCTTCTCCAGATGGAGCTGGGGTATATGTTGAATAATACGTGGATTTTTCCTATTGTTGAAATAAGCTTGATCAAAGAGTTCTGTTTGTTTGAGGGAAGTTGAACTATACCTAAATTAAATAAGTGTCATCTATTCATTTTTCTTACGCTTAATGTTTTCACTGCCAATCATGCTGGGGGGAAAAAAGCTATGATTGATTGGTAGGAAAGCAGCTCCTTCCCCTATTTTTTTCTTCTAGAAGTATGGAAAGTCATTTCACATGCTGGTGGAAAAATGCCTATTTGTTCTTTGGGGAAGTTCACAGAAGCTGGTACCCTGCTGGATAATCAAGAGTGTCTCAGATAAAACTGCTTTACAGAAAACATTTTGCTTCATATTAAAGAACTTCATATGGACACACACTTGTGCTTATCAGCTTCCTGCCTCCCTAGATCTTTTAAGCACTCATCTCTGAGGTAGATGCTGGTGATTCCCATACTGAAAGAAAATGTTTTATAATAGTTTTCTTATCAATGAGTGATACATCATGTCACCCATTTAGCTGTGAACACAATGCTGCTAGTGAAAGTTCCTCTTTGTTTCAAGTTTTCTTTGTTAACGTGGTCTGTGTAGTAAAATCCTTGCCAATGAAGGGAGAGCCAGATTTGTGGCCCATAACACACACACTACAAAGACCACGCACAGATCAAAAAGATAAAGGCACACATTACTTTTGAGCGGTGACCCATGTGCCAAAAATGAGGTTTTACCTACAATAGAAGAATGTAAGAGTTTGGGCTCAGGGTACCGAGTTTCCTTAAAAGGACAGTAGGAAAGTTTTTTTTTATACACTTTTGATTGTCCTAATATCACTATTTACAGCTGAAAAAGAAATAAGGAACATCTCCCACTGGTCACCATTGTGAGGAAAGAAGTAGCCGGATGCAGGTCTGAGATATGTCCCTCTGGAGCCAGAGTGCTTGGCTTTATTTCTGAGTAATCCACTGTTTAACTATGAGCCTCAGTTTCCTGTAAAGTAGGAATAATCACTGTACCTACCTCATGAGATTATTGTGAGAATTAACCAAGGTAATACACGTGAAGTGCTTAGCATGGTTCCTAGAACCTAAGAAGGTTTCTTAGGTTCCTTCCTAAGAAGGTTTCAGTTGTTTGCTATGAATATAGTAAAAATCCTGCCTTACGCCATCAGTATGCTCCAAAATTAAGTTGCATAAAATATGAAGTCAATTTACTCCAACATTAATAAACAGTATATTTTCAGTCAATCTGTGTTGTTTCAAAAAGCACCAAGAAGACTGTACACTACAATTGACCATTTATTGGACTATGAGGATCCATGAAGATGTTGCCACTTGAATGCATCCTCTTCCCAAAATTAAGGCTTTACTCTTCTGCCTACCTCCTATCCCCTTACAGGGTTGGGTGTAGTATAAGTAAAATCACAGTGGGTCTGAATTGGTGTAACAGAGGAGGGGAAACATAATGGAAGGCGGTACTTGTTTTTAAGGTAGATATCTCAAACCTGCTTTTAACTTTGCTAATAGATGGCTCTTCGCCCTGGATGCACAGTAAAATCACCCGAGGAGCTTTAAAGGCAAAACTTCAAAGACCTTTGGTCCAGCAAAATGTAGTTATCCAGACTTGGGTTCAGATTCTCTTCACAAGTTTTAGGTATACAACATTTGACAAGCTATTATCTGTGAGATGGGATTGTTGCAAGGATTAAAGATAATGCATCTAAAACTCTGAGCGTAAATCTTGGCATGTGGTAGGTGACCAATAAACACAATTTGTTAATAGTTTATATTCTTTAAAGAGTTCAGCCTGAACTGTCCTCCACCTCCACTAAACTCAGTTATGAAAACTTTGCCTTCACAGTGGTTAAGAACTGGTTAAAAAGGTCCTGTTTTACAAAGGAGAAAACTAAGGTGAACCTGACGATTGCCACAGCTTACTACTTGGAGGCAGTTGGGGTAATGGAAACACTATATGAAGAAATAATGGCTGAATGTAACAAAGAATGGATACATGTACATGTGTAACTGAATCCCTTTGCTGCACATCTGAAACTAAGACAGCATTGTTAATCAACGAGAGGATGAGATGGTTAGATCAATGGACAGGAATCTGAGAAAACACTGAGAGAGAGTGGAGGACAGAGGAGCCTGGTGGGCTGCAGTTCATGGGGTAGCAAAGACACGATTTGGTGACTGAACAACAGTTCCAGTATAAAATTAAAAAGTTTAAAAAAGAAGTGATGGCTGAAATTATCCAAATTTTATTAAAAATATAAACCCACAGATTCAAGAACCTCAACACACAACAAACAGAAGGAGCATAAAGAAAGCCACACTCAAGCACATCATAATTAGATTTCTGAAACCAATGCTAAAGAGAAAATCTAAATAGCAACTAGCTGGAAAAAAGACATGTTATGTAGAGAGGAATAAAAATAATAACCATAACAGACTTCTCGTCATAAACCATGCAGGCCTAAAGGCAATGGACTGTTATTTTTTTAAGTGCTGGAAGAGTAAACTGCCAACCTAGAATTCTATACCCAGCAAAGACTTTTTTTTAAATGAAGGCAAAATAAAAACCTTTTCAAGTCAATAAAAGGTAAGAGACTTTCACTATAAGAAATGTTAAGACATGCCCTTTTTCTTTGAGCAGAAGAAAATGATACCAGATGGGAATTTGGATCTGCAGAGAAAGGTAGAGAGCAATCCAAATGATAAATATGTGGGTAAATATTTTTTTAAAGATATTTCCCCCCCTCATTTTCACCTTTTTCACACCTATCCATCCTTCTAGGAAGAAACCCTATCCTTCTTTACCAAACTTTCATATGTCAAACTCAACACACTGTATGAGCCAGATTGATTAGGTAAGTGAGGGAAGCCTGTGTATGATTGTAGGAAACAATGGGGGCAGTGATAAACTCAAGAATGTATGTTTCATCTAAAAGGAACATCTATTACTCAGCTTGGCTGATTTTTGTTGAGAGGAAATTGAGAACAACTTTTCCTTTATTTTAATGTAGTCAACTAATCAAACTCAACCAAAGCTGAAAAGCCTTAAAATATTATACTCATGGGCTATGTTTGGACTTGGACCACCAGGATACAACTACAATAGTATAGATCCTTCACTTGTGCTCTCAGAATACTCAACGGGTATCTGTTACACTTACTAAAATGTATTATAATTTTTTGTTGATATGTGGGCTCTTCCCTGGTGGCTCAGATGGTAAAGCGTCTGCCTACAATGTGGGGAGACCTGGGTTCGACCTCTGGGTTGGGAAGATCTCCTGGAGAAGGAAATGGCAACCCACTCCAGTACTCTTGCCTGGAAAATCCTATGGACAGAGGAGCCTGGTAGGCTACCGTCCATGGGGTCACAAAGAGTCGGACTCAACTGAGTGACTTCACTCATATATATATGTATATGTCTTTTGTTGATATATGTATGTGCAGCTAGATTAAAACTGTTTATGGGAAAAAACCATGTCTTATTTATTTTTATATGCCAAGTGATTATTGCATAGTCTGGCAGAGGAAGCACTTCTTCCCAAATACTAATTAAATTGGAGGTCATTTTGATATATTTTTTTTTTCCACAGATGAGCTCATACTATCTGACTTTCTGAGGACTGAAGACAGGTTTAGGAGTTAAGCACTTGACTAAAATTTTGGCATAGTACCCTGGGTATATGTGCGTGCTCAGCTGCTTCAGTATGTCCAACTCTTTGCAACTGTTATGGACTGTAACCCACCAGCATCCCCTGTCCATGGGATTTTTATGGCAACAATATGGGAGTGGGTTGCTGTTCCCTCCTCCAGGGGATTATGCATCAAAATAATTTGGTTTACTTTGTTTCATTCAGTTGAGAAGGCTATGCTAGCCTTATGGTGGAAATGTTCTGTGAGAAACACGAATATGAAGATTAAAGCAATTTGGCATTTTGGTAGCTGTAGTCTTACTTCATAGCCTTTACTTTTAGAATAAAAAACACAGACCACAAAGCTTGTCCCTCATCTTCTCCAAGAATACATCTCCTAAAGTAATTTCATAGAGATGCATTTGCTACTGGCAAATCATGCTCAGTCACTTCAGTCATGTCCAACCAACTCTTTGCAAGCCCATGGACTGTAGCCCGCTAGGCTCCTCTGTCCATGGAATTTTCCAGGCAAGAATACTGGAGTGGGTTGCCGTGCCCTCTTCTAGGGGACCTTCCTGACCTGGGGAAAAGGTCATAAGAGACTCAAACCCGAGTCTCTTATGTCTCTTGCATAGGCAGTCAGGTTCTTTACCAATAGTGCCCCCTGGGCAGCCCCTGTTACTGGGTTAGTTTCTATCTAAGCATGAATGCAGGTACAGATATAAAGTGGAAGAATAAGATCTATCATTTTATTCCTCTCTAGGGTTTCTTTTTAGCCCACTTTCTCCACCTACCAACCCAGTCTCCCTACACATATACATTTCATCTCACCCTACACGTTTTGGTCTCACCATTAAAAAAACAAGTTGACAATGAACATCATTTCTTGGAAGTTGTCCCAATACTCAGAGGAGTAAAAATAAAATATTGATGGTAGTCAATGCACTGAGTTCTCATTATATGCTAGGTAGATGATATCATGTCATTTAATCCTCACAATGATCTCCCTTTCACACATAAGAAGACTGAAGCCCAAGGTTTCATAGCTAATATGTTCTGAAATTGGACTTTGTGTTCTTGTTGTATCATTGCTCCTCAAAGCATCATCACCTTCAGGTCTGTTAGAAAGGTAGCATCTTGGGTCTCACTCCAGACCTGCTGAGTCAGAACCTGCATTTTAGTATGACCCCAGGTGACTTGATGCATGTGAAAGTTTGAGAAATACTGGTCTACATTTACACCACTTCCTGTTGGGTATTCCTGATAGTGCCCGTGATCTCTGTGACTGAAAGTTCCAGCACACTTCTTGGTGCATCCAACTTGCTCGTCAGGAGTTATTTCAGCAGCAAGATGTTTGCTTGTCAATTTCCATTGTGTTGATATAAATTATCACTCCAAGAACTCTCCTTTATTCCCATCCACCATCATGCTTCATTTTCCACTCTTGGACTCATCTCAAAGATGTGAACACGGTGGGCCAGGGGGCTTGTGAGAAGTAGGTGGGCCATTGAACTTGTCTGTGACATTGATTCCCTGAACAATATATGGCCCCAACTTCTGAGTGACTCTGGAAGGCCACCTAACTAATAAGTTCTCCCAGTGCCTGTTTTTGCCCCTGTGCAGGTCGCAGGGAAGTGCTGTGCATGGGAGGGCAGGGGAACCCTACAGAAATATCTCTGAAGCAAGAATCTTGGCAGAGCTAGAGGTATGGAAGCAGTTATGGATACAAAGGTACACGGATGCTAGTAACTTTATTAAAGCTCAGTTTTGCATCAGTACCACTCACAAGCAAAATTCTAACCAGTACGTACACATTTTATTGTGTCCAAGACACTGTGGAACTGATTTATTGTAAAAGTGGGCTCTCAAAATATTATGTGAATCAAAGTTGTTGAATGGTCAATAAAAATGATGTTTTTCAGCTAAGGTATTTCATTCACATTTGCTTTGATATGGCACTGATGACAAAGGACACTTCTTATGACATTCTTTAAAGCACCATTATGATGTTAATAATAAATAATTAATTTTCTTCAAGAGCTAAGGTGTCTTCAAGCTTTTTGTTTGCCAGTTCTGTTGCAAGCCTTTTGTCTTCCTGACCAGCCATCTGTAGGGGTCTGAGTTAAGCAGAAGGGGCTGCTGAGGAATGATGGGAGGAATTCTTTCCTCCTGAGATGTGGTTGAGGCAGAATACTGGGACAGAAGCCAAGTTTCCTGCCAACAGTGTAGAGCATGAAACTGTAGGATACCCATTGATGTTGTCATAACTTTGTTTTCCACTTTAAATGAGCATAAACACTTCATAGAAATAATGTTGTTTTATAGAGACAGCCTGGCATAGCCAACCAGAGCCATATCTCTGGGCACTTATCCACCTGAGTAGCGGAGGGACATTTTCACAGAGTTCTTACATTAGCAAGATTAGGAAGTTATGGGAATATCTTTATCATAGAATCAAAATGCTCAAAGGAGGCACTGTAAAGTCATTTTATGTATTTTCTTCAAAGATAGGCACGCCACCAAATTTTTACAGAGATGAGAGGCAGCAAGGTATAATGAAAAAAAGCTAGGCTGTAGGCTGATCCAAATATTGGAATGAATTTTAGTTCTATTAATTATTAACATGACTTTGAAGGAGTTTTTCAAGCTCTCTGATTTTTAATTTTCTCATATTCAAAAATGAGGAAATAGGTGCTTTGGTACTTTTGATCCTCAAAATATAAATGCAAGTTGATGGTAAGATAGTGAAACAATGGATTTAATAGATGAGGGATCCTGTTTCCATATAAGTTTTACTTCTTAGACACAATATTTTAATGATTTAAATTCTCACATCACATCTCACCTAGGTTCTTTGATTCTGTTTTACTTTGCAACTGTGCAAATAGTTTGTCTGTTTAAGTGAGAATCTGGCTGAGGTCAGAAAGTGATCCTTCTTAACATGCTGAGTAATTTTTCATCCTTTTCTGTATTGTATTAAGTTTGTGATATTCATATTAGTTACTAGTATCTAGTATCTATACTAGTATTATATTTATTTTTCTATTTTTCACCATTTTAATAGAAAATAATGATAAATTGAAAAAACCATTCAAATAACTACACAAATATTGAACTTTGGATTGCTCCATCCACAGAAGTTACTTGTTGGGATAGTTGGTTACTGTTGACTGTTGCTACAAAGAACTTCCAAATCTCCTGGCTTGGTTCTTTTTTTTTTTTTACTCACATAGAATCGAATGGGGTTGATCTTGCTTGAGCAGTTCTTCTCCAAGATGGGACTCAAAGGTCCTGGCATTTTCCCTAGGTGGCTCTGTTACTCATTAGGGCCTCCTTGGGAGGCCTCTGCTGAATCTGTTTTATTCAGCCAATTGATATGCAAAGAGTAAGAATAAGGAGCATCTCAAGTGTCTTTTTAAGGGTTGTAAGTAGGTACATCACATCTGCTCATATCCCATTGGCCATAAATTGTCATGAGATCCTATCTAGATGCAACAGGAATGAGAGATATCATTTTCCACTTTGCCCAGGAATGAAGCAGAATGGTTTGGTGAACCCATCACAGTGTCTCTGCCTGACAGCACTGCTAAACCAAACTGAACTATAGCAGGCAGAGCGTCTCTCAAAAAGTTTGTTTATCAACTGATGTACAAGAGGGTGGTTTGGGTATATAGTTGGTAGTTTATAACTATTTGTGCATGATATATGAGAGCTGAATGTATGAACATTGTGGAATATCTGTATGTCTACCTTTTAGAGTTACATCTACTTTGGAGTAGTTGCAAAGAGTTTGGGAGAGAGTTAAGTGACAGCGTATGGCACCAAGTTAACACTGACCTGTGTTTCTCATAGTAAGGAACCCAGACCAGCATCACCGGCATCACCTTGGAACTTGGCAGAAATATTGGATTTCACTTCAGAACTACTGACTCATAAAGTTGGGGTGGGGCCGACAATCTGTATTTTTACAAATATGTCTAGGTAATTCTGATGCAGTGAAGTTTGAGAACTACTAGTTCAGATATCTTTTTCCACTGCCACCCCCCCAACCCCACCGCCGCCAAGGAAGGGACATATTCATTTCAAAGAAAATAGATTCTCTCACAATCTTTTTTAGAGATTGTGATGAATGGGTTCCAGCTACTCTGAAATATCTTATAGGTTGATTTTTCCAAACTTGATTTTTCTACGGTTTCCTATATTCATTTTGAATTGTCCGCGGGGAGAGTGTAACATCTGACGATCACTCTTCCTGCACTTCTGCATCAACGTCAAGGCCATTCGGCCATCTGTAGGTCTTTTCTTTAGGTTCACTTCAAACTTTTATGATATGTCTGCTAGTTTTCACATGTGACTGAAAGTATATTAACTGCCATTTTCTTGTGTCTTTTTGTGTGTGAAAAATGGTGCATTATAATAATTTCATATCTGAGAAATTTTCCGTGGACTTTAATTTCCCATTCAAAAATGGATGTTTATTTCTTCAAAACTCTTGATCAAAAATAAGGATGTATATTATGTGAGGATACATCAGGAAAACAAAGATTTCTTGCAGTGAGCTACTGTTATCTGAAAATTATCAGCTATACCAGCATAACTGATATTTTCTATCAACAACACATGAGTGATTCTTGCTGTTATGATCATTATTTACATCAGAGTACTTTAAAAAGAAGTAAATTCTGATGAATTCAATAATTTGAAAGGTATTTCATTTAAGTGAAAAATAGTTAATTCATACAATAAGCCACAATTATTTAACCAGATCAAAGATTAGTAGTTTTCCTTCTGGACTGGTGGTGAGACCTTCTCCCCTTTCTGCATCTGGTGAAGAGAGAAAGAGATACTAATTTCATAGGTGAATTTATAGAAGGCAATTGAACAAACAAAAAAGAATAGGAAAGAAATATAACCACACAAAGGAGATGGCTTGGGACAGTGGCTTGGGTAAAGGACAGATCTTTTGGGAATACCTTCCCAAGATTTTCATCTTACCTTTTTTTTTTTTTAAATTTTGTCTGCATCTCAAAATGTACTGTCCCCTGGGGATGAATCAGGTCTGTCCTGGGCCTGCCTTCCTGATGTCCCGCTAGAATTCAGTTACTCAGGAATGAGGAGCCACGTTATAATGTGGACACTTAAGGGAATAGAGACCATGGTTTCTCTGGTCTGACTTGAATTTGGGAAGACTGATTTGCCTAATTTCAGAAGTGTGGTGACCCAGAGACGTGGGGGCCATGTTTTTCTGCTTCCTTACCCATCCATTTGCCAGTTTCCTGTTCAGTTCTCTTCATTTGCTTAGTAGGTTTCTGCGTATTTTCATTTATTAATGTTACAAATGCCTTTTCAGATGAATTACTCATTTACACATTCCAATGAGAATTTTCACTTGCCAGTTATATCACAGCTGGCATAATTAACAATGTCAAGTTTTTAAACTATACTGTGACAACATTTAAACTTGCTATGCTTTTGCCTGTGGATGTAATTAAGACAGTGTGTTTGGTATCAGTTTATTCTAAAAAAGCAAAGTAAAAGCAGATGAGGTGTATTTATAGACTCATCAGCCAATGAATGGATGAAAGAGAAAAAGAAATTAATGGGGAAATGTCAGCCAGAATGGAGGAGGGACCCACGGCAAAGTTCATTTCCAGACCAACTATTTGGAATTTATTCCAAAGACAGCTGTCTCTTGAATTACAGTAGGGGGAAAAAAATGACATTGTAAGACTATCAGGCCTCAAGTTAAGAAGCAGGCAAAGAGTATATACTTCAAATAAACTTCTGCAGGCACAATACTTACAGTCAAAGCCCCACCTGGAGTTATGCCCTCCTACAAAGACTGGGGCTTAGGAAAATCTGGGAAAGAAGGAAAATCTCTAGGAAACATAGGAGCTTTGGAACTTGGTCCTGGCCACTTGAAAGCTGTTTTGATTTGGAGCCAAAGACCCCATGTTTGGGGGGTGGCGGGGGGAAAGTAGAGAAAAGGGCAAAAGACAAAACTGTAGTATAAAACTCCAACCCAGGGAATTCAGTTTTCAGAACACACAAAGAAGAAAAATGAATTGCAAAGCTTAAGGGATCTAGATTCATTTCTCTGTGTTCTCTCATGAGCCTGGCCAGTACATTTCCTTGACTGTGAAATGAAACACAAAAGTTTTCGGAGATTCTTGGGCATGTGTCTAACATTAGACACAGGTGAGGCAGAACAAATCTGCATTGTCTTGAGTACATAGAAAGGGGCAGTGTGATGGGAGGAAGTGTGGTTGTTTTGGTGTCCTATTTTTAACCATCAATTTCTCAGAAATTAGGAGAAATGACACGGGTCCAATAAAAGTTCTGTGGTCTGCAGCAGTTCAGCTAGGGTGCAGAGTGGGGCTGAGAGAGCTGCGGAGGGAATGGCCTCCGCAGTTCTCTTCCCAAGAGAGTCTAAAGGAATTAATGACTTAAAAGAAGTTTCTTTGGATTTTCATGGGTGAATGCCCAAGAAGAGTTCTTCAAAAATTCAGATTGAAAATCTCTTTTCTAGACAATTAAAACATATTAGTAAAAGGTGACTTAATTCAGAAAAGAAAAGTCTCCGGGGAATTCGTGGAAGAATGCTTCTTTCCTTTGTTGTAGATGCTTTTCTCTAGATCCTAAAATACCCGTGTTTCCCATATGTAGTTCTGTTTCTTCGCGTGTCCCTACAGTCTTTTCCTCCTTCTTTCGCCTCAGTGAATGTTATTGACGTACTTTATTGACGTATAGGAACACAGGCTCTTGATTTCACTCTTTAAAGAGAGAGACGATGATGATACTGACCCTACATAGGAAAGAGAGAAGGGAGGGAAGAAGGAAGGGAGGGAGGAAGGAAGAAAGAAAAAGAATCAAAGCATCACAAATCTAGTTGTTTTCAGCATCTAGTCAAACCATCCTATTTCTGAACAATCTACTCAGCTGTGGCACATCTGGAAAGACTGAGGAAATGAGTTCACGGAGTTTTGAGCTTTGCTTTTCTGAGTTGATTGTTCTGTCATATAGATAAAACCTGTGTATATACACACTTAAACATATATATATATGCATATACTATATGAAAACTGTACATTTCACTCATAAGGCAGTTACCTGACTATGCAGATCACTCTGTAGTTTAAAACAATGCTTTTCTAACTACCTGTGGCAAAGATCCAGTTTGAGAATTTCCAGCCAGTCATGACTGATATTTTTGTTAAATATAGCAAAAAATGAATTACAAGAAAAACTGACTTAAAAAGTATTCCAGAAGAGAGCAAAATGCAAGCCTCTAATGTCTAATGTCAGATTTAATAGGCAAAAAAAGTTACCTGTGAAACTACTCGAGTGTCTGTGTGCGTGCTAGGTAGCTTCAGTCGTGTCCAACTCTTTGCAACACTATAGACTGTAGCCTGCCAGGCTCCTCTGTCCATGGGATTCTCCAGGCAAGAATACTGGAGTGGATTGCCATTTCCTTCTTCATCTCTAGAAGTATTAATATCTAAATGCTTCCTCTTGATTTCTGTGCTTCACTCATAGTGTGATGGCAGTCAGCTCAGGGGCCAACACTGTCTGTCTCAGAGGTAGCACCAGTCTAGCTGTTCTCTATGCAGAGATAGAAAAGTAAATGTATAACAGTTCAGGTTGTTTTAGTTCAGAATCATTAACATACCCTTGAAATATAGACAGGGAGATTGATTCTGGTATTTTTCAAATAATTTAGTCTCACTGTGTGATTATGTATTCTTTTCTTTTAAAAGAAAACATTTTATTGCCTGAGCACTGTTGATTTATAAAAATCACTGAGGTATTTGCTCAAGTAAAATAAACTATATACATGGAATATCACTGGTATCATATGGATCCAGTTTGTATTCAAACAGTGGAAGAATGAATCTGTTTTAACACTGAAATTGTTTTAAGAATGAAACAGTTTCTGAAATGTAAATAAGGACATAGTAATCTGAACTACATATAGAGCTGGTGTAATATACAGATTCATGTATGCCATTTTTTAAATTGATCTTTCTTTACCCAAATATAGTGAATTACTGTGAACCATGGCCTAATCCAGTGTTGACTGAAGTAGTGTTAATTCACAGATTGGGTTGAAATGGCCAGGAATATTGTGAGAGCTAAAAAGACTCTAAAGTGAATTGTGTGTTTTCCTCTTAAACTGTAAGAAACAACAATTCCCACCGATCCCAAGTTGCCCTAACGAACTTTCCACGCGTAGGCTAATAGAATTTACGTCCATAAAAGCAGTAAATTAAAGAAATGGAAGCTTGAGTCGCAAAGACATTCTCTTGCTATAAATTTATTATTTGTGAAGAAGAATTTCTTTTTTAACAAAAAATGCAGAGCAGAACTATTGCTTATCATCCCCACATGGACCAAGTGGTGAAAGGACTGCGGCGTTGCGGAAATCATATTTATTGTCATCATATGTTTTCCTTAGCTGTGGCTATCAGAGAACCTTTTTGGGAGGGTATCATTTACAATACCCTATTGTTTGACATTCAGCTTTACGATTCCATTTCAATAGTAGTTTATTACCACTACATCTTTTCTTTTCCTTTGTAGATTTAATTTTATATATATGTCACACTCTAGTAATAGGATTTTAAGAATTACTCAGTAATTGAACCATGTGAATTCAACGGTCTCTAAGTCTCAGGTCTAAAGAAATTACTGAGTAAGTAAATTTTGGGTGGTGAGCATGAAGAGAGTTCATATAAATATATAACTTAAACATGGAACTAAAATCCACTTAAAGACAACAAATTGACACCAACTGTTGTTGTTGCCAGTCAGAGGAGCTAGCTGTCCGAAGGCTGAATTAGAAGTGAGGACAGAGTGTCCTAACTTGGATGGGGGTCTTTGTGGGTCCAGGTGCACCAAGATTTGGGGTACAACGGTTGATTGCACTTTGGACAACTCAGAGTGCTGAAACCACTTAAAATTTGCCCATTGTAAGGTGCATGCCTCCCACAGGGGACACTTCCAGTGCTCTCAATGGCAGGAATCATCAGAAACACATGCGTGAGTCTGAGGGGCTCTGTGTTCTGAGAAAGGATGTCTCCAGGAGAAGACCATCATTCTCTCAGCCCATGTCCTTAGATCCATTTTTGACCCCAGGGCATGATTTGCCATCTGTTGGCCCATTCTGGGTTTCTATCTTCTGTCCTTTGTGCTTGCTAATATATAGTCTCCAGCTGATTGCTTTTTTGTGTGTAATGAATATTTTATTTATTTATTTTTAATTTTATTGCAGTATAGTTATTGACAATGTTAATTTGTGCTATACAGCCAAGGGACTTAGTTATATGTATATATATATATACACACACACACATATATAACCTGGAATATATATATATTACATAAAATATATTAATATATATATTATTCTTTTCCATTCCGGTTTATCGCAAGATATTGAATATAGTTCCCTGTGCATAGTAAGGGCCTTGTTGTTTATCCGACCTATATATACTAGTTTGCTTCTGCTGATCCCAAACTTTCATTCCTCTCCACCTTGGCAGCCACAAGTCTGTTCTCTATGTCTATGAGTCTGATTCTGTTTCATAGATATGTTCTTTTGTGTCATATTTTGGATTCCACAAGTAAGTAATATCATATGCTATTTGTCTCTTTCTGACTTACTTCTCTTAGTATGATAATCTCTAGGTCCATCCATCTGGCTGCTTTTGGATTGTCAGTTTTGATCTGTGTATCCCCAGTGATGACATTGGCTGCTTTGGTTTTAGGAATGGTCAGAAATAGCCACTAAATCTGAGAAAAAGAGCAAGGACTGTGTTAGTCACTCAGTCGTGTCCAACTCCTTGCAACCCCACAGACTGTAGCCCGCTAGGCTTCTCTGTTCATGGAATTCTCCAGGCAAGAATACTGGAGTGGATTGCCATTCCCTTCTCCAGAGGAACTTCCCAACCCAGGGATTGAACCCTGGTCTCCTGCCTCACAGGCAGTTTCTTTACCGCTTGAGCTACAGGGAAATCTGTAAGCAAGGACTCGTCCTGAGTAATTGGTAGGCAACTCTGGGTTGTTGGCTTTGTTTTCCTCTTGCATACTGGAAAATACAGACCTACAAAGTGACCACTGAGAGCCTGTTGAGGCTCCAGCCTAGCTGAACCCAGAAGGATGACTGTGAATCCTCTTCTCTGCAGACCCAATATTAGACTGTTTTAGGAGGCTTGGAATCAAGCCGATTCTATATCCTAGTCTGTTTTCCAAAATGAAAACACAAAGAATAGGGCTCATTATTTGTCTTTGTAACTTTCTTACAAGGTATTAAGTAACATCGTTTGGGAACCCTTTTGAGGGGAAATTAATTTTTCAAGGCCAGCAGGGGTGTTTGCTATAAGCAGGCTGATGTCAGCACACAAGACCTTGCTCTGCTCAATCTGTGAAGTTTCCAGATGATGAAAAGCTTTTCCATAATCAGAGGATAGTAGTTGAAGGAAAAGAGGTTGCTAGATTAAGAGCATGGTTATAAAAACAGCGACCAGTCAGTTCATAAAGTTCTTTTCTTAAATGTGAGCCAGGTCTTTTTAAAACCTTTATTTTCTTATTTACTTTTGGCTGTTCTGGGTCTTTGTTGCTGCATGGGTTTTTCTCCAGCTGCGGTGAGCGGGGGCCACTCTCTAGCTGCGGTATAAGGGCGTCTCATCGCAGTGGCTGCCCTTCTGCAGAGCACGGGCTCTCGGGCACACGGGCTTTGGGAGTCGTAGCATGTGGGCTCAGTAGCTGTGGCTCCCGGGCTCTAGAGCACAGGCTCAGTAGTTTTGGCACATGGGCTTAGTCGCTGCCGGGCATGTGGAATCTTCTTGGACTAGGGATCAACCCGATGTCTCCTGCATTGGCAGGCTGATTCTTTACCACTGAGCCACTAGGGAAACTCATTCATAAAGGTTTTTTTTTTCTTTTTGCTTTTCCATACTAACTTTAAATTTTCTCTTGTAATTTTTTGAGTATTAGTACATTTAAATGGTTCAAAATTCAAAAGATACAACTGCTTATATTGAAAATAGCTTCCCACCCTATCCCTAGCCACCCAAGGATTCACAGTTTGCTCTGCGAAGGCAACTAACACTACCAGTTTCGTTTGTGTTATATAAATCCAGGTAAATAAGCACGTATTTATCAATTCTCCCCTACTGTGTATACTTGACAGCTTTTTTTTTTAACTTAAAAACTTACTTTTGTAATCTTCTTATATCAATACACAATAGCTTCATTCTTCTTTATGAGTATATATGTCATTGGATAAACCAATGCATTTTTTCTTTTTATCAGATGAAAATCAAATAACATGCAGTTTATCATTTTAAACTGTACGATTCAGTGACATTTAGTGCATTCACAATGTGTAATAACTACCTCTAAAATTTTTTCATCTGTCCAGAACACCCATACATACCATTTAAAAAATCTCCCTCTTCCCTCATCCTCCCATCCCTTGGCAACCACTAATCTGTCTTCTGTCTCTATGGGTTTGCCTATTTTAGAAGTTTCATATATAAGGAATTACATAGAATGTGGCCCTTTGTGTCTTTCTTCTTTCGTTTAGCATAACGTTTTCAAGGTTCATCCAAGTTATAAAAGGTATCAGTACTTCAGTGCTTTTTATGGCTGAAGTAATCCATTATATAGATTTACCACAGTCTGTTCATCTCTTCATTTGATGATGGACATTTGGATTATTTCCACCTTTCAGCTATAGTGAATATTGCTGTTATGAATATCTGTGAACAAGTATTTGTTTGAATACTTGTTTTTGGTTCTTTGGCTCTATACCTAGGAGTAGAGTGGCTGCATCACATGATAATTCTGTTTAACTTCTTGAAGAACTGCCAAATTGTTTTCTGCACTGACTGTACCATTTTACACTTCCACCAACAGCATTGTTATTTCTCCATATCCCCTCTAACACTTTTTTTCTTTCTTCTTTTTTAAGGCCATTGCCTTAAAATGGCCTGTGGATGTATTATTTGAGAGGCCAAAAATAAACTGAAACACCTAAGGTTTTGACAAGGATTTTCAACAGGGATTCCAACTCATTTTCAACAAGAATTCCAAAACCATTCAATGGATAAAGAACTGTCTCTTCAACAAATGGGACTGGGACAACTGAATAACACCATGCTAAGGAATGAAGTTGGATCCCCTACCTCACTTCATGTATGAATATTAACTCAAGGGATCTCTCTGGTGGTCCATCTAGTGGTTCCAGTGCAGGGGACTGAGGCTCGATCCCTGGTCAGTGAATTAAGTTCCCACATAGTGTGGGGCACCTAAGCCCGCAACTAGAGAGAAGACTGAGGGCTGCAACTAGAGAAGCCGGCAGGCTACAAGGAAGATCCTTTGTGCCTCAACTGAGATGCCGTGCAGCCAAATACATGAATACTAAGAAAAGAAATTAACTCAAAATGGTCTTAAATATAAGATCCAAAGCTATTCAAATTATCAGATGCAAACATAGAGATAAATCTTCATGACCTTGGATTTGGTAGTAGATTCTTATATTTGATACCAAAAGCACAAGCAATAAAAGAAAAATAAGATAAACTGGACTTCATAAAAGTGAAAAACTTCTGTGTATCCAAGGGACATTAATAGGGATGTGAAAAGACAACTTAGAGAATAGGAGAAATAATTATAAATCCATTCATGTTTTTTATTGAGTCTTTATTTTGTGAAAGGCCCTCTGCCAGGTCCTGGGGAGTAGTATATGTTCATTGCATTGTGAACTCTTTAAGGTAGGTAGTTTTTTAACTATTTTATTGTATTAGCATTTATAAGTCAACATCTAGGGACTCAACAGAACTTCCCCTAGGGGGCAAAATCTTGAGTGAATAATTTAGCCTGTCTCTCTGTCTCTCTCTGTTTTCTTTCTCACACACTCCTACCCATACACACTTCTTCTAATTATTTATTGAGGTTGCAGTCAGAGAAAGAGTAACATAGCTATCCCATTACTTGAGTGAATTTTAAATTATTTTTTGTGAGACCTCTTCCATTCATGTCCAGAGAAGCAGAAATAATTTGGTGTAGACTTTGTTGAAGTAAAGTTTCAAGGTGGAAAACATTAGGTACTCATTTCAGAAGAAGTAATAAGCAACATATTGTGTTTTACTGCTAAGGTGTGTGACATAGAATTATAGAAATCTAAAGAAGGAAGGGTCTTTAAGGGAGGCTCTCCATGGAAATCTATCAAGCTCTGAGTTTGAAGACTACTAAGCGATTTCTTACCTCTTGAGAAACCTATATGCAGGTCAGGAAGCAACAGTTAGAAATGGACATGGAATAACAGACTGCTTCCAAATAGGAAAAGGAGTACGTCAAGGCTGTATATTGTCACCCTGCTTATTTAACTTATATGCAGGGTACATCATGAGAAATACTGGGCTGGGAGAAACACAAGCTGGAATCAAGATTGCCAGGAGAAATATCAATAACCTCAGATATGCAGATGACACCACCACCCTTATGGCAGAAAGTGAAGAGGAACTAAAAAGCCTCTTGATGAAAGTGAAAGAAGAGAGTGAAAAAGTTGGCTTAAAGCTCAACATTCAGAAAATGAAGATCACGGCATCTGGTCCCATCACTTCATGGGAAGTAGATGGGGAAACAGTGGAAACAGTGTCAGACTTTATTTTGGGGGGGCTCCAAAATCACTGCAGATGGTGACTGCAGCCATGAAATTAAAAGATGCTTACTCCTTGGAAGANACCCTTATGGCAGAAAGTGAAGAGGAACTAAAAAGACTCTTGATGAAAGTGAAAGAAGAGAGTGAAAAAGTTGGCTTAAAGCTCAACATTCAGAAAATGAAGATCACGGCATCTGGTCCCATCACTTCATGGCAAATAGATGGGGAAACAGTGGAAACAGTGTCAGACTTTAATTTTTGGGGGGCTCCAAACTCACTGCAGATGGTGACTGCAGCCATGAAATTAAAACATGCTTACTCCTTGGAAGAAAAGTTATGACCAACCTAGATAGCATATTCAAAAGCAGAGACATGACTTTGCCAACAAAGGTCAGTCTAGTCAAGGCTATTGGTTTTTCCAGTAGTCATGTATGGATGTGAGAGTTGGACTGTGAAGAAAGCTGAGCACTGAAGAATTGATGCTTTTGAACTGTGGTGTTGGAGAAGACTCTTGAGAGTCCCTTGGACTGCAAGGAGATCCAACCAGTCCATTCTGAAGGAGATCACCCCTGGGTGTTCTTTGGAAGGAATGAAGCTAAAGCTGAAACTCAATACTTTGGCCACCTCATGCAAAGAGTTAACTCACTGGAAAAGACTGTGATGCTGGGATGGATTGGGGGCAGGAGGCAAAGGAGACGACAGAGGATGAGATGGCTGGATGGCATCACCAACTCGATGGACGTGAGTCTGAGTGAACTCCAGGAGTTGGTGACGGACAGGGACGCCTGGCGTGCTGCGATTCATGGGGTCGCAAAGAGTCAGACACGACTGAGCGACTGAACTGAACTGAACTGAAGCAATTTCTGGTAAAGCCACATCATTGGAGAGGTTTGTCGCTTAACAGTGTTAGCACATGGAATGCTGTAATTCTGTGAGAGCTGCAGCCAACAACCCCTAGGTTTTCTGGACAGCTACACAAATGTTTTCTTTTAGTGTGATATTTAGCTTCTTCTGTCATAATTCTGAAGGCTTTTCTCATGCCTCTGCATCTGAAACAATTCAGCTCTATCTTTATTTGAAGTCTCTCCTGGTTAGCGAGCTGGCTGTTGGTGATGTATCATATACAGTGGTTTCTGTGATGTGGTTTGCTGGCTGTGGCAAGATGAATGAAGATCACAGTCACATCAAGCTGAGGCCTATGGTCAGACTTAAACCATTACCCTTGAGGTGTATGGCTGTCGATTTATCAATGTCCTCATTTTTAAGAATGAAATCTTCTCAAGGTTACCATACGCTTTGTGGGTGTATCAAATGAAGTATGATGTTATACTTGCTCATAACTTCTTAAATAAGAATGTATTGCTTTGAGGATGGAATAAAATAACAAGCTCTATTTGGCATCTTTGTATTAAAAGGGTCTTGAAGAGATTAATGATTGTTGGCAGCCGATCAAATTTCTTTGATGTCCACTGTTTTTTTTCCCAATAGAAATTCACCATTTGTCACTCCCTGAATGAGTTGCCCACACATTTACATACATAAATTATGGTGCCTTTATTACATCACTTCCAACCTATCTGGATAAAAACGTGGTGGGATTTTTTCCCTGTGTGCAATTTCCATTTTGGTGGCATTTCCGCCTCTTAATAAATTCCAGACAAAGCAAATACCCAAAGCCTGTTTTTTTTTTTTTTGTATGTATTTCAGCTTTCTGTTTTCAGTCATACTTTGTTTGGGAGATGTCCTGCTAGGAAGTTACTTAGATTTATGAATATTTGGGAAAGCTATTTGCAGACATGGGGGATCTGAAGATTCATATAATCTCATTGTATATTGTATCTCTTTTCTTTTTAAGCTCTGTATTTCAATTTTTAATAATTTGGATGTGATATTTAATAACTTCTTGGCTTAATTACATACTTAGTTTTAACTTTGATCTCTTTCTAAACTGTTATCAGAAGGATGTAAAAAAATTCCAGAATGAACTCTGACAGATATATAAGATGCCTCCTCTATTCATATGGTTCTCTGGTCTGAGACAGGCTAACTTTTTAACTTCCACCACTTCTCTAGCATAAAGTGTATAGGTGCCCTCAAGTGGTCTCTGTCCATGCTCATTTTTCTGTTACTTCCGTTCTTCATTTCTCTGCATTTAAGTGTGGAAGTTGGTTTTTTCTATTACTTGAAAGTAATGTCTCAAGATGGAGTGTTTATATATTTTTATTTTAGTTTTATAATGTTTTAATATTACCATTATAAAAACGAAAAAGTGAAAAAGCTGGCTTAAAACTCAACATTCAAAAAACTAAGATCATGGCATTTGGTCCTATCACTTCATGGCAAATAGATGGGGAAAATGTGGGAAGAGTGTCAGATTTCATTCTCTTAGGCTCCAAAATCAATGTGAATGGTGACTGTAGCCACGAAATTAAAAGACGCTTCTTAGAAAAATAGCTATGACAAACTTAGACAGTGTATTAAAAAGCAGAGACATCACTTTGCTGACAAAAGTCTATATAGTCAAAACTGTGTTTTTCAGTAGCCATTTATGGATGTGAGAGTTGGACTATAAAGAACGTCGAGCGCTGAAGAATTGATACTTTCGAAATGTGGTGCTGGGGAAGACTCTTGAGAGTCCCTTGAACTGCAAGGAGATCAAACCAGTCAATCTTAAAGGAAATGAACCCTGAATATTCACTGGAAGGACTGATGCTGAAGCTGAAGCTCCAATACTTTGTTCACCTGATACAAAGAGATGACTCATTGAAAAAGATCCTGATGCCAGGAAAGATTGAAGGCAAAAGGAGAAGGGGGCAACAGAGGATGAGATGATTGCATGGCATCACTGACTCAATGGACATGAGTTTGAGAAAACTCAGGGAGATAGTGAAGGACAAAGAAGACTGGTGTGCTGCAGTTCATGGTGTCACAAAGAGTTGGACATGACTTAGTCACCGAACAACAACAACAATATTAACACATCACTGAGCAAATGCTTCTGGAGCAAATAAAAAGTCCAACACCTAGTCGACAAAATCAGTCTGTTGATTTTGCTTAAACCATGAACAAAACAAGAAACACATTACTATCTAAACCTTCAAACTCCCAAAGTAAAAAAATATAAAATTGTTATATTTGTCATATAACTCTACTAGATTTACTGAGAAACCACTCTACCTTCTGCAAAGGTATGTATATAATATGACTCAATTATCCAGCTCAATGGGTTAGAGTTCCAGGCTCATGGTAATCCACAGAGAAATATCAGAGCATGAAATTTCTGGTCAGCATTTTTGACTGCCAATCTCTATACTTTTTACTGGACTCATGGTGACCTGTTGCATTGCTCTCCAGTGAGACACTCAGGAACATACTCGAAGTTGGAAATGCATAGGATTTGCAGATAGGTGTGAAGAGAACGGAAACCCCTAAACCAACAGATGGGCAATTATTGGCAAGCTGACTATGATGTATCCCACAAAGCCGACTCCAATGTTAAAGTCTCTACTCTAAAAAAAATCACTTAAAGTGTATTTCACATCTATTAGAATGGCAGTTGGGGCTCCCTGGTGGCTCAGAGGTTAAAGTGTCTTGCTGGAATGCAGGAGACCCAGGTTCGATCCCTGGGTCAGGGAAGATCCCCTGGAGAAGGAAATGGCAACCCACTCCAGTACTCTTGTCTGGAGAATCCCATGGAGGGAGGAGCCTGGTAGGCTACAGTCCATGGGGTCGCAAAGAGTAGGACACGACTGAGGGACTTCACTTTCATTTATAAAAGAGGCAAGAAATAATAAGTGTAGGTAAGGATGTGGAGAAAAGGAAACATTTGTACACTGTTAGCAACATAAATTGATGCAGCTACTATGGAAACCACTAAGAAGGCTCCTCAAAAAATTCAAATAGAACTACCGTATGATCTAGCAACTCCACTTCTGGGTATATATCTGAAGGAAAAGTAATTACTAACTTGAAAAGATAGCTGTACTCCCATATTCATTGCAGCATTATTTATGAAAACCAAGACAAGAGAAACAGCTAACTATCTATCAGTGGATGAATGGATAAAGAAAATGTCAAATGGACAATTGCTCAGCCATATAATGGAAAGATATCATTTGTGACAATTGCAGGGACTTTGAGGGCCTTATACTTAATGAAATAAGTCAGATAGGAAAGGCAAAACTGTGTAATCTTAAAAAAATTATATATGGAATTGTAAAAAAAAAACCCAAACTGACTCATAGGTACAGAAAAAAGATTAGAGGTTGTCAGAGGTGGAGGATGGGCAAAATGGGTGAAGACTGTCAAAGGGTACAAATTTCCAGTTATAAAGAAGTCCCAGGGATATGACGTACAGCTTGATGGCCATAGTTAACAATTATATTCTATTATTATTATTTACATTAAGCTGATTTTTACTTTTTTCTTTTTGCTCCTG